>LPNX010531964.1:348233-453510 GCA_001517045.1 Pseudotsuga menziesii | reverse complement strand
AGTGAGCACATCATTGATCTTGATGATTTTTGAGTGCGTGGTGAACAACTATAGATTTCTTCTTTCAGTCCATAGGAGGTTAGGTGAATCTCACTATTGGTGATGAACATCATGCATCTCACCACTGATGAGAAACACATTAGTTTCCCTCTTTTATTTTATGTAGATTATTTAGTGCAGATACCTAGATGCGTTAGGTGGCACGCCATTTTTTGTGGTATTTTTGCTTTGCTTTGCATCCATGCAATGCACAAATCGATAGGAGGGTCAACTTCTATTTTGGTTCAAAGCTTTTTATTTTTATTTTTTGAGAGGTTTCCAGCCACGAGGTCATCATTTGAACATCGCCTTCATAAGGGGATGAACAAGGTGCATATTCACATGTGGGGATAGATGCTTCCCAAGAGTGGTCAACTATATTTCCCAACGAGGATCATATCAGAAGTATTGGAGATGCTTACCAGTGAGAAGGACCATAAATTGGACCTTATGTCATATCCATATTCTGGGTTGGAATGGAGAGCATGTCGCAACATATTTTTCACCCAAGATGAGCCAAATGGATGACAAAGGTAATATTAGAGTTATGTTTAAATTCATCTAGTAGCATTTTATTGTCTTACTTAATGCAAATGAAATTTATTCTAACAATTTCTTTACTAATTATTTTATTAAATTATTTAATGAAATTGTGTAATTATTGTCGTGTGCTATATATTTTGTAGAAATTGGCATGTATGATGAGGAGGGGACTTTGGCACCCATTCGGGCTGATGAGGATAGGAAGGAGCTTGAATTGTCTTTGTTGCATAGACCTATTCTAAGACGTAGGCCATATGATAGGTTTCGACTGGATGTGATGGATAGTTTTTTCTTAATATTGGATCGAGGAGGAGTCCAACCTATATGGGCATAAGGGATCATGCAAGACCCTGACTTGGTAGAATTATGGAGGATGCTTCCTAGTGATATGAAGTTTTTGATGCAGTATACCATAGGTGCATCCATCCTTCTATATTCTTTGAGGCCGAAGGATGATTCTACATTTGATGAGGGCAATGATGATCCTCCTCATCCTCCTCACCATGAGGATGGGACCTTGACATCTCATCCACCACCTCCTCCTCCTCCCCACCATGAGGATGGAACCTTGACATCTCATCCACCACCTCCTCCTCCTCTTCACCTTGAAAATCGACCATTATTTACTCCTACACACCATCCAACCCATCGTCGTCTTTGTTTCATCCATAGGTCAACCAAAGAGACTCTCCTCCTCACCGACCCAACCATTAACCATTTCCTATTCCACTCACCTCAGCTTTAGATAGGATGGTTGCAACAGGTGAGATTCATCTTCATGGAGATATCTATGTTGCTCTCCAGTCTACTTTTTTCTTGGAATAGGTATTGCTTCCTCTGTTGGTGGAGGTGCAATTTCCTTTGGACATGCATGATTTGACATGTACTCAACACCCAACATTTTCAGCGTTTGCTTTGCCTCTTTATAGCTACCAAGCAAGACATTATCCCTCATAAGTAATTTATCTTTGCATAACCTATCATTAGTGGGAAATATAAATGTACAATTTCATTTAGCGTTCATAAAATCGATCATTTTCAATGGTTATTACTTGACAAGATTCCTCAAAATATAAGGGACTTGATGACCAGTTACCTCAAAAGTGTCGAGAAACATGCCTCAGACATGCCATACATTTATTTCAAGTTCTATAGTTACATTATTGTCCCCAATTGAGTAGACTTTGACAGACCAGGTCCAAAGAGAGGGGTGGTGGAAGCAGATATAAGGATTTGGAAGAATGTATATTCCGTGATATGAGCATCATGCCCTAGCTCATTGTCCTGGAATGCATCTAACAACATTGTGTCCATGGCACTCGTGTGTTGTAAGAACTCATCCACACCAACCTCTATTTCATTGCCTCCATTTCCAACACGTGAAGAACTACTATTACTGTAGGCATTCCAAATTGGTGAGTCTAAACACAATGAGAATTGAATAGGGGGTTGATTCAACTTTGAGGCCCTTCAAAGACATTGATACATCCTAATTCCATGAAATTGGAAGATGGACTCAAGGAAAATGGATGACTACTACAAGTAAAATAACAGGTCCTAGGATTGGATTGCAAATATTGACAGAAGGAAGGAAGGAAGACAAGGATGAAGTTTGAGAGTAGAAGTGAATCTTAGTAGCAGAAATAATGAAAATTAGGAGAAGGAGGTTGAAGTCTAAAAACGTAGGTATGCAGTTTGTGAAGGTTTTTGCTATAAAGAAAAGATAACCTCAGATCTGAACAATATGATGACTAGAGGAGAAGACTTAGGAACAAGCCACAACTATTGTTAATAACAACTGAAGGATGACTGGGTTGAACTCGATATATAGTAAGTTCAATAGCATTGTCAAGTGGCCAAAAGCCTGCCTTTTAAATTTGTAGATATATCTTTGGATCTGGATAAAGCATTCAATTAAAGATTTGAGAAGTTCCTTAAGGAGTACAAAAACAACATATTGATGACAATGATGAAAATGGACCTTATACATCCCGAATAAGTGTAGAAGTCATTTCCACAACAACAAAAGAAGCAACAAGCTTGTATGAAGACACTGCACAGAGGTTCAAAACATTGAGCCAAGATTAAGATCAAATGATGCATTTGATAGAAGAAGACAAGACAAAGGCACCCAGATTAAGAGTATTGATTGATAGGGGGAGGAAGAGTAATTTCCTGTGATCTCATGGAATATCTCTAGTTGAAGCAAATAAAGTGAAGGGGTGATTTTGATGCATGCATACCTTTTTATGAATTTACTAGATGATTGATTCATTCCTTAAGAATAGCTGGCAGTACTATCATGATAAGATTTGTTGAAAATCTACAAGGCAGCCAAAGTATATAGCAGACCTATGTGTAAACAAAAATTGAAGATGATAGTCACATGATTGAGGAGTTTTGGATGTGGTGACTTCTATTTTTTCTGGAGCAACAAATTGATGATAACCATAAGCAGGAAGATGACCTGACTGTGAAAGATTGAAGACAATTTTGTGGACAGATTGAAGACAAGTCTGGTCAAGCATAATCGATGACAACACATTAATGACAAAGGCTGAAGTGATGACATGGAGTACATGATCAATGACAAAACAAGCAAAATGTTGAAGACATGGCAATGGAAGACAAAGAACAAGGACATGGCATTGGATGACATGAAGAATATAGAAAGAAAAATAATACTTGGGAGTTGGTTCCTAGACCTGCAGATAAAAATATAATAAGCTCCAAGTGGGTGTTTAAAAACAAGATGAATGAACAAGGACAAATTCTGAGGAATAAATATCGACTGGTCTATAAGGGATATGCCCAAGCTGAGGGACAAGATTTTGATGAAACTTTTGCACCAGTAGAAATATTGGAAGCTATTAGAATGTTTCTTTCCAATGCCACTAATAAGAACTTCAAAGTGTTTCAGATGGATGTTAAGTCATCTTTTCTCAATGGAGATCTAGATGAAGAAGTTTATATAGAGCAACCTGATGGGTTCCAACTGACAGACAAACCTGACAATGTCTGCAAACTAAATATATGGATTGAAACAAGCACCAAGAACCTGGTACTATAGATTGGATAAATATCTACATGACAAAGGTTTCAAGAAAGTGGTTTGCTAATGCCATGCAATCTAAGTTTGAGATGTCAATGATAGGAGAACTGACATTATTTCTTGGTCTTCGCATTATCCAGAGTCCTGAAGGCTTATTTCTCTCTCAAGAGAAGTATTTGAAGTAAATGTTGAAGAAATTTCAGATGGAAGATTCATCACCTGTCAGTACACCTATGGTTGTTGGTTGTAAACTTAGCAAGGATGATCCCTCGCCTGATGTTGATTAGATAACATATATGTGAATGATAAGAAGTCTCTTATACATCACAACATCTCGTTCTGATATAAGGCAAATTATTTGAATGAAAGAAAGAGCACAAGAGGAGGTGCATTCTTCTTAGGTGATTCTTTAGTTGCATGGTTGAGTAAGAAGCAAGGCTCAATATATTTATCCACTACAAAAGATGAGTACATTGTTGCTGCCACTTGCTATACACAAATACTCTGAATGATTCAAACACTGGAAGACCTTGAGATTGCTGATACCTTCACTAAACCATTACCAAAGACACAATTTGAGTACCTACACCAGAATCTAGGTATCATATCTTATTCCAAATAACTTGTTCACTTTGATAGGGGGAGCTGTGTTATAGTCTTCTTTGACATTGATGCCAAAGGGGTGAAATTTGTTTGTTACAGATGATAAACAGATTAATGATTAGTAGTAAAGCATGCATCCAGAAGTTGAAGATTGCCATCAATGCCAAAGGGGGAGATTGTTGGAGGTTTTGTGGTCATATGGAAACAGATCATAGCGTGATTTGGTTGTCATTGATGGCAACATAGTTCCAAGTATATGATCCAGATAAGCAGAAGACTCAGAAGAATCTTGGAGAATATCGACAGCAGTAAAGACATTTCACTAACAGAATAGCGAGGAAGATAAAGGAGGGGTCGACTTGCGAAATTGGAAATAAATTGATGTAAAGGAGATCGATATCAATGGATGAGGTTGATCCCAAAGTAGATCAACGAATGTAAGGAATTTCGTTGGGTTAACTAGCACGAAGGAATAAAATCCTAGCGGGTGCTATAGTTTATGAAATCTCCCCTATGTTGGTTGAAGTCCACAGTTGATCTAAATCTGATGGTTATTAGTCCATTTCGCTGATGAACTAGCAAGGAGGTTAATTACAGTAGTTGGGAGAGAAATTTTAATGTATTATGATCTATAACATTTGGATTCCACTGTAGATCTGCGTGGATCCAAATCCAACAGTTATCAATCATTTCACTCATTGAAATAGGAGGTGAGTTAACACAGAGGCTATATGCAAAATTATTCTGAGAACCAAATATTGAAAGAAAATCTGTTGAATAGATCCAATGGCTAGGAGTGATCCCGCACAAGAAATCAATGGTCAAGAGAAAATCGACAAAGTTTGAAAGGTAATCAAATGAACAGATCCGACGATCAGGAGTGAACCCACAAGAGAAATTGACGACAGGGAAGGAGTCTTGCAAGTGGAAAGTCTGGAAGTTGTTCAAACAAATGTTGAAAACACGAGATCTGCATCTCGTACTGGATCTAAGATTGATGCTCGAGAAAGGGTGCACAAGGAATCGACGACGTAAAAAGGGTTTTGCAAGCGGAGGTCGAAAAGCGAAAAGTCTGGAAATTGTTCAAACGAATGTTGAAAACCCGAGATTCGCATCCCGCACCGGATCTAAGGCTGATGGACGAGAAAGGGTGCACAAGGAATCGACAGCGTGGAAGGATTTTTGCAAGCAGAAGGCAGAAAGCGAAAAGTCTGGGAGTTTTTCAAACAAATGTTGGAAACTCGAGATCCACATCCCGCACCAGATCTAAGATCGACGTTCGGGAAAGAGTGCACAAGAAATCGATGACATGGAAGGACTTGTGGAAGCGAAAAAGTATGGAAGTTGTTTAACAATATGTTGAAGACCCAGGATCCGCATCCCGCAACTGATCTAAGATCGACGATAGGGAAATGTTGCACAAGAAATCAACAACGCGGGTTGATTATGCAGAAAAAGATGTGCGGAAGACAGAAACCAGAAATCATGGAATGATATCAAGAAAAATCACATATCCAATATCTAATTTTCTTCTCAGATCAACGATCACAGAGAGCTCGAAGAAGATCAATGGTGCGGAATGATTGGTGCAGAACCAGAAATATGGAACCATGAGTGCAGAAACCTTGATTTGTTGAAGGAAGACAAGTGCGGAAGAAGCCTAATGGCGAAGATGTGTTACAGAAACTCATGATTACTCAGTGATTGGACTTCTTGTCTATCATAAGGCATCGAACAGTTTGATCAATTATGGAAATGGATCGTCAGGTATATGAACAGGAAAAGGGTTTACATACAGATATGTATAAAAGGATGTGCGTGATGAATGATGGTCGATGTTCTCTCTAGATAGAGAAATGGTGCATGGATCAGTGTCAAAGTGGGGATTGCAAAATTACATAGGACTACGAGTGCTTTCAAGAATATTCAGAACAGAGATAATGAGGGGAACCAAGGTGTAGAAGAAAATCCAGAAGTAGATCAGAACAAAGTTGGTATGCATTGTTATATCTATTTTTATACATATCGTACTGAACTAGTTTAAGTCTGAGAAACAAGTGTGGTAGGGTGGTGCTAGGAAAAGCATGTTGTATTCTCTGTACAAGTTGGAGCCTGTATAAGTGGAAGTTGGTGCTTCCACCCAGTTGTAGCTGGAGAATGCTATTTTAGTTGGTGCTAGGTCAAACATGTTGTTTTCTTTGTACAAGTTGGAGCCTGTACAAGTGGAAGTTGGTGCTTCCATCCAGTAGTAGCTGGTGAATGTTATTCAAGTAGGTGCTAAGAAAAACATGAGGGTTAGTGCTCTCCACAAGAAGGAATTTGTAAATAGAGGTTGCAGCCTCATTTGAGTAGGTGCTCAAATACAAATGAATATTTATTTGTCTCTATCATGTGTATGTGATTGATGATCATCATTCCTTCAGTTATACTTGTTGAATTATCATAACTATAAATCTGTAATCAGCCATAATATTTTAAATATTGAAAATGGTTTAAGCTTTAGAACACCTTGATTCACCCCTCTCTCAGTGTGCCATTGTATCTAACACTATTTCCCCGGCGTGCACCTGGGCACAACCTGGGTCAGTTGAAGGTATTATTGTTGTGTGTACTGGTTCTATGGATATTGGTTTTGCGGCTGCTGGTTCTGAGGAAACTAAGCCTGATATAAATTAGCCTACATATGTTCATTGTTCTTCATCACGTACGTGTTGAATATTTTCTCTTGCAGCAGCTGATAAGCTCTACAATCTTTCTCATCGTGTCCCACAGATTGACAAAATTTACAATATAGACTAGCTGGCGCACTTGCAATTTTTTGTAAGTATAAGCATTCTTTTGACCGATGTCCTCTAGTATGACATACTCGACACCAAGGAATCCCTTGTGTATTCATCAAATTTGGTGCTCCTGATGCGACATAATTCATAAGCGTCGGGCAATTATCTTTATGATGTCCTTCGGTTCTGTGTATGGTACACCATAGTTCTTCTTGTACTTCCTTTCCTTTCTTAATATCCTGAAGTTGCAATGTAAGGTTGGCAAGTTGTGACTGGATTTGCATCAATCCTGTACCAGTTTCTCCAACCAGAGAGTCTTCTAATTTCATATCATGTTCCAGAGATTGGATCTGAGATATGATCTTCTGCTATAATAAAATACGAATACGTGGCAAAATCTCCGCAATAAACCATTCTTTGTGTTGGGCGTACGACATTTGAAATCTTAATTTGGCCATCAAAGTATTGAATCTTTGGTCAAAGTCCCACACAGACTCCGACGTAGGTAACTATTTAATTTCTTCCAACTCTGTAATGCACTACGACTCATATTTTGGTTTCTTAAACTCATATATGAATCATGTATGTATATGATCCAATCTCTTCTGAGAAACTCATGCAGGTTTTAAATTAAGAATTTCATGTACGAGTCGAGTACATGACCTTTAAGGGTCATGATCATCCGATCCTTCTTTATGGATTCCTCTTGGACCTATCGCACGAGCCATATGGATTCGCATAGAAATAAATGTTGTTTAGGGTCTTCTAGCCCACTTCCATTAAATATTGGAAACTTTATATAGTTCCCATCCATTCTGTTTACTCTTGGTACTTTTGAACAAAAAATTCCACTGGTGGGAGTTCCTTGACTGCTAGTTCCACTATTACTGTTAGTCAGATTAGCAAAAACCTAGGTGATATGTTTCTCGATCTCACCTTGGGTGATGTGCACAGGGTCACATGTATGTCATATTATTTTCCTATATCTAGTGCTTCTTCTTCTTTGGCTTCCTTGGATATCAACTAGTACTCCTCTTCTTCATCGTAAGATCCTCCATCAAGGTGTGATTCCAATTCGTAGTCCTTTCCTCTAGTCACATTGCAAATTCCTTCTCTTGTTGCAGTCCTTCTTCTCTTCCCCGACCAAAATATTTTTCCACTCGTTAGGCGTCCACTTTCTAGTTCACTCTCACTATTACCAGAAAATATCTCAGTCTAGCCTCATCCATCCTGGTCGCAATCTTTCGTGCGACGTATCCCAAGTCTCTGCACATAAATTTTTAGTCATCGGATTCCACTCAGAATCCCTTTTTCACACACCAGCATCTTAATCCATAATTTTAATTATTTCAAATATCGACCTCGTAGTCCTTGGAAAAATTCTCTTTCTATTTAACTATATGACTTTATCGTATCGACTGCAATTTTCGTGATATATCCTCCCAAAATATTATCGACCCAGAAATCAACAGCCCTAGATATAGGATTACTAGTTCTTTTCAACCACTAGATTAGCTCAGGGCTCCACTCTGTCGGTTCTTCTCCTTGGAATTTTTTCTTCTAGGTTGCTAGATTTGATAACCACTCATGCAATACAATGGGAAATTCGCTAAGGAAAATTTCATGAATTTTTTTGTAAAGGTATCGTTCTAACCACTCAGTCGAGATCCACCATGATCCTTCACTTTCTTCTCGTGCAAACTCTAGTGCCTTATAATCGACCCAATCTTGAATTTTCAGCTTCGTCAGATGCAAAAACATATCCCCACTAGAATGATTCATGATCCCAGCAACAGAACCATTTGCTGGCATAATTTTAGTCGAACCAGGTTCAAATTGCTCGTTTGTCAACAAAGCCCAATATATTGGCTCGACGAAGAAGGACTCCGTCGGCAACATCTGCGATGTAGATGAAGTCTCTCCTGAGATATATTAATGGGAACTACCAAAACTAGGTTTCTGCAGTTACGGGGGGGATTTTCATCCTTACACTACGTTATCCAATCACTTGATTGAAACCGAGAATTATACTTTTTGTTCTTGGTTATTCATTCAAGATAACAATCTACTTNCCCCCCCCCACACACACACACATGTATGAGTTATCCAGAATATAGACTATGCAACATATTCAAATCCACTTCATTCATACTATACATGCACTCAACATAAACATAAATATCACAGACACATATATACAAGATTTAACGTGGAAACCCATCCGGGAAAAACCACAAAGGTGCTTTGCATCTGTTGTGAGAAATAGGTTAGCACCTTTTGTCTGTGCACTCAGATTGCATATTCTTCTTTAGATATTATTTATAATTCATACATATTTCTCTCATATCATGCTCTCTAGTTTTGGTTCTATGTATTTCTTCTCTTCTTTTCTCAACTGTCAATATGCACACAACCTGGATTGATCCTTTTTCTAAGAAGCTCTTTTCTCTCTCAACCTAGACCAAGGCCAACCCGCACACATCTTGGGTTCATGATTTTATAAGCCTTAAAAAATTTACAATTCTTTATACATATTTCTCTCATCTCATGCTCTCTATTTTTGGGTCGTCTTTCTATTTCGATTCATTCAGTTACATCTCAAAATAGGCACTATCAACCCAAAAATATAACTATGCTTTATTACTAAAAGGAAGCTTTTAGTCTAACTAACTCTTTCCAAAACTAGTCAAACTCTTCTTTTCAACTTCTTTATTCTTCTTCTGTTGCGGTTCTTTCCATCAAGGTTTCTCCCATCGCAAATCCTTCCGTCGCAACTCGTTCCTGTCTTGCAACCATAACCTTTTTCTTACGACAAAAATTCTAATAGAATTTTGTCTAACTTTTCCTAGGGCCAAAACTAATGTTTCAGATTCAGAAGATGAGGACCAAGATGATCATGATATTGATATTGATATTGAACCTCGAGACGATCCAAATCCATATCCAACACCTATTCCAATCAGAGGCCTAAATGGGCCCAAAGTATTATTGAAGCAGCTGGGAATAGTGTTGGGAATTCATATGACATAAGAAGAACAAGGTCCCAGTATCAAGATGAACATGTTGCACTCTCCAATTCATATCCACTTTTCTCAGAGAGGTGTTTCATGATGATGGGATTAGATACTCAGTGATACAAGGAAGCTTTCCATGATCCAAGGTGGAAGGGAGATATGAATGATGAGTTTGGTTCACTACAAGACAACAAAAATTTGGAGCCTGTCACTTTGCCTCCTGGGAGGAAATTGGTTCAATGCAAATGGATCTATAAGACCAAGCTAGGAGCTAATGGGACCACAACTAAGTACACGAATCAGATGGTGGCAAACGGGTACTAACAAGTCCATGGGCTGGACTATAATCATGCATTCGCTCATGTTGCAAGAATGGAATCTATAAGACTAGTTTTGGCCATTGCAGCTTCAAAGAGGTATGAGGTACATCACATGGATGTGAAGAGTGCCTTCCTCCATGGTGACCTGGAAGAGTAGATCTATATGAGACATCCTGAGGGTTATATTGAATATTCATCCTTAGTTTGCAAACTGAGGAAATCTCTCTATGGGCTCAAGCAAGCCCTAAGGGCATGATATTCCAATATGGATGCCTTCCTTATGTCACAAAAATTTGAGAGATGCATATATGGCTACAATTTCTACATGCAGTAGAAAGGGGGATTCTTATTGTTGATAGTTCTATATGTGGATGACTTGCTCATTACTAGTATCTCTGATGTTGTATTGAGAGGCTTCAAGTCAACATTAAGTGAAGCATTTTCCATGACTGATATATGACTCGTAATGGAGTTCATTGGTCTCAAAGTTAATCAAAAGGCTTCATGAATCATGATAGCACAGTCTAGATACATTGGAGACTTGCTCAAAAGATTCCACATGACTGATTGTAAAGCATCACCCTTCCCCTTCCTATCTGGCGTCAGGTTGGAAGAAGGTGGTTCTACACCACAGGTTGACAGTACACTCTATAAACAGCTTATTGGTAGCCTAATGTACCTCACCCATTCGAGACCATATTTTTCCTATGTTGTGAGTGCCTCTACCATATACATGCAAGATCCACATGAGCTACATTGGAAAGAAACAAAGAACATCTTGCATTATGTGCAAGGTACAAGGGAGTTTGGGATCAACTATTTTGCTAATTCCCAACAAAATCTGATTGGTTTTACTGATTCAGACTGGGCTAGTGATAGTACTAACAAGAAATATACATCAGGTTTTGTGTTCATGTTAGGATCTAGACCAATTTGTTGGTCAAGTAAGAAGCAAGCAACTCTTGCTCTCTCTTCAACTAAAGCAAAGTATCAGTGAGATGTGGATGCAACTATGCATGCAGTTTGGTTGCATTGGATTCTGACAGGGTTTGGAATTCACACTTCTCCATCAGTAGATATCTATTATGAGAATCAGAGTACCATCAATATATCTAGTGATCTGGTTCAGAATTAGCAAACCAAGCATATTGAAGTACACGTGCACTACATTCTGGAACTAGTGAATAGTAAAGATGTCACTCTACATCACTGCCCTATAGAGGAGCAGATTGCAGATACATTCACCATGTCCGTCACTAAAAAGAGATTTGTCTATCTCAGATATCTTCTTGGTGTAAAGGCTTGACTCATCTATTGTTCTTGATCTACCTGCTTATTTTGAGGGGTATTTTGAGGGGGGGGTTTCCCATGAGGCTTTCCCCATTTCCTTATTTTTAAGCAGTCATTTGTATTCATTTAGATTGTATGGATTACTTTTGGCCTAGTTTCAAGGGCCCAAGTTTTCCAAATTTAGGATTAAAGGGGGGTGTTAGGATTAATTAATCCTCCCTTTTCCCGCATAGTCTATTTGTTCATTTTCCTAGCTTAGGAGGTCTTCATCACTTCACTAGTGCATGGGGGACACACCTAGGGGCCACATACCACTTACTGCGTCTGTTTGCATGGGTTTAGGAGATCTAGAGACCAATCCCTATTTTTTAGCAACCCACTCTGAGTGCCACCAGCAGTTGACTCTAGTGGGTACTCAATTATATTTAGTTATGCTCCAATTCTCATCAGTTAGTTCACTTTCAGTTACTCTAGCACCAATCTCCAAATCAAAGTTAGCACCAAAGTGAGTTTGAGTTGGTGAATTCGAATCCTTCCTAAGGCATTCAAATTCTCCCTATTGTATGATTGTTGTATCATAGAGACATCAATGATAATCAATGTAATGATATTCTGACCACTTTTGCCTTGTGTGTGTATTTTCTTCAATGAATATATTGAGCAGTTTACATTTAATTGTTAATTCTTCTACAACCTTCTTTTCAAATAGCTTTCATTCAGGCCTGAGGATCCATGCTTCACTAAAATTAACAATTAATCAGTGTAATATTGATGCAACGAAGGGCCAAATCCAATTAATGATATAAACCCACAATTTTGTAAAAATATGTAACCCCGTTTATGAAGTTTTTAGGAATCAGATTGAAATTTTCGACTGTTATAAAAAACATACTATTTTTTGTTCTATTAGTTTATGCTCTGTTTTCAATTTGTAAACTCATGTTTATCTTGAATTTATTTTGTTGGAGCAAGTTAAGATTTTGAGTTTATTTTTTACTAATACTGTGTTGGATTAGTCTAAGTATTGAATCAAAGCATCAGGATAATTTTTTAATGTAGGGGTGATAAAATTTTGCTTAAGTTATTTGTTGTTACTCCATTCCTGTAGCATGTTGTTTGTTGTTACTCTCCTGTAGGTGACTATTTCCTATTACTTACGCAGCGTTTTTTTATTTCTAGTACCGTAGAAATTGATTTTGTGGGTTGTATGTGTTGTTGGCACTAGAAGAAACACTCCCCTGTCTTCCATCAGTGGTATTAGAGTGTGGTTGATCTATTTCTCTCCATTTTTATTTATAGTGATTTTAAATCTAAGTTGTAATGGCCAATGACAATAGTGTAGTTCAGCCACAAATTCCAAGATTGACAGAGAGAAACTATGATACATGGTTTATAAAGATGAGAACAATATTATGTGCTCAAGATCTTTGGGAGTTTGTTACTATAGGATATCCTGAGACTACTGATCAAGCTGCAGAATTAGCTTTGAAAAATGATGAGAGTGTTCTGTTGAAAGAAAACATGAAGAAGGACGACAAAGTACTTGGTCTTATTCAACAAGACCTAAGTGAATCTTTATCTCCAAAAATATCTAGTGTTGTGTTTTCAAAGCAAGCTTGGGACACTATTGAAACCTGCTATCAAGGAGTGACCAAGGTAAAGAATGTCAAGTTGCAGAACTTGAGAAGGGACTTTGAGAACTTGAAGATGAAGGAAAATGGGACCATTGATAATTTCATGACCCAAGTTATGAACATTGTGAATCAGCTGAGACAGTATGGTGAAGGCCTTTTGGACCAACGAGTGATTGAGAAATTGTTGAGATGTTTGCCACATAAATTTGATGTTGTGGTTGTTCCCATAGAAGAGTTTAAATATCTTATTCAAATGCACATCGATAAGTTGACTGGATCGTTGATTGCACACGAATAAAGGATGAACAAGTATGATGATAGTCCTTTAGAAAATGTCTCGGATGCATGTTACTAGAGGCATATGCATAGGAAGAGGAGGCCGAACTATTGATCTTAGTGACAACATAAATGAATTAGATGCTGAAGAGAAGTATCAGCAAAATACTCCTAGTGTAGTGTAAGGGGGAGTAGAGGCAGATCATGGCAGCCAAGAAATCAAAGGTGTGATAGATCAAAAGTCCAATGTTATTATTGTAAGGAATTTGGACATTTTGCTAAAAAATATTGGAAGAAACAAGCAGGTGCAAGCAAGTAGTATGCACATATGACAAAGGAGCTCGAGGAAGAACAAAATCCTATATTTTTTACTTGTATTGTAATAGAGGAAAGTTCTAGTGATGTCTGTTTTTAGATAGTGGATGTAGCAATCAAATGACTGGAAACAAATAATTGTTTTCTGATCTTGACACAAGCATTCGGTTTGAAGTAAAGCTTGGTAATGACTGCAAGGTGAAAGTTAATGGTAAAGGTATTGTTTATGTATGGCAAGAATGGTGCAAAAATAAAAATTCATGATTTTTATTATGCACCTGGATTGATGTGTAACTTATTAAGTATTGGACAGTTGTTAGAGAAAAAGTATAGAGTATTTTTTTGGAATAAGGTTTGTTTTATTTATGACAAGTATCCAAGTAAGT
This sequence comes from Pseudotsuga menziesii, assembly GCA_001517045.1. Taxonomy (NCBI): domain Eukaryota; kingdom Viridiplantae; phylum Streptophyta; class Pinopsida; order Pinales; family Pinaceae; genus Pseudotsuga; species Pseudotsuga menziesii. The sequence goes on along the minus strand of LPNX010531964.1, from coordinate 439,258 downwards.
AGTTGATAGCCAGAGAGAGATGACAAAGAATAGAATGTCTCCACTTATTATGAGGAATGGTTTGGCTAACTCTTTGAATGCTTATAAAACTAAGAGTTTAGTTCAGTCATGGTTATGGCATTTGAGATATGACCATTTACATTTTGGTGTCTTAGATTTGCTATAGAAGAAGAAGATGGTGAAAGGGTTTCCCATCATTTAGTAGCCAACAAGCTCATGTGAGAGTTGGATATTAGGAAATCCTCACGGAGATAAATTTGTTTTAGGAGTTTCATATAGAGCAAAAGCACCATTGGAGCTGATACACACGGACTTGTGTGTACCAATGCAAACACCTTTTTTAACTAGTACCGCTTATTTTATGACTTTCATTGATGATTATAGTAAAAAAACTTGGGTATATTTTTTGAAACATAAATCTCAAGCATTTGATGCCGATAAGAGTTTTAAAGCTATGGTAGAAAAGAAGAGTGGCACATGTATTAAAGTCTTGATATCAGACATAGGAGGTGAGTTTATGTCAAATGATTATGTGGAATTTTGTCAATATCGTGGTATTAAAAGATAGTTTATTGCTCACTACAATCCACAACAAAATGGAGTAGCAGAAAGAAAGAATCAAATCATTATGAATATGGCTTGAAGTATGTTGAAGGAAAACCATCTTCCAAATGAATATTGGGGAGATGTTGTTACTTGTTCAATGTATATTGTGAACAAAATTCCAACTAAAAGTGTGAAGGATCGAGTTCCCCAGGAAGAATTGAGTGGTAAGAGTAGTAACATATCTCATTTTTGGATTTTTGGTTGTGTGGTGTATGCACATGTACCTAAAGAAATGAGGAGAAAGTTAGATGATAGAAGTACGAAGTGTATCTTTGTCGAATATAGTGAAGAGTCTAAGTCATATAGACTCTATAATCCCATCTCCAAGAAGTACATTGTTAGTAGAGACATTGTGTTTAAGGAAGAGGAAGCTTGGGATGGCAACATAGACAGATTGATTACAGAGGGTATTGTAACTCCACACCTAGAATATGAACGAGATGAGCAGGGCAAACAAGGTGGACAATTGATTCCACACACACCTACACCAGCAGCAAGAACTCCTACAAGAGTCATCCCATCGCAGTATAGAACACCCATAACTCAAGAGCATGGTGAACCATCAAGTGTTGGTGGACAATGAGTAACGGGATCAGAGGTAAGTGATGAACCAAATCCTACATTAGTTTCATTAAGAAACATAGTAAGATGTTAGAAAACTAGAAGTTTAAGAGAATTGTATGAGCAAAATGAATAAGTAGATCATGTTTCAAATTTTGCATTGATTGTATACGATCCTGTGAATTTTGATGAGGATGTTAAAGAAGATGTTTGGATAAAAGCTATGGATGAGGAAATTGATTCCATAAAAAGAAATGATACTTGGGATCTTGTAGATTTTCCTGATAACAAAAATTGTATTGGTGTTAAATGGATTTTTAAGATTAAGTTGATTGTTGATGGTAAAGTTGGAAAACATAAGGCAAGACTTATAGCTCAGGGGTTCAATCAACAACCCAATGTTGATTATAATGAGACTTTTGCACTTTTAACCATACTTGATATGGTAAGAATGGTATTAGCTATTGCTGCTCATAATAAAAAAATTGTGCATTAAATGGATGTTAAGTCTGCGTTTTTAAATGGATATCTGGAAGAAGAGGTCTATGTGAGACAACCTCCAGGATATGAGATTGATGGACAAGAAGGTAAGGTCTACAGTTTAAAGAAAGCATTGTATGGATTGAAACAAGCACCTAGAGTATGGTATGACAAGATTGTTGAGTACTTGAACAATGAAGGATTCAACAGAAGTCCAAGTAAGCCAACCTTGTTTACAATGGTAAATCAAGAAGGTAAAATATTGATAGTTTGTTTGTACGTTGATGACTTGATTTTCACTAGAGATATTTCATTAAATGATTTTAAAACAACCATGAAAACAGATTTTAATATGACTGATTTAGGAATGATGAAATATTTTCTTGGTATTGTAGTAACCCAATCTGAAGATGACATTTTTATTAGTCAATCTAAATATGAAATTGATGTATTAAGAAGATTCATGATGGTAAATTGTAACCCAACTGTAACATTTCCAATTGCAACTAGTACAAAACTCAGTAAGAAGGATGAAGGGTCAAGTGTTGATCCAATGATGTATAAGAGACTAGTTGGAAGTCTCATCAATTTGATTGCAACAAGCCCTGATGTAGTGTTTGTAGTAATCTTGATTTCAAGATATATGGAGGCTCCGAAGATAACACATTGGCAAGCTGGAAAGAGAATCCTAAGATACATAGCTAGAACATCAAATTTTGGTATCCTATATACATCAAATTCATATTTGAAGTTGAATGGATATACTGCTAGTGATTTTATGGGTTCTACAGATAATAGGAAGAGTACATCATGATATGTATTCAATCTTGGATCGAGAGCAGTAACATGGGCTTCAAAGAAGCATCCCATAGTGACCTTATCATGTTTTGAGGCAGAGTATGTTGCAGCAACAGTAGTTGCATGTCAAACTGTGTGGATGAGAAGAACTCTTTATGAGTTGCAGCATGAATAAGAAGAACCAACTTAGATCTTTTGTGATGATAAATCAACCATTGTACTTTCAAGAAATCACGTCTTTCATAAGATAAGTAAACATATTGACACAAGGTATCATTTTATTTGGGAATTGATAAACAAGAATGAAATCAACGTTGAGTTTTGTAGATTAGAAGACAATTTGCAGACTTGTTTACAAAACCTTTGGGAAAGGAGACATAGGAGTAACAAGAGTGTCCTAAATGTTATTACAACAAGTAACAATAGTTTTGAATTTTTGATAAGTTTTTTAGGTAAAATAATTCAGGGGGAGTATTTCAGTAATTAATTAATTATTTCACCGACAATAGAGTGGCTGCTAAGAACTTGAAAAGACTTCACCACCACACCGACTCGGCCATTTAAATTTTGAAAATCCATTCACCGCCCTGTTTTTGCAGCTTATTGAAATGAGAAGGGGCAACGCTTCACATTGATTTTTGAAGAGGCATCATCATCAAAAAATTTGTCTTTACATAACTTGAAGAACCATCGACAACAATCGAGTCAATACAGTTTTAATATTTATGTTTGTTAAAATTTTAGAGAAACATACTGTTATGCTGCAGTTGTACCCAACACACCTTCACGTGTGCCCCAGGGAGAGAGGGCCAAAATTTTCGACCAGGAGGGGTGTTATTGAGAGATGGCAGTCATGGATGGACCCTTTGGTCCACCTTTAAGGTTACTATGGCTTAATGGCATTGCTGACTACCCTTTTAAAGAGGTTTTTAACCTCAGGGTTAATGTTCGAGGCCCCTAAAGGTTGACTACTAGGTATCATGGCTCCATTCCCTTCTTGCACACTCTAGTGACCTTTGCTTCAGCCACGAGACATTAATATTCAGTCGCGACCACTTCATACACCCTCCTGGCCCTTCAGTCAGTGGGTCCTTGCTCTCCCTCACCTTCTTTCCTCAAAAGAAGGAATCCTCCATGCTAGGTCGTTTTCGTGCTTTGAGGAGGGCATTGAGGGATATTAATGTATTCTAGGGATTAGATGGGGCATAACGCCCTCCCTCCAGCCCGCTTCTGATTTTCGTTCGGAGTGATTCGCTTATTTGAGCGTGTTTTGGCACCTGGGGATGCAAATACCCCAGGTAGCCTACCTTAGTCTATATTTTATTATTATTTTCTTTTAATTTTAAGTTGACATTTAATAATTACAAATTTATTTGTTTTAAGTCATGTCGCTCTGGATTTTATTTGTAAAAGTGAGTGTGATATCATATAAATAGATCTCCTCACTTTCATTTTAAATGAGAACTTAGGGGATAAATCACTATGCACTTGTTTTACCCTTCTTAGGGTTTCTCTAGATGAATGCGCTCCTCTTGAGGAAGTTTTCTGGTTAATGCAAGCTATTTTCTGGTAATTCTTTGGTGAATCTATGCTTTTGGTGATGCTTCAATTTGTTGGATGAACACAAGCATGAGGAGGTCAGGCTTCTTACCTTTTTATTTGGATGTTGGTGGATGTGCATGTCTAAGTCTTAGTGGTAGCCTTAGAGCTGCACTTTTCCCTAGGATAGGCCATTACCTTCCTTCTTGTTGCCATAGCAAACAACGACACGTATCCTTGTGAGGGTGCCCTAGGGCTTCTCCTTAGTTTTTCTAGGCTAGTTGCTTAACCTAGGACCCTTCCTCACTAGGTTAGCCATTCTCTTAGGAGCCCTAGGTTGGGTAGGGCTTATGCTAGGGTAGAGTTTCCCTAGGCTCTAACACACTTTTTCTCAAAACCTAGTTTCTAAAGTTAGTTCTAGATTAGTTTTACATCTCCAAAATTTATAAAAATATCATAAAAATCAAATATTTAGCCAATTTAGGGTCTCTTGAAATTTTCGCTCCTAAAATTCTGGCCCCTAAAATTTAGTGGCCTCCCTAAAATTTGGTTGTCCTCATAATTGATCTCTCTCTCTATATATATAACTAATGTTGTCTTAAATACTTGCATAAATGAATGACACAAGTTACTTGTATTGTTGCTTTAGATTATTGTGATAAATTACTTTTGGTTGATATTTGCTTATCCCTATTACTACTTGTACATGTGGGCTTTAATTACTTACTAATAATGTAATACATGTATTTTTGTTAATTCCTACATATTGCACTTGTTATTGGCTTATTGGAACAAATTAGTTATGCAATTGGCTTATCCTTGGATGAATGAACTTGTACTATTCATATCCTCTTCTAGACTCCATTAGGCACTGGTCACTAACCATACAAGCATAGGGGATATATTTGGTCCCTAAGTGTCTTTTGCAGAGTTATATAGGGCTCTTCCCTAGGAGGTTTTGAGTTCTGAAGAAGTTTGGAGAAACCACTAAGGTGACAGTGGTTACTTTCTCCACATATGCTTGCTGGTGGCTTCTACTGCCATTTCAACCGGCAACACATACTATTTATTAATCACTCTAATATTGATGGAGCTAAGTGCCAAATCCAATATTAATGATCTAAACCCACAATTTTGTATAAATATGTTATAGAAAATATAGTATTTTATCTTTGTTAGTTTATGCTTTGTTTTGAGTTTGTAAAGTCAGGTTTATTTTGATGTTATTTTGCTCTAGCAAGATAAGATTTTGAGTTTATTTTTTGAGTTGATTACTCATAAAAAAATTTGCTTAGTTATTTGTTGCTACTCCATGCTTGTAGCATGCTATTTGTGGTTACTTGCCTCGTGTCTATTCTTACTTATGCAAAATTTGTTATTTTTAGTATTGTAGAAATTTATTTTGTGGTTTGTAAGTGTTGCTGGCATTAGAAGCAACACTCCCTTGTTTTTAAAAACAAAAAAAACAAAACATAAGTCAGATTTTGTAAAGTTAGTATCTATGGAATTTGACCTTATAATTAAAAATAAATAAAAACCCATTTACCATCTAATCTATTCTATAACCATGACATAAGTGAGTTACATTAACTCCAAATCTCAAAAAGCATCCATGAAATCAGTACATTCTTTTTCATTGTCTACACTTTTTGTAAAGCAGTCAGGGCAGGCTGAGGAACGCTATTCAACACCTGACTCCTGAGCAGGATGATAGTTTCAAAAACCATCCATGAAATCAGTACATTCTTTTTTCATTTTCTACACTTTTTGTAAAGCAGTCAGGGAAATCTGAGGAACGCTATTCAACACCTGAGCAGGATGATAGTTTCTAAAAATAAGAGAATGCTTGCGTTCAACCACTGTGAGCTGAAGCTTTTCGTGCTCTCCACAGAATATCGACATGGATACAGACAACAACATTTCTGTTAACAACGCGTGTTTCAATCTCAGGAGTCAGGACACCTCCTTTTATTTTAATTTTATCTTAGAAAAGGAATTAATGGAAGATGAAGAAACTTTGTCTGCATCCTGATCATCGGTGAGAAGTTCCGTCTTCTTCATATACACAACTGACTGCACAGTTTTATTTGGAACCCTGCTCTTCGTTGAGTGCCTTGATCCTATCCTGCAGCTGCTTCACATATTTGATGGCATCGGTTGTCCATCTGCATTAATCCACCCAATTGAAACTTCACATTCTACAAATGTTAAAAAACAAAAGAACTTATAAGTAAAAATATAACACAAAGCTCCATTTGTGACGCACATTATACTTTATCCTGGATCTTCGGTAATTAATGCTCCATTAACTGGATCCTTATCTTACTCTATGGATTATAGAAAATTTTACAGTAAGCGCAAATTACCTTCTTAAGCCCAGAAACAATGTCTGAAACCGCAACGATCTCTGGCTCAGTTTTTCACGTTGTTTCCTTTGAGCCATAATGTGTTTTCCACATTGAAATCTGTTATGTACAATTTCATAATAAAAAGAATGATGGAATTTTCTTCAAATACTTGCCAAAAGTTTGCTAGCCTCTTATCCTACTTCTTTATACCTCCTAGTTGTCAGGCTTTCAAAGGAAAAAAAAACGAATATTTTGGGAACAATCGAAATCTAAACAATAGGAGAAGTGACAAGGAATACCAGAAGTACAGCTTTGATTGCTCTTGCAACATATGAATCAAATATCATCAAGTATATAGGATCAAGGCACTGGAAGAGCAGGGTTCCAAATAAAACTGTGCAGTCAGTTGTGTATGTGAAAAAGACGGAGCTTTGCACTGATTATCAGAACGAGTCACAGTTTCTTCTTCTTCCATTAATTTCTTCTGAGATCAATAATTCTTCCTGGCAGAGAGGTGTGTTATAGAAAGAGGAGTGTTGCTTACTCTCCAAATAGAAACACGTCGTTGTAAACAGGTATGTTCTTATCTGTATCAAATGCGAGAAGCAGTAGATCCCAAAAGAGATTATGTCAAGTTCGATTCTATGGCTCGATTTACCACAGAATCCCCCAAGCATGGACAAGTTTTCTTACGTGAACACATATTTTCGTCAGTTTTTTTCATAATTTTTTTTTTTGAATAGAAATTGATTGGCTACCATCTTCATTAAGCGAAGCGTCATGAATCTTACCATCATCTTTAATTTTGTATACAAACTTTCCTTTTTCAAGTCTTCACAATCATTACTATATATAAATAAATAAAATCATTTTTGAAAAAAAAATACCAAAATCCTTAATATTGCAGACAAACTCTATTTCCTTTTTTCAAGGCTTCACAATCATCTTTATAAATAAAAATACACAATCATATTTTAAAACAAAAAATATATATATCCCCCAAAAAAACTAACTATAAGTCGCATAATTGTCAAACTATAAGGCGATTGGAATTATCGAGGCAGTACATCATCTTGTGCAGTAACTCTGTCTGTGCATAATGATATTGTCTTTGTGTGCAAATTGTGCCCACGATCTGTAAGATCGATTGAGCTTGAGAGATCTACTTGTGGTTGTGTAAAGGTCGCGACAAATACATTAATGTGAGTACTTCGATCAACTTGCCCTTGAGTTACACGCTGCCCATGTGCGTTGTGCCTTCTAGGGTTGTCAGTCTCTCTGTAAATCTGATCTATCTTATCAAGAGACCTGCAAGCAAGGAGAAATGACTTACAATTGTTTCTAATGCATCATAAATATGTTACATGACAAACCTCATTTAAAGGATCAAGTGAGTTGTGTATCTCAATTGTGTAATTTGCTTGTGCATATGTTGCTCAGTTTGTGGAGCATTCTTAAATGCCATACAAATCATAATTCAAAACCATTGTAATAAGAATGCAATGCGGTGTTGTCATTGGTACAGAGTGATAGATTATTGGTGGTTATTTATGAGAGTGTATGTGGCTGTCTTTCAATATTAATGATTCTAAGATGTTGGATGAAATATTTTATGGAGATTTCATGGTGATGGTAAGATAAATGTTGTTGTTGTTGTTGTTGTTGATGATGATGATGATGGGTTTAAGATATTTTATGGAGATTTCATGGTGGTGGTAAGATAAATGTTTTTTTTCTTTTGTTGTTGTTGTTTTGTTGTTGTTGGTGATGATGATGGGTTTAAGAAATCAAAGTACTTTACTAGACACGTGAAGGGTAAAATGGCTTTATTTGTAAACTTGAGATCTGGTGGTAAGATAAAAATTTTTTTTTGTTGATAGGTTTAGCTCTATGGATTATTGTTTAAGGAATTAAAGTGCCTTACTAGGCAGGTTAAGGGTAAAATGGCTTTATTTGTAAACTTGGGATCTTGTGTGATTTTTCATAAAGAGCCTTAAACCACAAAGGAGTTATGGGGAAAATTAAAGTTTCCTTACATTTTTCAATTATGTCAATGTATGACTTTCCAAAAGCAAGCTAAACGTATATAGGATGAATAAAGGAGCTAAGCATTTGTACCATGGGAATTTGTGGATGGAGCTTCACACGGCTGGCCGAGGATTGGTGGAGCTAGTGGGATTATTCATATTGCCTATTTTCATTGCTTCCATTTTGTTACGGGTCTTGGTGTTGTCACAAATAATTACACCGAATTTGTTTCAGTCAAACTCTTATTGACTTTTGTACACTCACTTGGGATTCCGCATATTTAGATTTATGGTGACTCTAAACTTATTATTGACAACCTGGATCAGTTCACTCTTTCAGCGGATCTCAATCTTTCAACTGATGTCCTGCATGCACATTACCAACGCAATATAAAGGTGGACATGCTCTCCAAAAAAGTTTTTCATTCACTTAATGAAACCATGGAGGAATGGGAAAAACACCATGAAGTAATCTTCACACTTGGCAAATGTCACTTATAATCTATTTTTTTATACTTATGTGTTATTTTATCTAGTAAACCTATCTCCTTCATGTTAAACTAGTTTATATTTTGAATAGACTACCAACAAATGGACAGTTACATAAGTTGTAAAATAACATATATATACTCCTTATTTTACTCATATTAGATAAACATACTTGCTTGATCATGTACATCTTAGTAACTATATAAACAATATGGTAATGAATAAAAAAGAGATTGTTTCACTGTTTTTTTATTGATAATGTCAAAAGGAAATAAAAGATCAATTCAACAATGTTCGTGCATTTGTATTGATTTATGCTTAAGGTCAAATCACCGGATAAAACAAAAAAAAAAAAACAAATTATAGTTGCACCGTGATCTCATTGAAGAACACTATATATAGAAATTAATCATAGCTTTTGATAGATAGATGTAATGATAATACCAAGTTCCATATTTGGTAAAAAGTATTCATCTTATCTTTTTATAGAGAAAAAATATGGTTGATTAGTGTAATGGTGTTTTAAGATTTGATGAGGCCACACACTTTTCCTAGTGGAAAGGCAATTTAGAAATTTCCAACTATTGCATGCATTATGAGGTTGTGGACTGCTTACGTCTAATTGTTAGTTGAATTCTTTTTCAGAAGAAAAAATCCTGACCTTGATATTCATTAATGAATCAAAGGACATCTGATATACATCCCGATTATTGGGGCCCTTCAAACAACACAAAGAGTATGCTCATTCAAGCAAATAGCTAGAAGCAGTCTCACATGTTTGAGTAAGCAATGGAGAGGGAAGCAGAAACATCACTCTGATAGACTGAAGGTCTTTCAAAGAAAGAAAGACAAGACCCTGGTACAAGAAATCTCCAAATCATGACCCAAGAAATCTCCTAATCATGACCTGCCCATCAATCATACATATCGAGGAGACAAGTTTGAGCAGAGTTGATATCAAAAAAATCCCACTCCATATAAACAATAAGAAACCATAAATGGGTGCTGAAAAAAGGAGCATTGCTCCTGCACCAAGCTCAAAAGAGCTAAAAGGTATCAGTCATGACAAAATTTCCATAAAAAATCTCAGAGAAGTAGACATAACCAGGAGCCAAAGTTTGGGCTTTTTTGATAACCTGTCTGCAAGCTGATTATGTTCTCGATATGTATGATTGAAGGTCAAGGATGAAAATCAAGACATCAGTCTTCTGGTGTCCATGCACCAGTGACTCAAATCTGGAGGATCCAGTGAAGCATGCAAGTTTTCCCAGTTTATGATAACTGCTGAATCTCCAAAAATATTCAGCAATGGTATTCCCATGATGTTTGCCACAGTCGGCAAAGTCCATAAAGCCATAAGTTCTTCTTTAGTATTTGTGCAAATACCTGCCCCCATTGCAAACTAAAAAATGTCAGACTCATTCAGAGCCAAAAAGAAACCCACTCCACCCTTATAATCAGTAGCTACCCCATCAAAGAAGCCCAAGGGGTAGACCAGAGTTGGACCAAGTCCAACAATCCTGGGATTTTTGTTTTTAATTTTTTCTACCGGGTACAGAAGAGTGAAGTATTCAATTTGGTGAATCATGCTAAGGACCGATGGCATCTTCCCTTCAAATAAACAGAGGTTTCGTCCTTTCCAAATGCACCAAAGAATAAAGAAAGGAAGATAGCTACAAACCGAGTGTCTTGCAAACTTTGCAAACCAACATTCCAAGAAAGAACTAAGGGAGCAGTTCGAAGAAGGAGGCTGATAGTGATATCTTTCACAAAGACTGGAATGCACTGATTTAATAAAGGAGCAAGAAATAAACAAATGCTGGATAGAGTCCTCACCCAACTTGCAAAGTGCACAGATACCAGGCCCGATCCAACCCTTTTTCTGAAGATTTTCCCATGTGAGAATCCTATTTTCTAAAGACATCCAAATGAAACAACGAATCTTCAAGGTAAATTTGCAGCACCAGAGATCGGCAATAACCTTGTCACAGGTCGGGGAGAGGAGGAATTAACAATCAGATCGTAAACCAAGGCTGCCGTTACATTTCCATTTTGTTTGTTATGTGCCCATACTAAAGAATCTATAGTAGAATTGAGACTAATTCTGCCATGTTCCAAACCCGTAGTATAATCATCCCAAGCTACTTTCCAAATACCACCGATATCCAGATCCTCAGCAGTGTACCAGTATCCATGAGATCCTGGTAGAGAATCATGTGCTTGGTTGAGAGAAGTGATACCATAATCCGTAAGATATTCCCAAAGATCAACTGGGAGATTAGAGGTAGAAGCAGTGCCGATAATTGGGTCAACTCCGACAAGGATATCCTGTCCATTTCCAACATGCCAAGCCAGGCATTTTCTATGCCAAGAAAAGGTATTGAGGAACACATTCCAAAAAATGGAGGAACCTTGAACAACAAATTTTTTATCTCTAAGCCACGACACCACTGTTCCATCTTTTAGATATTTGCTGATAATGACCTGGTGCCATAGATCGTTACCATGAAGGACCAACCAGAGGTTTTTTAATCTCAAAGCTATACTGAACTAGGTAAGGTTTTTAATACCCCATTCCCCTGCCTCTTTTGGCCATGAAAGGTGCTGCCAGTTCACCATGTGGTATTTTTTCTTATCCCTTGAGGAGCCCCAAAGAAAAGCAAAACTTAGCCTCCTGAGCCTAACCAGAACAGAAACAGGTAGAGGCGCCAGTGCCAACCAATAAACAGGCAAGCCAGATAAAACAACTCGAATAAGTACCAGTCTTCCTCCCAAAGAGAGGAATTTATGAGTCCATTGGTTTATCCTTCTTTCAAAGTTTTGTATCAACCATAGCCAATCTTTCACCTTATACCCCAGTGGTTTGATGAAATATCCGAGATACTTAAAACCTTTTGTAATATGTTCCATCTTGTATGGTAAAACTCGGGATATACTAAGTAGAGGACCCTCTTCAATGTTGTTAAATAAAAACCCAGATTTTTCTACACTGATACTCATTCTAGAAGCCTTGCAAAAGGTGTCCAAACTGACCTCAAAGCCAGCCATTCAACAAATGTTCCAGCACCCAAAAGTATCACATCATCCACGAATAAGAGGTGTGTTAGAGATAGGGATGATGAAATTTTTATACCTTTGATTACTCCATTTGACTTTGCATCCTTGATCAATAAGTTGAGGCCTTCAATGACGAGAATGAACAAAAAGGGAGATAAGGGACAACCTTGTCTTATGCCCCTAGAAGCATTGAAAAAATTTGAAGGGGTTCCATTAACCAGCACAACAAAGTTTGCTGATGATAGGCAACCCATAATCCAATTAACCCCCTGAAGTGGACCCCCAATCTGAAGCAGGATGAGTCTGAGAAAATACCAGTTGACTCTATCAAAGGCTTTTACCAAGTCTAGCTTTAGGATAAGAGCACATTTATTTTGTGTCTTGACCGAATGGAGAATCTCCTGAATGATACCTATGGGCTCGACTATTTACCTGTTTTTGAGAAACCCAAACTACTCCTATGAAATATGGGAATCCAAGTGGGGTTTTAACCTGCGGGCAATAATTTTTGTAATGAGCTTGTAGACCAAGTTGCATAGAGAAATGGGTCTAAAATTAGCAAAGGATACAGGTTTGTCTTTCTTGGGAATCAGGGCAAGGAGGTAGAATTTAAGGAAGGAGTGATCCTACCAAAGAGCTTAGAGCATTCCACCGCTTTCAGCAAATCCCCACCCATCAAATCAAAGAAATTAAGGAAGAATTCCACTGGCCAACCATCCGGCCCAAGACTTTTGTCCTTTTTGAAATATTTTAGAGCCCCCTCTATCTCACCTATGGACACTTTATCAGTAAAGAATCCAACCTCCTCATGACAGAGGATAGAAGGGAAAAGCTTTATAACTTTAAGCTAAGCCAAAATACTGGACTGATTGTCATCTTCAAAAATCTGGGAGAAGTGTCTGATACCCAGATTCTTCAGGCCAACCTCATCTTCCACCCAGTTCCCCACCTCATCTTTTAAAGCCCAGATAGTGTTCTGATTTCTACGACCTGAGGCTATAGTGTGAAAATATTTTGTATTTGCATCACCTTGTACAACCTAGAGAAATCTGCTCTTAAGCTTCCAAGTAAGCAGTTTATGTGCCAAAATGTTTTTCTTCTTCAATATGAGCTCATTCAGAGTCTTCCGATTTTCATGAGTAAGTATGCCCGAGGAGGAGGATGTCAGAAGAGTATTGATGTCATCATCCAAGCTAAGAGAATCCTTTTCCATATCAGTTGTTTTTTGTTTGATCCAAGTCTTTACCTCACCTTTCAGTAACCTGAGCTTGTGTGAAAGTAACCCCATGCTATCGTCTACTTCAGTGGGAAACATAATAGGCCAAACCCTCTTAACCATAAGAGTGAAATCCGGGTCCAAAAGCCAAGATCTGTTAAACTTGAAGGGATAGTTATGGGCCCCCTCCCACGTCTTCCATTCAAGATAAATGGGGAAATGGTCTAAGATATCCAAAGGGTGAGCCCAAACCCGATGCCTATGAAGATCAGGGATCAAAGAGGAAGATAACAGGAAACAGTTGAGTCTCTTATTATTGATCCCTTCATCCCCAGTCCTCCCATTTCTCTAGGTGGGGCCTACATACGAGGGGGCAATATCAACAAGGTCGACAGAGGAAAAAATATGTTTGGAGTGTGGCCCAAGAGGATCAATTGAAGCTTTTTTCCCCCAAATATCAGCAGCATTCAGAGTGAGGTTTAAGTCACCTGCAAGAATCAGATTTGGAGTATTTAGCAGACCTCCAGTCAAGGCATTATTCCAAAAAAACTCCCTGTTACGATACGGGCCATAACAGTTGAGGATCGCCAAGTGTGACGAGGTACCGCGGAATCTGTCCTTGAAAAGAATACCGACAATAGTTTCAAAGGCTTGGAATCTGACAGAAAGAGGGTTCCAGGCAGTGAGAAAATCCCCCAAGAGGGCCGAGGCACTCGTGGCACAAAATTACCAGTTTGGCATGAGTTTGGAGAAAGCAATGAGGGTCGGGTACGTACTGCACAATGTTTCTTGAAACATAATCAAATCTGGAGAAAGCGAGAGAAGAAGGGAGCGGAGGCAACTTTGTTTGGTTGTGCCACCCAGAGCACGGACGTTGAGAGATAAAATCCTCATTGAAGAACATCAAACTGGGGAGACGATGCTCTAAGTCCTCATGAAGGATTTCCTGAGATACCCCATGCAACATTTTTTATACGCAAAGAAAGAGGGGTATGAGGAGGGTTGACAGAAGGCTCTAGCCCAAGCAGGTTCGGCTTTTCCTTTTTCTTTTTCCTGACAGTAACATTTTCAAAATGAATGGAGTTCAGAGGTAAGGTAGAAGGAGAGATAGGGATTTTTGCAGAGAAAATGGACTGGGATTTCTGAAGGGAGGGGTCCGAGAAGGAAGGGGTCGAACAGGGGCTGTGAGGCAAGGGGGATTGGGGATCCGGAGATACAAGACGAGGGAGAGGTGGAAAATCCTTGGAGGAGAATAAAGGAGGGGCAACCAAACTGGTGGGAGAGATAGAGTCCAAGGGTGAGGGATCTAGAGAAGGTGAAGTCTTTGTGCAAGAGGGTGACTGAGAAGAAGGGGACTCATAAGAAGTAAACTGAGGAGGGTCAGAGAGCTCTACCTAGCAAGGAGATTTGCTAAGGGGTACACCAACTTCAAAATCATCTAGATCCTTAAGCACTGAGTCTGGGACCTCACCAAAAAGGGAGAGAGCCTGAGAGTAAATACATGTCTTCGGATGAGGCGGAGCGTTTTCTGTCAAGGGAGTATTCTGGGACAATGGAGAAGGAGACTTGTCCCTACTCAAGCTATCAAATCCCCGAAGGAGGATATGATAGGACCTGCACAAATGCCCAATATAGTGACATCTGCTGCATCGAAAGGGTACACGCAGGTAATCTAAACGTCGAACAAAAAGGCGCTCCTTACAAGGGATTTCAACCTCTGTCGAGAGCCTAGAAGAGATATCAAGTTCTACAAGCACCTTCACCATCCTCTTGTCGAAAATGAGATGGAAGTCATCTTCAACAACAACAAATCAACTAATAGTATTGGCAATCCCTTCAAGAATATCTTTGCTCCATAGTGGAAAGGAAAATGAGGGTAAAAGAACCCAGAGGTGTCTCTTTGACACCCTTTCCCTCAAAGGATCAAAGTGAGCATGCCACCTACCGAATACCAAGGACCCCTTTCCAATCCTCCAAAGAGAGTCCAAGATGATAGAAGCATGTTCAACTTCCAGAAAGAGGAAGATAATCCAACCTTTTGAGAGCAGACTAATGGTGGGAATATGTGTAAGAATCGGCTTCTAGTGTTCATTTTCCCATTCGACCCATTCCTTTTTACCCAAGTGACAATATTCAAGCCTGCCCACCAGGGCCCGCGTGCAGAGAGACTCAACCCGATCCATAAAGATGTCATGCTCGAGCACGAAGCGATACCTACCCTCATGTGCTTTGAATTATGGGTTGTGTTGGTATTACTGTGATAGGAGCTTGCTTTTATGGTGCTTTTAGTTAGAGTTGTTATTTTAGTCTTTTAATAGCGTTTATAGGGTTAAGAATGAGTTTTAAAGTCCTCATAGTGTCATTTTATGCACTTCATTATGAATCTTTATGGTTGCAACATTATTAGTGGTAAATTGTTTTATTTAAATGGATACAATGAGAATTGCTTCTCTTTGCTCTAAATATTTTTATTTATTTACGTAGACTTCATTTTTATGTTTTAGTCTATAATGTATTTGTGAATGGATTTTATTACCAACTTAGATGTTAGAATTGTTGTGTTCATTGATGATATTTGATATAATTGTTTTTCATGCCTAATTTCACCATCCATGTTTGCTTACCTCACACTACTCATGTATTGATGATGCATCTCAAGTGAATTAATATTTCTTAGTTTAGGGATTGATACATTAGTGGTAGACTACATCATTTCTTGAACACAACGATATACCCTAGTTGTAACAATATTAGGTCGAATCCCATGAAAATACAAGTACAAGATGGGCTTGATGATCATGTGGAGTAGTAAAAAGTAAATAATTTAAATGGATATTCTCTCATCCTACATGTTTTGTGATTATCTAAGTTGATTTCCTTATGAACCTATCAAGGATAGCTGAAGAGACTCATTGAAACTAACTTGACCCACCAAATGAGAAAATAAAATGTAACATGGGGCGTTGAGCTATTTGTAGAGATGTAGTGTTACTAGCTAGAGCTACATATTTCTAGTTGATTGTGAAGGGCCCGCAACAAGATTTTTAGAGGATACTCTTGCCTAGAATACAATAGAGCCAATCTAGTGTAGACATCACCCCTTTCACTTTTGAGACTTGTTTAAATATATAGTAAGTTATCAAATTTATTTGCAATGTGAACATACCATCTTGTACTCAAGGTATGCTACTTGGCAATGTGACTATACTAGTTGTAAGTGGGAGTTTACCAAGTTGTAGTGGGAGTGTTGGAGTGAGAAGCACTAGTCTATTTGCATATGTGGTGAGCCAAAACCTTGATGAGTTAGCCAAGAACTAGAGGTTTTGAATATTTCATAGTATAATTCGTTCTTTGGATAATATGTAACAATATTTGTTGTGTTGCACCTACTTAATTCTTACTAAAGGGTAATGAAGACATTGAGCACCTTGTTCGGACCTAGTTGTGTGTGATATCATTTGAGTTGCTCATTGTAATTGTCATTAATTAAATAGTGGGATAAAGGGTTGTTATGTATTTATGGAAATTTGGGATTAAATGATTATTTTATTGTAAAGGGGCTTAGTGGAAAAATTACCCACATCCATCGGGCATAGTATAAATAAGGGGTTTTGGGAGGTCATTGGAATCAAGAGATTGAGTGGTTTTCTATATATATTTGATTGTAAGGGTAGCAGGTGTATCTGGTAGCCACTAAATGAGTTAGTTCCATTCCCTTGCCTCCATGGGAAAGGGGGCATATATATTCAACTAGTTTCTTATGAATAAAGGAGATCTCGAGTATTTATATGTGTTATTCTATTATTGCTTGTTGTTAGGTAGTTGTAGAAAGCTTTCCTTCCCTCCCTTGTCCAGGTGGCAATAGTGGTAAGGGATAAGAATTTTTGGTTTAACCTAGGATCAAAGGATTTCTGAGCAAAGGAGGGAATGGGAGGGGCATGTTTTGTTTGTTGTTTGGAGGTATTTCTACACCGATAGGCATTTATAGCTTAGAATTTTGGGGTGGACTACCATCTATGATTTTCCTAAATTGGAGGAGGATTGGATAAGTGTACCACCGAGATTGATTTTATGGGCGCCATTCAAAATTCAAAATAAAAAAATTATAAAAAAATAAATATAAAAAATTAACCGGTATTTGATGCATGGATACATGGATAACTCGAGGAGTTCATGGTAGATAACCGTATGAAGGTGGGCGAGAACATGTACCTATGAATGGATAAATTTAATCTAAACAATTATAAAAAAGAAATATAAACAATTATATATATATAAACTAATTGGGTGATGTATACAAATAAATATTAAAATTAACTTATTTGTGTAATGCAGGGATCAATCTGGAAGTTCATGGACAACAACACGAATAAGGTGGCCCATAACATGTAGCTAAGCATGGATGAATAGTATTTAGAATGTTTAATCAATTATGATTTATATTAGGTTTTGAGTCTAGTTAAAAGAGTCTAGGAGACAGGCACATAATACAATTAAGGACGACTAGGTAAGACTAGGTAAGATTATTTTTTCTGTAGAACTGATTATCTTATTATCTGTACCTTGTACATATTTCCTCCATGTGTTTCCCTTCAATTATGAGTACATAGGATCTAAGCGGTTTTAGAGCGGTTCAACAGTCCATGATCGCGAGTATAGTCCATTTGAAGATCCTTGGGAGTTGATGTTAGAGTATAGTAGGAAGCCCCCTTTTGTTTACTTTCTACTCTTTGTTTTTCCACACAAAAAATGACTTTCAATAGAAACTCCATACAACTATATGTGCCTTGCACAAAAATGGATAAAACTAAATAACAATTCATTACATTTACAGTTTGTGTCCTTTTCAAAATGGGAAAAATCTCCATTTGGATTTGCAATATTATTTCTAATTAAAGATTGTCATGGATGTAGAAGTATGGAGTGGAGTTGAACTCAATCACACACCATCGCTGGAGTTGACCGTACCCATGGAGAATTTAAGGTGGGAAGTTGGGATTATCTCCAACACTCCCCATTAATCACAACTACTGCCTTCTATGACACCCAAACAATCTCTTTGATAGACAAAACTTTATTTTCCCAATGCCTTGGTGAAAATACATGAACACCGATCTTCAAACCTGCAAAAAACTAAAAATATCTCTCCATTGCTAATCAACTCTCTAATGAAATGATATCTTGTGTCTATATGCTTACTCCTTTTGTGAAAAATTGGGTTCTTTGACAATGTTATAGTTGAGTTGTTATCACAATAGATCTTTGTTGCCTCTTCTTGTTCATGCCTCAATTCTTTCAAAATTCTTCTCATTGATATTTCCTAACACACCGCCCCTATAGCTACTACATACTCTGCTTTAGCAGATGAAAGAGTGACAATTGGTTGTTTCTTTGAATCCTAAGATACTACACCTAATCCAAAATGAAAGACATAACCCGAAGTACTTTTCCTATCATCTACAATGCATGCACAATCACTATCAGTGTATCCTATCAACTTGAATTCACTTTTCCTTAAGTAGAGTATTCCATAGTTCCTTGTTCCCCTAACATATTTAAGAATTATTTTCCTTGCTTTCCAATGAGAAACTTTTGGAGACTCCATGAACCTTGAAAAGACACTAATTCCATACATAATGTCTAGTCTTCTGGCGGCTAAATACATGAGGCTACCAATAATCATTTTATACAAAGTTGGATCAATGTTGATCCTTTGTCGTTCTTGCTTAATTTTAGGCCTATGACAATTGGTGTTGGAGCTGATTGGCAATTTGTCATATTAAACCTTTTTAGAGTGTCATTTGCATACTTAGATTGGGAGAAGAATATACCATTATCATTTTGATTCACCTCAATGCCAAGAAAATACTTCATGAGGCCCAAATCAATCATTTCAAATTGTTTTTTCATGTCCCCTTTGAACAAATCAATTGCTAAATCACCCGTGAATATAAAATCATCCACATATAAGCAAACAATTATGATCTTACCTTGCTCATTCATATTGGTATATAATGTAGGTTCTTCGTTGCACCTATTGAAATCCTTTTGCAAAAGATAACTATCAATTCTGCTATACCAAGCCCTTGGGGCTTGTTTGAGTCCATAGAGTGCCTTTTTTAGTTTGTAGACTTTGTCTTCTTGGCCCAAAATCTCATACCTAGGTGGCTGCTCCACATAAACCTCTTCTTCTAAGAGACCATTTAGGGATGTTAATTTCACATCCAACCTCTTCTTCTAAGAAACCATTTAGGAATGTTGATTTCACATTCATTTGATAAACTAGCCACTAGTTTTCAGCTACTATTGCAATTATTGTTCTCACCGTGTCTAGACGCGCTACTCAAGAAAATTTCTCATTGTAATCGATTTCGGATTGTTGTGAATAACCCTTATCTACTAGTCTTGCTTTATGTCTTTGCACATCACCATTTGCATTTAATTTGGTTTTGTAAACCCACTTCACTCCTATGACATCTTTGTCTTTTGGAAGGCTGACTAACTCCCATGTTTGATTCTTTTCAATTGCATTAATTTCCTCACCCATTTTTTCTCATTAATTGCATCTTCAAAATGGATAGGATCATCAACACGTGAATATAATGCAAAAAGAGAATTCAAACCTGCACTATTCTCACCTTCATTTTGCTCATAAATATCTCTTCAACTTTTAATTTTGTCTCCTTAAGCTTGCTAGTGTGGGGTTTGACATATCACTCAAACTTGTAGAATCTGGACTTGATGGTACAACACCAAGAGTACCGATTTGAGATAGTGTTTGTTGCACATTTGACAGAGTATTTGCTTGAGTGTGTGGGTATGCATTTATGCTTGATGAAGGTGTCATTTGACCACTTGATTGAACTTTAATGGTTTTGGAAGGAGTATAAAATCTTATTTTTCATCTTGTGGTAAGTTGGCCATAATATTTATTATTTTATCCAAACTTCCATCCCATGCTTCATCTTCTATGAAATGCACATCTCTGCTGATTATAACTTTCTTGGTCGTTGGATTGTATAGTTTGTATGCCTTGGATTCATCACTATAACCGACAAATATACATTTGGATTTGCAATCTCATTTCTAATTAAAGATTGTCCTGGATGGAGAAGCATGAAGCAGAGTTGAAGTCAATCACAGGCTACAAATGGAGTAGACTATACCCATGGAGAATTTAAGGCATGCAGTTGGGATTATTCCAACAGTTCTGTCCAAATAAACAAATACTTGTTATCATTCCATGCATTATATTCTATATTTATTTAGTGCAGGGAGCAGCGTAAATACTTGTTATCATTCAATGCATTATATTATGGATTTATTCAGTGCAGGTGGTAGCAGAAATTATTGGGACATTTTTCATGATATTTTTAGAATGTTGATCAATCGCTATTGTTCAAAAAACAGATGGTTCCATCACTCATCTTTGTGTGTCACTTGGAGTGGTCCACTAGTCCATGGCAACAATTATAGTCTATTTCCAGATTCTTGGGATCTTTAGGTTATCAGATTCAGAGATAACCTAAACAATTTCATCATTCATAAACAATTTTTTTTTCTAGACGAAAAATAACAGTTCCTTGATATTCATAGTGAATCAAAGGTAACATATTACATCATCAATATGCCAAGTCATAAGGCCATTCAAGTACCGAGATCCAAGTATCTAACCATGCAAATAATACCGTACTGACTCTATACTTCAATGCCATACAAAATAGTAGTTCTCCAGCAGTCAGATAGAGAGGATACAGAGAAATCAGGAGTGTTATCTAATGAAGGTCTCAAGAGAGTAATCTATGATAATATTCACCACAGAAGTGAATCAATAGTCTAAAAGAAAACAAACCCAAAGGGTATGAATGTGCCAAAATAAAAAAGAGGATTAGGTCAAGGACAGTCGATCTCCTTAAAAT
The DNA here is from genome assembly GCA_001517045.1 of Pseudotsuga menziesii. Classification (NCBI taxonomy): domain Eukaryota; kingdom Viridiplantae; phylum Streptophyta; class Pinopsida; order Pinales; family Pinaceae; genus Pseudotsuga; species Pseudotsuga menziesii. Next base: position 418,218 of record LPNX010531964.1, on the reverse strand, counting down.
AACTGCATTTTGTCTGATCCAATGACCAATCCTTCATGATATTCCATAAAGGAAAGTTGGCCTGTAGCCAAAAGGAGGCCTTCCTTGGATAACAGGTCTTCCCTATCATTATACTCTCTGTAGACATGCTAATAATCAATAGATGAGAAATCGGAATACAAAGCAGTGATGTTAAAACACCAAGCCTCCAGGTCCAGAGTGTGAAGAGAAGAGCAACCTTTTTCCCAATTTATGACCACCATAGAGTCGCCAAAAATATGAATCCTTTGGATCCCAATCTTCTTAGCAAAATATAGGAGATGCAGAGGGCTAAGAGTTATGCACGGGTATTGGTACTAAATCCACAACCCATTTTGATGTGGAAATGTTGAGTATGACTGATCAGGAGGAATATGCCAGCACCCCCGTTATTTTCAGTAGTTGCTCCATCAAAAAAACCAGTGGGGTATGTGATGATAGGGGGAATCCAATGTTGTGTTTTCTACAGATGCTGGCAGATGGCATAGAATAAGCAAGCACATTATGCATAATAATGTGGGAAAGACTGTGAGACTCAGATTCCTTATCCTCAAATAGAAAGAGATTTCTGGATTTCCAAATATTCCATATGAAAAATCATTATTGTTTTGCTTTAATGATTTGTTACATAACATTTGATATTAATGTAAATGGTCCATGGGGTTCACTCCATCAAATAAGCCATTTTACCATTTGTTCTAATGGTTTTTTATTATATCTTCAATGGGTGTATAGGATATATAGAGAATTATTTTTTATTGAACTTTTAGAATTTATTTTGCTTTACTTTTAGAGTTGCAAGTTGTGGAAGATAGGGTCTTTTTATTATCCCTGAAACTAGTCTCAGACAAGTGTTCTCAATACAATAATTATATCTAAAGCTAAATATACGATTTGAGTGCCATAAATGGAATTAAAAGTAATATTGAACATGTTATTTCATATCCAAATTTTGGAGCTTAATCTCTCAAATTGGACATATATGGAATACAATATAGCTTTACTATCCAAAAAGGTTCTAGATAAACTCAGCAAGTTTTGGAAAAGTTATCATAATTTTTTCTTAGAATTTAGTGATACACGTGTCATTGTAGACAAACAATATCAAACTAATACAAGTCGACCTTGCTCCTAATGCAATTGGTTTTAAAATGTATGCTAACTTGAAATTAGCATAACTTCTGATAAGGATGTTCAAATGAGGTGATTCAATTTTTTTAGAAATAGGAAACATAGGAGAAATTTTGGGAAAATGATCATAACTATTTGTGATTACTATTTCTAATATTGTGAGGTTGGATGGAAGTTGAGGGATTTGATTGGACCTTAATTAAGAATCAATTGAGATACATATATTTAGAGGATATTAATATGCTGATGAAATTGATCATATGGAATGGTTTAGTATTCCAAAGGAATAAATTTTAAGTGTTTAAAAAAATTGAAGGAAAATATAGGGGTTGGTGATATAGTCTAGATAAGGACACCATATGCTCTAAGTAAGATGTGTTTGAAAAAATATTCTCTAATAAATGGATAAATGACACAAATATCAAGGATATGCATAAAATGAAAATGGAATAAAATGAATCTAAAGAAAAGCATTCCAAATTGAGGAATAGAAATAAAAAACTAAAATAGGATATTATAAGGAAATATTATATGTTTGCTAAGATGCAATCCTTTAATTAAGCCATGATGAAGAATGTTTCAAAAAATAAAATAAGAAAATATTAACAAAGGAAAGTGGAATAAGTATGAGACCAGGGAAGAATTGAAAAAGAAAGATAAAGAAATCATAAGGCTACATAAGTATAATCAATACTTAGATAATGATGTTAATAATATGAAAAGGAATATACAAATGTCCAAACTTCAAAAAGGATGAAGTTACTATCAAAACAATTGAAAAAAAAATACTACCAGAAGACTTGAAGAGGAAATTTGCAACAAGGTTGAACAATTCCTAAATATGGATGACGTAAAGTCATAAATTCAATCTAAAAGTGAAGAAGGATATAAGAATTTGGCAGATAACATCACATTGAAACTTCATAAGGAAAACAAAGACAAGATTCAAAAGGTCACTAGGAAATACTTGAAGAGGTTGAGCTCCAACTTGAGGATGTACATTTCAAATATGATATACAATATCAAAGGCTAGATTAATTAAATATCAAGCATAGAATATAGAGTATTACATTATCTTTGAAAAAATGTCAATGATATGAGTGTGAAGAATGAACGGAAACTATCCACTCTTAAACCATATTGACACCCCCATTTCCTAAAAAATATTCCATTAAACACAAGAATATATATATATCAACATTACAAAGGAAGAAGATAGAATATTTAACAATATTCATGGATTAGAGCATCATAAAAAAATTATTCAAAATGATGTTATAAAATACCAACAACTACAACAAATTGGAGAAGTCACAACAACAACACATGGAATCAAAGAAAATAAAATTATGAAAAGACTAGCTATAATTGATTAAGATTGAGAAGAATTGAATTTACATGGATTGATCATCATCATTGGTAGAAAGAGAGAGGATATAAAGAAATCATATTACTTAGTTTCATCACATGTAAACCGCTTAACTACAAATCTTTACGGATAAATATTTTCGAAGGAAGGTAATATGATATGACCCCTAGGGGAGATATATAGGAGTAAATCTAAATGTAATGGGACAAATGTATATGTAATAGGGGTTTTATAAATCAAATCAACACTTCTCCATTTGTGATGACACTTCAAAAAATGACACTCAAAGTACATTCTTTACTCACAAAAAGGACACATATGGATGGAAGATCCAATGATTTGATCCTTAATGATGGCCCTAAGAATTTAAAGACATATCCCAACACCATTCCCATACTGAGAAGTTACAACTACAAAAGAGAAAAATCGGTCCTTTCACACTAGCAAGGCACAGATCATTCGCACTTTTCCTTTGGGAAAGATGGAATACCTCAAAAAAGGAAACTTCACGTCTTGGAAAGGTGTGAACCATTCACACATTGACTTTTTCCAACGTGTGAATTCCCCATAATTCCATAAAAATATATAAAATTTCAAAAATTTCAAACCTATTGCTCGATCGCAACTCCCTAAACTGCTTGGAAATTATATCCAACATAAAACGAGATTATATGGTCCAAGAGGGAGACATCCAATATGCTAAAATCATGTGGGATTAATCACTCACCTTCACTCCCTTCATTCTCATTCATCAGTGACCACTGTTTTTTACCTTTATATCCCTAAGTATCGAAGTTGCTTCCCTCAAGTAACTTCATCCCTTGTATACATCCAATGGATAAGAGTGCGATCATCAGAGTGCAAGAGCAAAGAGACCGGATCTTTGACTTCGATAAGGTTCTTGGCAATGAGAAGGTATGGTTTGTACTTGGTTCATTGTCATAATTGAAATTTGACATATTTCCCTCCCCCAAACATGTGTTTCATCTGTCGATAATTGAATTAAAGAATGATTCATTGTTTATGTTATATTTATATTTCAAGTTATTTACATTATTTTTTGTAGCCAAATGTGTTTGAGGAAGGTGTCTTTGTGTTTTTTGCAGGTTGGAATTGGGAAATAAGGAAAAGATCTAGAAAAGAAGCCAAGGAGTAGCGGTGCATAATCATCTTCCTTATAATCTCTTCTCCATCTTATATTTGCTTGTTAGAGTCTTCTCATTGGTTTGATGCTTAATTGTGAATCTCATAAACCTGTAGACAGACTTATTAAGATTAATTTTTATTTAATTAGTATGTTGTTGACCTCTCCCTAGTCATCTGATTTAATTCTGAACAACAAGGGGCCGACATAATAAAGGGCCCACATGTGCAATGTATGAGAAAAAAAAAGAGTTCAATATAGTCATCATTGGATATGAACATATGATCTGGATATTTATATGTATCGAGTCAATTAGAGAAGGTTCTCCTATATGATGAATAGTTTTTGTGTGACTAATATCTATTATCACTTTTGGAGTTGTGCTTCAGGCTCACATATTTTTTACATTGTGTGTACTCTAGTTTATTATAGTGAAAATGGTAAGATCAATCATTTTAAGGAACCAAACCCAAGGATCATCTGCTCTAATACCAAATGTTTATCAAATCCTTAAAATAACACAATAAACTAGAGTACACACATTGGATACAAGATGTGAGAGTTGAGAACATCTTCAGAAGTGATAATAGAGATGAGATACATAATAACTTGTTGTTGAATATGAGAAAATCCTCCAAATAACCCAATACATCCATATATTCAAATTATTGTTCATATCCATTAATGACTATATTGAACTTTCCATATACATATTTTAAGAGATTACACATGTGATCCCTTTATTAGGAAAACCCTATTTCATATATATTTTCCCCATTAGATATAAATTTATCCCCTCATATCCCCCCCTTGTGGGAATATCATTCTTGTATTTATAAAAGAGATGATTAAACTAGAAGTAGTCTACCCTTCTAGCATTTCATAAACACATGTGATCGTGCAAGTGCATCATCATCAATGAGATGGGTTTCCTTGGATAGAAATTGTTATGTAAAATCAATTTGAGATTCCCCATGCATTTTTAGATGAGAATTATGTTCCTTTTATTGGGATATCCATAATACTTGTGGGAAATTTGGGTCAAGTTCCACCTATGATGGATAAGTCATTTTACCTCCTATCATAATGTGAGATATCTATGGATAGTATTCGATAAGGTGGTGATGCTTCACATTGTGTACCAGCAAGATCGAAAAGTGGTTGAACATCAGTAACAATAATGTCAAATATAAGGATTTCAAAAAATATTACCAAGAAATGTACCACAAAAATACTCTATTGTGCTATTATCATGATTTCCAACACTCTCAATCAAGATACAACACATCTAACTAGAGTTTCAATGCATTATCTTGGGGATCGTGAATAAAAAAACTAGTGTTCCATCTATCCAACCCATTATGTTTGGTTGGATACATCAAACTTATTCAAATAATTCTTAAGGAATTAGTGAAAGAAAGTGGAATTAGTGTCTAGTGGGAATGATCAAGACCAACCTTTACCATCATGGTAAGACTACCCAACTTCCATATAAATCTCACTAGTTAGTTATTCAAATTGGGTCAATGTGTTTTATTGAAAATAAGTCATCACATCATGAAATCGTTGATTTTAATTAACAAGGCATGATAACTTCTAATCCAAGGTAGAGAAATCACCGTTCAATTTGTTCATCTAATCGTCCATGGCCATTTTTCGAGTGGTAGACATGTACCTAACTGATTCCCACCCACAAAGTTACCAACAACTTCTTGAAGAATGGTTGTAACTTCCACGATAATTCTCTAAATCACTAGTACATAACCCTACTTTGGAAATGACACAACAATTTTACTTCTTATGGCCCTAATTGCAATTTCATTCCTAAGAAGAGAGAAATTCATGCTACAATATTTTCCACTTCAACATTGAAAACAAAGATAAAAATGGGTATAATGGTTTCCATACTTCATATAATCATTATTATGACCACAATTGCGAAAGTGGAAAAAATATTCTTTTGATAGCAATGGTTCGATTGCAATATGGTTTTTTAGCAAAGAGAAAATCATGCTACAAGCTTTTCTACTACGAATTTGAAGCCACAATTAAAATTGGTTATAACTTTCATGATACTTCTCAAAACCGTCATTATAACCAAAATTCAGAAATGGAATCTCAGTTTTGCTTCAAAAGACATCAAGATGAAACTATAAATGTAATTCTCAAGAAAAGAGAGAATGCCATCACAAAATAGGGTATTTAGGATCTTATGAGCAAGGGATGTTAAATTCAATGAGCCATAGGATCCTGATTCATGATTGAATTCAATGATAAAAGAAGGCTGCAGAAGAGCATAAATTCAATGTAGACTGATCAAAAGATTCACGGTAATTACAAACTCACAAGGAAAATTTTTGTGAGCATAACCTGACATCAATTATCATTAATATATATGTGATACAATGGTATTACAATAGGAATAATTGGAACGCCTTAGGTAGGATTCGAATTCACCAACTCAAACTGACTTCGGTGCTAATGCGGTGTGGGAAAATAACCACTAGAGCTTACTCATGCAACTCCAGATCACTGAATCAGTTCGCGATTAGTTAAATGATCTAGGTAGGTGAGGAAATGTGCCCTACCTCCCTTAAATCATGCAAATTGGAGCTAGGATGACTGGAAGTGAACTAACTGATGGGAATCGTTTTAGGATTATATAATCCTCCCTTTCCCACATACAATCTATTTGATCATTTTTCCTAGCTTAGGGGGACATTATTACTGTACTACAGTGTGGGGAACACATATAGAGGTTAACTGCAAGTTCATGCATGATTTTATGTGCCTCTGATACCAATCCCTACATTATAGGAGCCACTCTGAGTGCCACTAGCATCCTCCATCAGTTGGTCATGGTTGGTAAGCAGTTATGCTAAGTTAGTCTCCAGTTACACTCAGTTATATCACTCTCAGTTATTCTAGCGCCATTTTTGCATGGCTGCATGGGGAAGTGACACCTTTTTCCACCTACCTCATCGGTTTAACTGGTTTAACTAGTTTAACTGACTGTCTGACTGATTTAGACATCAAGAGTTAGACTAGTGGCTCCCATGCAGTGATTTAGACACTCCTCGTTAGTTATTCAGTTGGTAGATTCAAATATTATCCTCATGATTCGAATTCTCCTTATTGTAACACGGTTGTATTACTGCTGAATTAATTAATATTAATGTTGTAATTTACTGATCAATTCTTATCAGATTTGTCTCAAATTTTTCTTATTCAGTGTACATTGTTCTTGATATTCCATTGCACAATTCACCTCTCAATTGCTCTCATTTTCCTGTAGATCAATGGTTCAATAATTTAACATGGTATCAGAGCCTTGTTTATGCTAGCAGCAAGTCTTGTCCGATCTCCATTGTACACCAGAAGCAGCTGAGTTTCCACATAAATTCTGCAATTTTTTCCTTGCTAACTCTGGATTCATCCAGAGAAGTCTCTACAGGTGTGACATACTCTGAGAAAGTGTACATGTCGAGGTGGAAAGGATTGAAAATATCATGATTACAAATTGAATTTGGTTTTTACAGGTATCTACGTAGCTTCTTGGGGAATTGATTGTCTCAGCATACAAAGACTGGATCCCTTAGCTCTCGTACCCTGAATCCTTACACCCTTCAAATACATTGATTGGAGGGAAGATATGCAGGTGTCCTTGCACAATCTTGGTCTGCATAGGATGACTATGGGCAGAGAAACTGAGCCTTGATAGCATTTTGAGAAGAATAATTTTTTGAATCGGCTTGATGAGGCCTGCGGATTCATGTGCACCCATATCTCCCGAGATCTTTTGTTTCATCTTAAGGGACTAAGGACCCTGAAGGATTATTGGAAGAAGATTGAATCTTTGTTTGGTAAACAGGATGAGCTTAGAGGACACATATTGGAGAATGAGCTCATTTCTCTACATCCCTCCAATTTCTAATCCATTCATCAATTCTTCACAAAATACAAGTCACTAGTACTGCAATGTAAACAATGTGGATTGGAGAGTAAAGATGAACCGCTTGTGTTGTCTGTACTTAGCAAGCTTGGCTATGAGTACTCAGTCTTTCTCTCTACATTCCATTCTGGAAGAGCTTCCATCCCCAATTGGAAGATGCCTTCTCTAGATGCTTTGATTGAGTTCGTAATACAAGAGCAAGATAAATTGGTTCAAATGGGAGTGATTCAAACCTCCAAGAATCAAGCACTCTTGATGACAAACTCAAACAATGTGCAAGCTAGAGGGAAGCACAAAGGGAAGGAGACCAAAGACACTGATTCAAAGCCAAAGGAAAATTGGAGATCTTCTAAAGGAGACTCGGGTTCCAAAAAAAAAAGAAATTCGAGAAGACCAAGTGTCCATACTGCATGAGAGGCTTTCATTCATAGAGACAGTGCATGAAGAGGACAATTGACCAACTATAAACACTCCTTGAATAGAACAATATTGCCCTTCGACGAGGAGCAAAGAACTCTGATGTTGGAAAACCCACATATTATCATGAGAGATGCCATGCCTTGAAGGCAGGCCTCACTCAGTCAAAATATTAATTGATTGATTCTGGAGTATCCAACCACATGGTTTCCTCCAAAGAATCCTTCTCCACTCTCACTCTAAGTACATAACATTCACATGGGACATGAATTCCAAATCCCAACTGTTGTGAGAGGTTCTATTAAAATACAACATGGTGAGTTCAATAATGTTCTCTATGTTCCCTCTCTTGCAGCAAATATGTTGTATGTTTATCAAATGACCCATACAGGCTCTCCCAAGAGAGTTACATTTGACTATGACTCAGTTGAAAACATAGAAAAAGCTACTAGAAATCTCATAGCAAAAGGGTTTTCTAACCATGCCTCAAAGGCATATGAGTTCTCTCATTTCCTGCATGTTTCACATCCAATAGCTTTATTGACTCATGCCAACAACACTAGCAAGCTATGGCATGAGAGATTTGTGCATCTCAATTTCGAATATCTCTGAAGAATCCACAATGACAAAATGGATGAAGGCTTGCCTCTCATCCAAACATCAGATGGAATATGTCCTAGTTGCTTGGTAGGTAAGCATCCAGAGAAGAGGTATGAAGTTGGGAAGGAAAATAGAGTTGCATCTATACTTGATCTGATACACAGTGATGTTTCAGGACCTATGCCTACAACATCAAACAATGGTTCTAGGTATTTCCTTACTTTTATTAACGATTGTTCAAGGTTCAGCTGGGTATATTTCATGAAACATAAATCAGAAGTATTCGAAATTTTTAAAGTTTTTAAATCTTTCATTGAGAATAGTTTCAGGAAAAATATCAAGTCGATTAGATCAGATAATGGAGGTGAATAAATTAAAATAGATTTTTAGCATTATTATGATTCTCTAGCTTGGTTTGTGTTGTTTCCTAAGGTCAAATGTTCTTTTAAAGTATAATTTGAGTGGGCCTAATTATTAAAAATGTGTGGTTTTATATATTGAAAATTTAACAGATTGGGATAACCCATTGTAGAACTAACTAAATAAAAGGAAATCAAGACCTTATCTTATTTAAGTAATGTATTTGTTTCTAATTAAAAGGGTTTGGTATCCGCTAGTTAAAAGTTGCTCCTAAACAATAAAATCAATAAGATTTCAAAAAACCTCACTAATAAGTGTTGGACTTGAAATATCTTACATTAAGGTCTTTAAAGTTCACTAGGTCATTCCTAAGCTCTTTGAATGTCAATTATGTAAGCTCTATCTCAGGGAGAGGTCTTACCTAAAATATTTGAAAGTAACTAGTTATTATTGAAGCTATTTGAAGGTCACTTAAGTTTTGTTTGAGGGAGAGGTCTTACCTAAGATCTCAGAATGTCACTAGTTCTTTCCTTTTACATGATCTGCTTGAATCATTAGGTCTTACTAAAGATATCTGAAAGATTAATTGCTTAATATTGATGCAAGGGAAAGGCCTTACCTAGGTTCTTTCGAGGTCACTAAGTATTATCTAAGATCTTTGAAAGTCTCATTTAGGCCCAATATATGGTGACATTGCATCTCCATTATTATGTCAGTATTGTATTTATTGATTAACTAGGACCTTAATTGTAATTGCGGGATCAACTATGACCTTAATTGTAGTTTTAACCTTGTCTCCAATATATACCAAGGAGACCTAGTTTTAGAGATCATCTCAATTTGAGACACTGTAAAAGGAGGTTTTCCCCTCAAAGGGGCTTTTTATTCATCTCTTTATTTCATTTTGAAGGCATTGGGTTGCTTTCTCTTTCTAATTTTATGCTATTATGGGAATTTGGTGCATAGCATTTGGTATGAAATCCATTTTTTCTATAACATTTTTTAGGGATGTTTCATATATCTACATTTTGAGGTACCTTAGGAGACACTGAGAAATAGTCGTGGTAAAAAGTTTAGGTCTTGGTTCATTGTGAGTTTGGAGTTACAATCTATGGAAGTTAGGGTTTTTTACTAGTCCAAAAACTAGTCTCAAGTAGTTGTTATGGGTAAAAAAATTATATTTAAATATTGAGAAATCCAAATTGAGTCCCATCTATTGCATCAAAAATAAAACACGCCATAGTGTTCATGGTAAAATTTTCAGAAGTAGAAAAAATTAAAATTAAAATTAAAAAAATCAAACACATGTCGGACTGTACTAGTTCACTCTTCCGAAAGGGAAAAAAACAACAAGTTTTAGGAAAGTTACCATAACTTTTTTCTTGGCATATCAAAATTTGGTCAAACCTATGGCATTGCAGAGAATACATACCATTCTACTATAGTGGCATTGCAGAGAAGACATATTAGGCTACCACATGACAAAATTTCAAACTCAAGGGGCTAAAATTGAAGAGATAATTCAATAGAAAAGTCACCTAGCAAGACAACCTACAAACCAAGTTTTTTAAAGGTATGTTAACTTGAATCTTGCATAACTTTTGATTGGAATGTATGTTTTGGGTGATTCAAAAGATGTGATAAAGGCGAAATATAGGAGAATTATATGTAAATCTTATTTTGGGCTCAAATTGTAAATTTTCAAAAAGTGCTACACCAATTAAATATTTAAAAAGATCAAGCATCACTCATGAAGAAAGTGAATAAATGTATAACCAAATATCCAATTTCAAGGAAAAAAGTTAAGGAATTGAGTGATAGATAAATGAAGCATGTTCAATTGGTAAATACAAAAATGATATATAAAGTGAGTTGAAAAATATGACTAATAAAAAGGATCTCAAATATATGAAGGGGGCAGTTCTAAATGAGATGTGACGTCTCTTTTTTGCTAATTCATCTCCTCAAGAAGAGGATAAGGATAACAAGAGGTTTGAGTCCCCGACACTTTATCATTCATCATTCCATAACCCACATCATCACGGGTTCAACTCATGACCAAGGAACTACTTCATTCCCAAGATAGATATGAAGAAGTTTGATGGTAATGATCCCATAACATGGATGTTCCATATGAGCAATTAATTGATCTCCGCGAAGTGCCAACTTTACAAAAGGTAACTACTACATCCTTGTGTCTAGAACATGATTAATTTGTATGGCACCAATGGCCTTGTTATTGTAAAATGGAATCTATTGTATCTTAATTTGTATTTATGGATAAATTGATAGCACATTATGGGGATATTAAAATAATCACATTCTTTAGCCATTTGATAAATATCAAACAAAGAGGTCTAGTTACATAGCACATCAATAAATTTCCAAGGTTGAGTCTTACAGTGAAGAACATCTCATAATACAATTTGTTGGATCTATTTATGGGAACTTTAAAGGACATCATTTAGCATGAGGTACGTCTCTTTGAACCTAAATAATTGGAGAATGCATTCAGCTTGGTAAGGAAAGTTCAAAGTAAAAATATGGCTATTAAAAGGGTTGCTAATAACACTTGTAGAGAGGGAAATCTCCCCCTCGCCCCCCAACCTCACTCACCATAGAAGGTTGATCCCTCATCAAGTGGAGGAAAGAAGAGCAAATCGAATATGTTTCAATTATGACAACAAGTATAGTACAGGGCATAAGACTATTATACATAAATTATGAAGAGGAAGAAGATTTATAATTGGAATAGTCTCAATATGTAGAACTAGAATATACCACTCTAACCATATCTTGTTATGCACTATTCAACATTAACACTTCTCCAACTCTCAAGATAGAAGGATATATCAAAAAGAAAAAGGTAACAATGTTGATTGATTCTGGTAGTACCCATAACTTCATTAATTGCAAATTAAACAAACTTCTCAATTTGTTTATATATCTAGCATTAGAGTTTCAAGTAATGATTGCAGATGAAGATACCATAAATTGTTCAGGGAAGTGTCATATTATTAAACTTGCTATGGGGGAGTATTTGTTGTATAGTCCAATGATTACTATCCAAATGGTGGTGTTGATGTTGTGTTAGAGTTCCAATGGTTACAACCATTTGGAATAATGACTCTTATTTTCAAGAATTTTCATGAGATTTCCCTCAGAAGGAAAGGAAATTGAACTCAAAGGTATTCTAGGGAAAGCTTCTAAAGTGATAAGCATCAATAACATGACAAAATTTCTAGAACACAAGACAATATGGTGTATTTGTACAATAGTGCTCACTATATGTTCAAGCACATATATCCTCTATTCTAGTGGATATCCAAAGAGTTATTGAAAATCATTCCAAGGTATTTTGAGAGATGCCTAAAGGTCTTCTACCTACTTGAGATGACCATGCTATTTACTTACAATCAAGAAGTGTACCACCTATTACTAGACCCTATAGGTACCCAGATGCACAAGAGAGTGAGATTGATTACATGGTTCAAGCAATCTTAGATGCATGCATCATTCTTCCTAGCAAAAGTGTTTTCTCTGCACTAGTGGTGATGGTTCAAAAAAAAGGAAGGTTCATGGTATCTGTGTCTAGGTTATAGAGAGCTAAACAAGATGACCATTAAAGATAAATTTCATAGCATTTATTAACAATTATATGTATTACACGGATCATTTTTCTTTTCCAAGTCGGATCTTTGGTCTAGATATCATCAAATTAAAATGAGGCAATAAGACATTATGAACACAACCTTTAGAACATACGAAAGTCATTATGAATTTTTCGACATTTCAAAGCTTAATGAATTCTATTTTTAAACCCTTACTTGGAAAATTTGTGTTAGTGTTTTGTGATGATATACTTATCTATGGAAAATATTGTGAAGAGCATGTACAACACGTTGATATGGTATTAAAACTATTGGAGGAGCTCCAACAATATACCAAGCCTTATAAGTGTGCCTTTGGTGTTCAATAAGTGAAACATTTGGGTCATATTATATCTCATGAAGGTGTCAAAGTGAACCCTAACAAAATTAAACCTATGATTGAGTGGCCAGTTCCCAAAATCTTGGAGAATCTTAGAGGATTCTTCAGGCTGACAAGTTGTTACAGCAAGTTCATCAAGAATTATGGTGAAAGCATCACCTTTAACAATGTTATTGAAAAAAGAGGCATTTTATTGGACCAAAGAAACAACCAAAGATTTTTAAAAACTTAAAGAGGCTATGTGTACAAGTCCTATATTAGCCAAACTAGACTTCACAAAAATATTTTATTATGGAATGTGATGCCTTGAGGCATGACATTGATGCAATTTTAATACAAGAAGGAATATCCCTTGCCTTTGAAAGTTGCAAAATTAAAAGAAAAGGATTAGTTAGAACAATTTATTAAAAGAAAATGATTTGTTGTTGAAGGATTTCACATTGTGTAAGATTTTTTGTCACAAATGTTTGATTCAATGTGTAATGCTTACATGATGGATCTGAAATTCGTGACAATTATGAAATGAAACACTTACCTAATAGGAATACCCTTCAAGGTAAGAATAAATGATGACCATATTAAGTACTTTTTGGAACAACAAATATCTTCAAAAGAGCAAAAAAAAAACGGGTCACAGAGATGCTAGAGTATGGTTGGAAACCTGATCCTTTGGGTTAGTGTTAGATTTTTATCATTTAAGCAATATGATCTTAGGATCTTATCTGAGAGAATAACATGCACATAAATAAATCACAAGAGACAATGAACACAAATATTTTCCTCGGGGAAACCATAAAGGAGAAAACCTTGCAACTTCCTCAGAGATAGAATGAGCACCAATGGCAATAGTAAAACCTGAAAACATAAAGATGATCTCCGATAGCTGATCTCTCTCACTTGTGCCAGCAGTTCCTCTCTCACTCATGCACCCCAGTTGAGTGAGTGCGTGTCTCAAATAGAGAGGCTCACTCTCTATTTATACTAATTTTCGACTTGACAATTACTTACCAGGGCCGACATCTCTAGGAGAGTCTAATAACCCTAGTGCCCCACAACTGTGGGGACTTTGTGCCCCACAACTGTGGGGACTTTGTCCCCCCCGGATCAATAAGGAGGGTTAACCTCAAATCAATTATGGGGACTATTGCCCCGACTTACATGACTTTATTATATTAATGATTCTCCTGATAGGAACATCGGGGTACAATGAAATACAAATGATTCTCTCGATAGGAACATCGAAGTACAATATAAGATATACAAGTGATTACATTCCGTACTTACAAATACATCAACACTCCCTCTTAACCAAGAAGGTATTCGCTTGACACAATTCATTAGCACAAGTCTTCTTTTCTGGATCATCACTGGATCATCATCAAAGTTGGATCATCATTGGATCATCATCAAAGTTGGATCATTACTGGATCATCATCAAAGTTGGATCATCACTAGATCATCATCACCACTGCTTCTCCTATCTCGATCAAATGGTGCTATATCTTAATTCTACTCGTCACCGAAAGTTCTACAGAGCCAACCCTTTTTCATGTTGGTTGTAGGCCTAGCCTGCAGGTAGGTGTTCATCTTCTTCAACACTTATCTCTGACCATGGGAGGCCCAGCCTGCCACCATGTCGGAAAGGCCCACCCAACACTTACATATGAACATGGGAGGAACATATCCAGCATCCATGTCAAAATGGCACACCCAACACTCACATCTGACCATGGGAGGTCCAGCCTGCCACCATGTCAGAAAGGCCCAGCACTCACATCTGACCATGGGAGGCCCATCCTGCCACCATGTCAGAAAGGCTCGTTCAACACTTATATTTGACCATGGGAGGAACACATCAGCATCCATGTCAGAATGGCACGCCCAACACTCACATCTGACCATGGGAGTCCCAGCCTACCACCATGTCAGAAAGGCCCAACACTCACATTTGACCATGGGAGGCCTAGCCTACCACCATGTCAGAAAGGCTCGTCCAAAATTTATATATGACCATGGGAAGCCTAGCCTGCCACCATGTCAGAAAGGCCCAACACTCACATCCGACCATGGGAGGCCCAGCCTGCCACTATGTCAGAAAGGATCAGCACTTATATCTGACCATGGGAAGCCCAACCTGCCACCATGTCAGAAAGGCTTTGCACTTACACATGACCATGGGAGGCCCAGCCTGCCACCATGTCAGAAATGCTCAACACTTATATCTTACCATGGGAGGCCCAGCCTGCCACCATGTCAGAAAGGATCTGCACTTACATCTGACCATGGGAGGCCCAGCCTACTACCATGTCAGAATGTCTCTACACTTACATTTGACTATGGGAGACCCAACTTACCACCATGTCATAAGGCTCACGTACTCATCACTTCCCCTTGGAAGGAACCTCGATCTCGAGAACACCAAGCTTCTCCCTAAATTACTCAAACTTCACTCTAGACATTGGCTTGGTCAACACATCAGCCATCTGCTCATCCGTCGCAACATACTGGAGCTTCACTGCTCCTATCTGTACCATATCCCTGATAAGTGATATCTGATCTCGATATGCTTCGACTTTTCATGGAACACCAGGTTCTCTGACAACTTCACACAACTCTGTTTGTTGCAATATATACAAGTAGCATCCAATTGGTGATCAAATAAATCAGATAGTAGCTTCCTCAACCACACTACCTCACAACTAGCCGAACAAGCTGTGACATACTCTGCTTTGGCTGTACTCAATGCCACGCAGGATTGCTTCTTGCTAAACCAAGAGATCACACCTGATCCCATACTGAAGCAGCACCATGAAGTGCTCTTCCTATCAATGGCACTGCCTTCCCAATCTGAATCAACATAACCTTCCAGGTTAATCTTTTGATTCACCTCATACTTGAGCCCATAATCAATTGTACCCTTCAGGTACCTCAGAATATGCTTTGCAGCAATCTCGCGAACATGTCTAGGATCCGTGGGGAACTGGCTCAATGTGTTCACAGAAAAGCAAATATATGTTCTTGTATTCATCAGGTACATCAAGGACCCAATCATCTGACGATACATCATAGCATCAACCGACTCTAATGAAGCATCACTCAATAGCTTTAGGTTCGATGCCATAGGTGTGGTCATGGCCTTACACTCCATCATCTCGAACCTCTTTAGGATCTCTACTGCATACTTCCCTTGTCCCAAGGAGATTCCATCTACATTCTGCCACACCTCCATGCCTAGAAAGTAGTGCATCATACCCAAGTCCTTCATCTCAAACTTGACAGCAAGTCTCCTTTGCAACTTTAATCGACATACAACAAGAGCATCACTGGTCTTCCACCTTCAACCTTCAAGTAAGGGTTGGAATCCAATTTACTCTCAATAAAACCTAGAGCCATCAGTAAGCTATCCATCCTGTCGTACCATGTTGAACATCAGGATCTTCTGCAGTCACTCCCTCTGAAGTGGAGCATCATTGTCCCTCTTCCTTTCGTATTTTATGTATCCTATACTAGAGTGACAAGTAGCTTCCTTTGCTACTATTACTCTATGTATCCATCTAGAGTCACTGGATACCAAGATATTCTATCTTGAACCCTTTCAAAGGTTTTTCTCCCATCCATCTGTGAGCTTGTCATCCTCTATAGGCTTTCATCTTCAACCTTGTAGCAAAGGTTAATATCTTCATCACTCTAGTTGATCTTCAAGCTCCTCATGTACGTGTTTTCCCATGGGTGTCTTCTGAGCTCATACAAGGCCTTCTTTAATTTGCACACATGAGTCTGGATGTCATGTGCCTCAACTCCCACTGGATTGCCAATTTCGCTTCGTAGTCTATGCCTTCTTTCTGTGAGAAGCCTCGTGCTACGAATCTTGCCTTGTATCCCACGATGTTTCCATCTACTGCATGATGGAACTACAAACTTCCCTTCAAGTCTTGATATTGCATCCTAGACATCAATCTTCTTGAACTGGTATTCTCCTTCCCTTCCTTCTTGGCTACTTCTTCATAACTGGAAGGTTCTGCATCAATGATGTCGCTCAATAGTGTCACATAACTACATTGTCATATTATTCTTCATTCTTGGATTATTTCTTGAATTATCATCACTTGTTCTTCGGAACAAGTCTAGTCCTTCTTTTCTTGTAGGTGATTGTACGCGATCTTTCCTACAAGTCAAATGCATTAATTGTATGGTTAGAAACACTCCATAGGGCATATTCATAATGGAAAATTCTTATGCATAAAGATATGATCATGCAACTATTTTATCCAGTACAACATTCATCCATATCTCACGGAAACTTTCTAGATGCCCTCCATCTCTACCATGACATCATTGAGATTGTGCACTAATCCAATATGTCAGCAAAGAGGTTTCATTCTAGATGAGTAGCAATGGAGAGTTGTATAGCACCATGGAATACTTACCCATCACATGCATATTAGTAATATACTGTCATTAATGCAAACATTCTATCATGCATAACACATCAATTGAACATAAACAAATGCATGAAAAAATAATATCATGAAATGACAATTGAATACTTATCTTTATTTGTTTCGTGGGTAGACTCCTTCTTTCAGCTTCATCATCTTCTTCATCTATAACAACATCATTTCTTATCCAAATGCTAAGATGGATAAGAGGTTCTTCAAGAATTGAGTCTTCCATATTCCTCATCGCTTAAGGGATCTTCGTTAGATCTTCAGTTGCTCCCATCTTCTCTTTCTCTTATTATGAGCCGAGCTTCTTCTTTTGTGCACTCTTCCCAGAGTCTGCTGAAAGTATTCACTTCCTTCTGGCACACATTCCTTGAATGAATCCCATGATCCCAGGAGGCCATTGAAGGTGGTTATCATAATTTATGGATTCTCTACTTCTTCTTCTTCTGCTTTAAGTTGTTCTTTGATTTGAGAGACCCTTGTAAAGTATGACTATACGGTCTCTGCATTTTGGATCGTCACATTCTTCAACTAGTTTCTCAAAGTCATCTTTTGATTTATGTTCTTTCCTTCAAATAGCTTGGTCAAGGAATCAAACATCTATTTAGGTGTCTTTAGGGAAGACACTTGTGGTATAAGGTGATCCTTGATTGAACCAACAAGGATCTTCTTGGCCTTGACTAATTTCTTCTCATGTAAGGATTTTAGCCTCATCTCCCTCTGGAACTGGAACCTCTCAATTTATGTAGGTGTCCAATTCATTTTCTTCAAGTGAAATCCTATACTTCCATGCTTGGAAGTTGTCAGCTTAACCAATTTGGTGTGATTAGTCATGTTGAAATGATAACCTCAACTGTAAATAGCAAAATATTAGATCTTACCGATTTGAGGTGTCCGTCCTGGTTCTGGAGCTGGCTAATCTAGGGTTTATCAGAGAAACCCTAATTTTCAAAACTTGGAATTTCAAACTTCTGATTGGATAGAAAGATATACCTCTTCAAGTCGAGCTGTCCAATGTACTCCTTTTCTGGAAACAGTGGAGGGAAACTCCCGGAACAAGAAGCCCTAGTTTTCCAATTTCTTCTACAGAAATGCTTGATACTGTTTTTGCGGTATATCCAAAAATACTCCTCCTATGTGTCTAAAATTTCGTATTGAGGTATCCTTGTTTTTCCTCTTTCTAATACCATAGGTTTTATCAGAATTGGTTTCACCAATTGCGACTTATGGTAGTTTTCCCACGGTGACTTAATTCAGGACCGTTCAACATAGCGAACTTGTACGGACTGCCACATGTCACTGTTTCACCTTCGGGGTCTGAAATTTTTACCACATAAATTGCATTTTCTACCCTATCTGGAACATCTTTCTAAATTTAATTTGGACCTTCATAGCCCTAGATATAGAAATTCTCCCTAGGTGTCCAGTTTAGGGATGAATCCTGGAATAGGCTGGAACCCTGATTTGGAGGAATCGTATCTCCCATACTATAGAGAATATGAGGCTGAAATTTTTACACAGGGTACATCAAGATTTTATATTCAACCTGTCAAAATTTAGGCCCCTGAGACTTCTTGAATCCTGAGATATAGCGAATGTACCAAAACTACCAATATTATAATTTTAGGGTTTTTCAGGCCCGGGGTCAAACTAGGGTTTGACTTTCCCGTAGTTTCACTCAACCAAAAAATTTGACCTTGGTCTCTAAATTCAATTTTCATGAGGGAAGAAATCCTATGCTAGCCTCACTAAAAAATTCCTCTCCTGTAGAAATCCCTAATTTCCCACAGCAAAAACTGAAAATGCCCCATTTAAGATTCTGCTTCAATAGAAAGATGGGTCCTTCAATGGAGAGTTATCCTAGCCTCCTTTTGTTGATGATCCATGGAGAGAGACCCAAAAAATAAGAAGCCCTAGCTTCTGTATCTGCACAATGTCTTCTTCTCAGGTTAGCTCTGATACCTTGTTAGATTTTTATCATTTAAGCAATATGATGTTAGGATCTTATCTGAGAGAATAACATGCACATCAATCAATCATAAGAGACAATGAACACAAAGATTTTCCTTGGGGAAACCATAAAAGAGAAAACCCCACAACTTGCTCATAGATAGAATGAGCACCAATGGGAGCAATAAAACCTGAAAACATAAATATGATCTCCGACAGCTGATCTCTCTCACTTGTGCCAAGAGTTCCTCTCTCACTCATGCGCCCCACTTGAGTGAGTGTGCAACTCAAATAGAGAGGCTCACTCTCTATTTATATTAATTTTCGACTTGACAATTACTTACCAAGGCCGACATCTCGAGGAGAGTCTAATAACCCTAGTGCCCCACAACTATGGGGACTTTGTCCCTCGATCAATAAGGAGGGTTAACCTCAACTCAATTGTGGGGAGTATTGCCCCGACTTACATCACTTTATTATATTAATGATTCTCCCGATAGGAACACCAGGATACAATGAAATACAAATGGTTCTCCCGATAGGAACATCGGGGTACAATATAAGATATACAAGTGAATACATTCCGAAGTTACAAATACATCAACATTTAGGTAGTATTAAAGAAATACAAATAGTAATGAGTGCAAGTGAAAACTTGGAAGATGAAACAACCATTACCTCACATTGTACTTATATGTGTATCATTGTTAATGAAAAATTCCAATTCAATCCCATTCTCTTTTGTCTTTGCTTATCCTTGTTTACCTTCGTCTACCATGGCATCCAATAGTGGTATTAGTGGTTATTATAAGCCATGTGGTATGTGATATTATGAGATTGAGGTTTTTGTCTTGCTTTTCGATCTAAGATTTGTGATACTGTCCTCCATGAATTGCCTCTATGCACTATTTGCATGAGCCATATTTGTGATCTTATTAGTGGCACTACATGTCAACCTTATTGATTACTTTGTGTGGGTTTTGTGTATATTCTATGTTCCTATCTCCACATGTATTTCCACTCCATGAATTTTTAACTTAGTGCCTCAGAACCGATGACTTAGCTTCCGAGTTATTATATCTTCACAATTTTTATTTCCTGTTATTTGTGGAGAAAGGAATTATAGGTTGTCACGTTAAACACTGAACTGAGCAATTGAATTTGGAATTGATATTTGTAGTATCATCCCGAAGCTTACACCACCCATGAAACCATGCACATGCACCCATGGACCATGCAACATACACCATGCACCTTAGTAACTCTAGTGAAGTGGAGTAACAATGAGAATCAAATGGAGTCAGTTGGCTAATTACACCAAGAACCCTAGTAACTCCAGTGAACTGGAGTAACAATGACAATTGGTTAGATTCAGTTGGTTAATTGGAGTTGTCCTAAGTTAATTAATGTCTAAAGCCACTAGTCTTCAATTAATGAGATGAATTTGAGTATTTTTGGGTCAATTCAAATATCTTGAATGCATGGAGGTGGTTTTATGGTAATTAGAGTCATTAGGTGGAGTTTGAGGTTTCTGCATCTAGTGGGGAGTGATTTAGAGTCAGTTATGGTAGGTTGGAGCCAACCTTGATGGATTCGAGTTACCTCGGCGACTAGGAGTGTTTTTCTAGTGAATTTGAGTCAGTCTAAGTGTATTCAAGTTTCTATATTGAGAACTGGAATAGGTTAACCAACAGGTTAGAGAAGTCCTTAGTGATTTGGAGTCACTTATCAATGGTTTGTAGTCTATCTCTTAGAGGAAATTCAAATTGGTCTAAAGGGGTTCAAATTTCTCTGGAGGTCATTCATCCTTGCATTGTTGAGTTTGTTGGTGAGGGTAGAGTGTTGCTCTAACTGGAATGCAAATTCAAAAGGAGGCATGGTATGGTCTTTTACATGGAATTGCACCAAGTTGTCTTGCACGTGAACGAAGATCCTGGGAGGAGAGTTTAAGGATACAATGGAGAGACTAATCTTCCTTCAATTTGAATACCTAAGGAGAGAGAATTTGAATTGTGTTTATTCTATTCATTCATTCATTGAAGGGAGGCAAGTTGTTCATGCCATGATTGCTGATATCTAGGTAAGATTGTGAGCTTGGGAACCCATGTTCTCTGCTATTTGTATGAATTGTGTGCTTAGAGCACAGGGATATTGGCTATGTTTGCAGTAAGCGTGATCAACTCCGGTATAGCTCCTCGGTTGCCATTGCTTATCTCTGTCTTGATCATGCACATAAATCCTGATGGTGAATGGTGATGTCTTGAGGGACTTGGGAGGTGAAGGGATTACCATTTCACCTGGTAGTGGGGTGGAGGATTAAGTAGGTGGTGAAGAATTGAGTTGTGGCTTCTTGAGTGTGGTATAGTTCTGCAATGTCCACTGTTTGTCTCCATCCTGTACCTGCACATCAATTGTGATGGTGAATGTTGATAACTTGAGGGACCTAGAAGGTGAAGGGATTACCATTTCACCTTGTAGTGGAGTGGAGGAGCAAGTAGGTGGAGAGGGGTGAAAATGTAATGGAATAAATCCCAATTGTGACTCTCAGGTTGTGGGATTGAGTATTATCCTTACATATTGAATTGGAAAAAGAGAGTTCCTTAGCGTGTGGATCCATGACCTCAACTCATGGATGACCTCATCTCATAGATGACTTGCTCAAGTAGTATTGGCTTGACAGTGTCTAAGTTTGGGAGGAACATTGACCTGTTGATTCTAGTTGCACCATATATAAAAGATAAGTATGATTGACTATTATTTACTATGTTATTGATGCACATGCTCTTGTGGAGGATGATATATATTGGTTATATTATGATGCATAATGATTTATATGTTCATGTTTAATGGATAAGTTTGATGTTGTTAAATTGGTAGCTCATGGAGCAGGTATGTGAGTATGTTAATCTAGTTGTTAGATGCTAGATTGTATGATTTATAGTAATTGATGGGTTCTTATTTTTTGACAGTCCATATGGCCGTGTATGTATGCTTTGGATTAGATCTTCTACGGGACTAATGGATGATATTAAAGTGGTAAATTTGCTATAATGAGTTGTGATGATGTTGATTTACTTATGGTAGTAGAAGCTGGATTGCTTATGTATTTATGCTCATCAGAGAGTCTTATATTTGGACATCCCATATGACCATATATGTTTTTTCTAGGTCATATCTTATGGGGATTTGATGACTGATATTTAGTCTTATAAATCTAGTATATTTATGTGTTGTAATTATGCCTCCTTGGAATATTGGAATGCTGATTTGTATACCATCGTAAGTGGAGTCTTTATGAATGTATGCAAATATGAATTAATATCTAGTTAAATGGCTACATGTGGTATCCCATAGGTGTGATGATATTTAGTGAAGATGTAAAGAGGTTCTGGTCTAAATATATCCATGTGTCATTACATTGCATTGCATGTAGAATGGGGAATTGTTACACCGGGAGGGTCATCTTCCTTGTAGGGGATGTTTCTTTTAATTAGTTTAGCTTATTGACATGTTATCCTAAAACTTAGAAGAAAAATATTCCACTATGCTTAACCAATAATCAGTGCTCCTTGTTAGAATTCTCAGAAGTATTTGGACCCTAATGCTGTGTTTGGGGTCGGGTACGTTACAAAGTGGTATCAGAGCTTAGGGTCCAACACTTCGGCTGTTGGGGCATCATATTGAGTTATAAATCTTATATTTATGTGCACTTGGAGATTATAAATGTACTTTGTGAAGGAAATTTAACCTCCCCTTTATGTTAATGGAAAATTCGGAAGCCTCACTTCAAAGATCAATTCGGTTGTATCCTATTTTTTAATTTTAGAAGTTAAGAGATTAAAGATTAGTTTATTGTATTCTTTATAATTAATTAATATTGCATATTTACTACTCAATAGAATGATTTGTAGGTGCTCTGCATTGCATATCTAATGTGCAGTAGATTGATTGGTCGATGCATGTTCACTTTGCATTGCCTCTTTTACTGTCCAGTATTGGTCAATGCTTGCTTAATGTTGATTGCCTCGTTTACTATTTAGTGACTTGATTGGTTGATGCTTGTCCGATGTGCATTGCCTCTCTAACTGTATATTGAATTAATTGGTAAATGCTTAAGTATTGTGCATGGCATGATTATCGATTGGTAATTGCAAGAATTATGCCTGCATACGGTGTGTTGGTTAGCATATGCATTTATGAACTGGCAAATGCATTATCAATAAGCATTAGTTATTGTATGGTAATAATAAGGTGCATGCGTAATTACATATTTTATTTGATATTGCATTTCTAATTTTGGACTCTTGCTTATAAGTTTGTTGTCATGTGCTTTAAAGGGCATGAAGTTGTTCTTGTGATCTATGTATGATATTGTTAGAGAAGTATATATATGATCTTTGTTACCTTTTGTTAGATAGTATAGTTATGATATTGTTAGAAGAGTATCTATATGATCTTTGTTACCTTTTTGTTAGAAAGTATCTAAATGATTTTGTTAGATAAGTATCTATGTGAATTTTGTTACCTTTTGTTAGAAAACATCTTTATGATCTTATTAGAGAAGTATCTATATGATATTTGTAACCTTTTCTTAGAAAGTATCATTATGATCTTGTTAGAGAAGTATCTATATAATCTTTCTTAGGATTTGTTATAGAGTATATTTATAGAGAAGCATATCTTTATAGAGAAGCATCTATATGATCTTTGTTAACTTTTGTTAGAAGATATCTTTATGGTCTCGTTAGAGAAGTATCTATATGATCTTTGTTACATTTTCTTAGAGAGTATATTTATTATCTTGTTAAGTAAGTATCTATATCATCTTGGTTACTTTTGTTAGATACGTACCTACATGGTCTTTCTTACCTTTTGTTAGAAAGTATCTTTATGATCCTTGTTAGAAAAACATCTTGATGATCTTGTTAGAGAAGTACCTTTGTAATCCTTGTTGAAAGGCATCCTTATAGAGTATAATAGTAATATTTCATGCTTCTTGTTGTAAAATTATCTTGATAGTATTCCATGTAATTGTTGGTAAAGTGTATGCATGGGATTGATTGACTAGAATGCATTTCATGAACTTGGTTGATATATTTGATGCACTACATACTGGTTGGTATACTTGATGCACTTCATACTGGTTGGTATACTTGATGCACTTCATATTGGTGAGATGCTTTATGCACTTCATGCACTTGGTTGATATACTTGATGCACTTCACATTGCCTGGTATACTTGATGCACCTCATATTTGTTGGTATACTTGATGCACTTCATGAACTTGGTTGAGATACTTGATGCACTTCATATTGGTTGAGATGCTTGACGCACTTCATGAACTTGGTTGAGATACTTGATGCACTTCATATTAGATGGTATACTTGATGCACCTCATATTCATTGGTATACTTGACGCACTTCATGAACTTGGTTGAGATGCTTGATGCAATTCAAATTATTTGGTATACTTGATGCACTTCGTATTGGTTGGTATACTTGACACGCTTTATGACCTTGGTTGACATACTTGATGCACTTCGTATTGGTTGGTATACTTGACACGCTTTATGACCTTGGTTGACATACTTGATGCACTTCATGAACTTGGTTGGTATACTTGATGCACTTTATGTTGGTTGGCATACCTGATGCACTTCATATTGGTTGAGATACTTGATGCACTTCATGAAATTGGTTGAGATACTTGATGCAATTCATATTGGTTCGTATATTTGATCCACTTCATGACATTGGTTGGTGTACTTGATGCACTTCATAATGGTTGGTATACTTGATGCACTTAATTTTGGTTGGTCTATTTGATGCAATTCATGAAATTGGATGGTGTACTTCATGCACTTCATAAGATCGATTGAGTTACTTAATGCACTTCATGAACTTAGTTGATTTACTGATGCTCTTCATGAGATTGGTTGAAGCATTTGAAGCGTTTTGTGTGCATGAATGATTGGAAATAGGTTTAATACATCTCATATATCTTGGTAGAGTATGTATATAATGAAATTCATGAATCTTTCATGCATTTCAAGTAACTTAGAGTATGATCATAATGCATGCTTGAATTTGAAATGATTAGAATGTGTTTAGGGTAGATGCATTCCAAGTGTTTGATTCCATGTACCTTTGATGTACTTCATGTATAATAGGTGAAGGAGAGTGAAATAGATTAAGGAATAATTTATTTCATGTACCTTGGGATTATTTAATGTGATTAATTAGAATTTATTTTCGTGAATACGTGTCATATTTATCTTGTTGAACAACACACACACATGTTTGCTGCTAATCGTGTGTTTGATGAAATGTGGTGGAACTATCCTTTTTGAAAATATATTTATATTATGTATCATATATTTTTATACCTGATGTTAATCATATGAGTGATTGAAATATGTTTTTTAGGTGGATGTATCTTTGTTAAATATTAAAGGCCTCGTAATGAGGTTTAAAGGCCTTGAGATAAGGTTTGAAGACCTTGTGATTAGGATTGAATATTGACCCTTGCTTCCTTGAGTCCACTCTACCAGTCTTGGTTCTTGCACATGGATATAGGAAATGGGACTATCATAGGAGTCACATCCCATAGGATGTGGAGACGGATAGGAAAGTAGGTGGTAGTGGGAAGTATTGTGGTTAGAAAGATGTTATCTTTCTGAGGCATGTATGGGCATGTATGTGAGAGTTAGAAAGATGTTATCTCTTTTAGAGATGTATGTGAATGTATGTTATCCTTTTGTAAAGGCATGTATGAGTAGCTATGCATTGAGGACAATCCATTGTTTTAAGGGAGAGGGGATGTAATGCCTCGACGGTAAGTCCCAAGCATATGTAATGTTGTTATTTTATTATTATGATGGCATTAGGTTCTTGGTCTATGGACTATGGATATTATTATTATTACATTATTATTTACCTATAATTGAATAATAGCTCAATATGGACAACAAAAGTGTCCAGGGGTATTGGATTCCACATGTAAGGGCGTTTGGGGGGATTAGGAGTTGTTTCCTTCCTAACATTACCCTATCTTTCCTAATTTTGATTTTATTGGACTATGGAGGTCCTATTACACCTAATGGATGATTTTCATGCACCCATCCTCCATGAACCCATGCAAACATGCACATTCACCATGAACCATGCACCCCAGTAACTCTAGTGAATTGGAGTAACTAACAGTCAGTCGGCTAATTGGAGTTGTCCTTAGTTAATTAGTGTCTAAAGTTAGTAGTCTTCAGTTAATGAGATGAATTCGAGTCATCCTTATTTAATTTGATTATTTTTTGTTCAGTTCAAATTATCCTGAATGCATGGAGGTGGTTTTATGATAACTCGAGTCATTAGGTGGAATTTGAGTTGTCTGCATGCATGGGGAGTGATTTATAAGTGATTTAGAGTTAGTTATGGTAGGTTGGAGTTAGCCTTGATGAATTTGAGTTACCCCAATGTATGGGAGTGCTTTTCTAGTGGATTTGAGTCATTCTAAGTGGATTCAATTTGCTTTACTGAGAAATTGAGTAGGCCAGTTAGTGGGATAGAGAATCCCTCAATGATTTGGAGTAATTTATTAGTGGTATGTAGTCTATCTCTTTGAGGCAATTCAAATTGGTCTAAAGCAATTCGAATTTCTCTAGAGGTCATTCATTCTTGCATTGTTGAGTTTGTTAGTGAGAGCAAAGTGTTTCTCTGACTATAATGCAAATGCCAAAATATGAATTAGTATGGTATTGTGGATGGAATTGCACCCATTTGTCTTATATGTGAATGGAGATCTTGGGAGGATATTTTAGTGATATAGTGGAGAGATTTATTTCCATTCAATTAGAATACACGAGGAGATGGAATTTTAATTGGTTCTACTCTATTCATTCATTCCTTCATTCATTGAGGGGAGGTGAGTTGTTCATTTCACGATTGCTGAGAGTTGGGTAAGCTTGTGATATTGGGAACCCATGTATGATATGCAATGTGTGTGAACTATTGCTTGGAGCACAGGGATATTGCTCGTGTTTGGATTAATCTTGATAAACTCTAGTATAGTTCCTCAATGTCCACCACTTGTCTCTATTACGATCTTACACATAAATTGTGATGGAGAATGGAAATATCCTAAGGGACCTGGTAGTGGGGTGGAGGAGTAAGTAGGTGGTGAGGTATTAAGTTTTGGATTCTCAAACTGTTATTTGAGCTAATCTTGAGTGCAGTATAGTTCTGCAGTTTCCACTACTTATCTCCATCCTGGACCTGTACATAAATCCTAATGGTGAATGTAGATGTCCTGAGGGACCTATAAGGTGAAGGGGGATTACCATTTCACCTAGTAGTGGGGTGGACGATAAAGTAGATGGAGAGGGGGAAATGTTAGAAAAATAGGATCACAAATCAATAAAAATTAAACAATGAAACAAGATGCAAATATTAAACACATTACAAGAGAGACACATATATAACATGGTTCACCCAAGATGGGCTACGTCCATAGAAAAATTGCCAGTCCTTTATTATTATACCATCTAGCAAAATGAAGGGATACGACCTACAACAACCTCATTGCACTTGAAAAACATCACATCACCCATGCAAATGAATATTTGTTAGGATCGATTGGTTTGAGGCGGAGGGAAGAATGTGGAGGTAGGGTTTTTGCACTAATGAAGGAAGGGCAGGGTTTGACTGGTCGCAGGCCTGGTTTGCAGGTCGTGGGGATCATACCTATCAGAGTCCATGGTGGAAAAATATATGGGTTACTGTGGTGGGGCACACTAGCTCGGTTACGATGTGAAGGGAGGGGCTTTTATTCCATGAGCTGGACGGTGGTTTCTTTGCGTGCAAGTTTGGGTTTGCTTTCATTGTGGCATTTTTACCTATGGTAAGCTGTTTTTTACTGCAAGCTTATGTTTTGCCAGTTGTTTTTTATTGTTTATCCTTTTCTTATGCAATGGTTGATGAGGAGTTGGTATATTACTCTTGTGAACACATAGAGGAAGACATTTTCTGACAGGGGGAAAGTGGTTGTTTTCCGGATGAGGTGGAGGTCTCACCACATTCTTGGGTTGAGGGATTTCCAGTGGTTTTACCCACACCTGTGACTGGCGAGGAGGGGTTTTTGCCATCCGAATTGTTATTGTCCTCACGGTCGCTGTATCAACTACCGGAGGTGTCAACAGTCTTCCTTGGTGAAGGTTCTGGAGGTTTAGGTTTTGGGAGGTAGGGTTTTATGGACCCATCTCCGCCGGAAGGGGTTTGTCTGTCGGTGACTAGGATAGTGGTGATGAGCTTATGGGATCAACCGCAACAGGGGTTGGGAGGGGCGTAGTTAATCCTTTGGAGACTTGTGACCGTGGAGAACTGAGGGTGGAGGAACAAGTATTTGTGGCACGATCTCTTGGACCAATGGAACAATGAGGTTGACCTAGCCCATCTATGAAAGGTTTCTTCGTATATGGGTCTAGAAACGAAGTGGATGGAAGGGTCGGCAACAAGGGTGCTCTTAAAAGACATAAAGTTCGAGTAAAATCCAAGAGTCCCAGTTACAATTATGCGTTGGGGGAGGATATAGGCTGGGAATAGGTTATGCAGATGACAAATTGTAAGCTGGTGGGGTGTGTTCTAGGAAGAACCTTCTGTATACATATGGTGGTAAATTGGGATGAGGATTGTTGGATGGAGGCGCTTGGGATGGTCTCAGAAGTGGTTGGCTTAACCTGTGGCTAGTATGTGTTCAACTTTCAACAACAGGAGCACCTACATTGGGTACTTAACCAAAATTGGTCTTTGGATCACACACTTGTGCTATTAAAACCTTAGCACCCTCTTTTTGATGCAAGCAGGGAGCATGTGGACATGGTGCCGCTATGGGTAAGACTTTCGAACCTGCCTTTGCATTACTGGTCCGAAGAACATTTTATCAATATTGGAAACATTATGGGGAAATTTCTTGAAGCAATTTTTCCTTAAGGAAATGAAGTTGAAGAGGGTTGCTAGAATCTTGGTAAGTCTCAACATCAAATATGGATTAGCTGAAGCTATGTTGCTGAGCTGGGGTCCATATCAAATTAAGCAGATATCGGACTACGAAACTGTTCCTTTCCGTTGCAAATGATGCCATGCATATGAGCATCCTATGGTTGATTGTAGCTTATCAATTTGAACATTAAATGGATGCAGACAACAATGTGGGATAAAGAGGACTGGGATGGATGATATGTTCTCAGCATTGTCGTCACAACTGTCAACACTTATGGAACCAGTGAGAGAGGAGGTTGAATATAGCAACAATCAGGAGGAGACTATGGTGCCCCTTCCTATGGTGGAGGCGGTGAAACCTGTTGATGACCCTTTTTTACAGGGTTCCCCTTTTCGGGTACTTCTTCTTTCACGCTCTCCCCGTCTATTAATCTATATACTAAAAATTTTAATCTGTCTGGTCTAGATTGGGTGGAAGGGTTAAAAATTATGACTATTACTACACAACCTAAATAGGCCTCTTTACCGATCTCTGTTGCGTTACTAGGGGAGATCCCTTAGGTTTCAGTTTTTGAACCAATGGATGACAGGTTTTTTTCCTCGTTCACCACCTGAATCATCATATTCGAGTTATTTTCTACGACCTTGCACAAAGGTGGCGTTGACGTTTGGTTGAAAATTCAAATTTGACCCCCAAGGGGAGAGGAAGACAATATTTTATTACTAAGGCTCAGTCCAAATCAAGAAAGAGTTTTTTGGAAGGAAAACAACAGTTACTTGAGAGGGCACTTAGAGAAATGCATGCCTAGAAGAAGGGTCGTAGATGGAAATTATGTCTCTCAACTGTCAGGGTCTTGCTAGTCCCCAGAAAAGATCAACACTGAAGAGGATGGTTGATTTAGAACACCCTGATGTTATTTTGCTTCAAGAAACTTTAGGGTAGGTGACGTGGTTAAATGTAGGTTGGAAAGTTGGTTTCCTGGTTGGAACTTTGAGACTCTAGACGTTCAAGGTTACTCTGGAGGGCTGGCTATTGGATGGAATGTTAGAAATGTTAAGGTTTTGAACCTTTGGGGTATGGAGTTAGTTCTTGGCTTGACCTTTAAGTCTCTGGAAATTGTGGACACCTTTACTGTTTATAATGTCTATGGCCCGGATCTAAATGGGATCCCTTTCTGGGATAACATATTTAACAACTCTCTTTTGAGAGGAGATATGGTGATCATAGGTGGAGATTTAAATTTTTCTTTGGGGTAGGTTGAGTTTTGGGGGCCTCATGCTCATGCTGATCTGTTGACAAATTACTTCACTCAGAAGCTTGTAGAAAGGAACTGGTTGGACATTGAACTCATCAAGCTCAAACCTACTTGAAAAAAAAATAGATGTGGGGAGGGGAGAGTGGCTAAGAGGCTGGACCGGTTTTTGGTGACTGAAAAGGTGGTGGACATACATCATTTTATCAAATAGTGGTTGGGGTGGGGAGGACAATATGATCATTTAACTATTTTTATGGAATTGAAAAATGGACATGTTAAACAACCAAGCTCTTTAAAATTCAACAAGACTTGGCTGAAAGATGATTCTTTTTTATCTTTGATATCCACTAAATGGATTCCCTTCGATCCTGATAGCAGGAGTACTGCAGCTTTCCAGTTTGCAGCGAACATTCATAATTTCAAGGATGTTATTAAAGATTGGTCTATGGATAATAGACGGAGGGAGGAAAGAGAACCGAAACAAATTGAAAAGGAACTTTCTTAGATCCTTGATAAAGAAGGGGGGGTTGTTGAATCAGGAGGACAAAGATTTGTTGATCAGACTTGAAGGGAGAAGGAATATTATGTTATTAGAAAGGGAGGAGACTTGGATATTGAAGAGTAGGGATACATGGTTGGAATGTGGGGATGAAAACACTAAAGTTTTTCATGCTTATGCTAGAGGGAGAAAAGCAGCTAACAATGTCTGGATCTTAATGGATGATCAAGGTATTACCCATGACATTTTCGAAGGAATGGTGAGTACGGGGGTGGAGCATTTTAAGAGAACCTTTTTAAAGCACCTTCCCACACGTGCATTGCATAAGTCATTAGAATTGCACAGTTATTCCCAAATTGGAGGAGGATGACAAATTGTCCCTGATGGAGGAAGTCACCGAAGGAGAATTGAAGGAGGTACTACTAAGTTTTCAGAAGGATAAAAGCCTAGGTCCTAATGGGTGGACGATTGAATTCTTTCTAGAACTCTTTGAACTCATGGGAGGAGATTTATTGAAGGTTGTGGAGAATACTAGAATTTTTGGAAGGATTCTTTCCAGTTTCAATTTGACT
This sequence comes from Pseudotsuga menziesii, assembly GCA_001517045.1. Taxonomy (NCBI): domain Eukaryota; kingdom Viridiplantae; phylum Streptophyta; class Pinopsida; order Pinales; family Pinaceae; genus Pseudotsuga; species Pseudotsuga menziesii. Next base: position 386,524 of record LPNX010531964.1, on the reverse strand, counting down.
TTTATAGCACTGATCCAAAAATTTGACAATCCTATTTCTCTGAATGAATTCAGACCCATATCACTTTGTAATTGCATCTAAAAAGTGGTCTCCAAGGTGATTGCAATAAGATTTAAGGTGATTTTGTCAGATCATATCACTGAAGAACAATTTGGGTTCCTAGAGGGGAGACAGATCCATGAAGCCATTGGGGTTGCTCAGGAGGGACTTCATAACATGAAAACAAAAATATCAAGGGGGATATACTCAAAATTGATCTGTCCAAATCCTATGACAAAGTAAGTTGGCTATAAATTCGTATGCTATTGAGACATCTTGGTTTTAGAATTTATTTTATCAGGTGGATCATCAGCTGCATCAAACTGTTTCTTTCTCAGTCTTGATCAATAGTGTTGCTTCCCCTTTTTTCCATGCTGAAAGAGGGATTTAGTAGGGCTTCCCTCTGTCCTCGCTACTCTTCTTGTTGGTGGCTGAAGGATTGAGTAGGTCTCTAAGGGAGGAAAAAAGACTTGGATCCTTGAAGGGTATTCAGATTTCTCAGCAGCTGCATATAACTCATCTTCTATTTGTAGATGATGTTCTAATTTTTTGTTCAGTATCGCCTAGAGATTCTAATACCATCTTTGATATTTTGGAGCTTTTCTCTAAAGCCACTGGGATGGAAATAAACCATGGGAAATCAACACTGTCCACCCATCTATTGAGTGTTGAAGAGTTACAGGTAATCACTCGGATTTTTCCCTGCAATCTGGAAGGATTGGATGGTGGACTAAAATATATTGGGTTTTGTTTAAAACCAAATGATTACCATAAATGGGATTGGAAGTGGCTACTGGACAAGATGGAAAAACACCTAAATATTTGGAGTGGCAAATGGATTTCTAGGGCTGGCATACTGGTTTTGGTAAAAGATGTCTTAAAAGATATTCCAATCTACTAGATTTCACTAGCTTGGATTCCTAAAGGAATTTTGGAAGAGGCTCCTAGAACCTGTTTTTGATTTCTGGGGAGTGGTAAGCAAGAGGCACATGGGAGAGGATTGCTATCCCTAAAGGTCTGGGAGGATGGGCCTAAAAAATATCTTCTTGTTTGCTAAGTCATTAGCGACAAAGGGGGGTTGGAGACTCATAAAGATAGAAATATTGTGGACCCAGGTCATTGTACATAATTATATTTCCCCTGATATTGTGGAAGAATGGATTAGGAGTCCCATGAAATCTCATTCAGGTGGCTCGGTTATTTGAAAAGTTGTAGTTAAATCCATTGATGTCATAGAACCTAGCCTAGCCTGGAACATGGGGAATGGTAGGAGATTAAGGGTTGGAGAGGACCCATGGGTCGGATGCAATCAACAACATAGGCTTCTTGACCACACCCTGGAGGCTTTGAGACAGAGAGGTATTGTTTATCTTTCACAATTAGCTGTATCATTTCAGGAGAACCGATGGTTCCAGACCTGGAAATCGACAATGGATTTTGAATTACCAGTGCCTGATGAAAGGGAGTTGGATCGCTTCCTTGAGGTTCTGATCCAAGCACAAATTCAGCTTAGGGACAAAGAGGATGTTCTCATATGGGATTTGGATCTGGGTGGAAGATATACCTCGAAGGCGGGGTATATAAAACTCAGTGCTGATGGATTTCAGAGGGTTTTGATTTGGTGGTGGAAGAAACTGTGGAGAATCAAAAGCCCACCAAAAACCATAATTTTTATGTGGTGTGTGCTGGAAAACAAGGCACCTACCTGGTGAAATTTGCAAAAAAGGTGTTTCAAGGGGCCTAGTTGGTGTTCTTTATGTAAGGCTGATCGCGAGTTTGTAACTCACCTTTTTTACACTTTTATTTTATCAAAGAAGTTTGGAAATAATGTTCGAAGGCCCTTGACCTGGATTTCAGTTGGGAAGATTTTTCGGTACTTCAAGCCTAGGAGAATTGGAGGAGGTATGAATCACAAGAATCAATGACAAATCTACCTTTATTAGTGATATGGGGTGTATGGCTTGATAGAAACAATTTAATTTTTGTTTATAAAGCATGCACACCAACAATTACAACAAACTTGTCTTGTGGTATTCTCTCTGGCTTCCCTCAATACATCAGGGTCACTGGAGAGAGGGAAGTGTTGGAATTAGAAATTGACAGATCGGTGCCATGGGGTTTTTTTATGGGGTTGCTCAAAATAATCTTTATGGGGGAGGGGATCTTCTTTTCCTTTCGGAAAACCACTCCTTGAATCAATGGTTAGGCTGGGGGAAGGAAGTAACAACTATGCAGATTTACTGAGCTTAAAACTTCAACTCATTTTTGCAGCAGAGAAAGGGTGTAGAACTCTAAATGTTTGTGGAGATTCAATGAATGTGATAAAATGGATAAAGGGGATTAAACTTTGCAGAAATCTAAGACTTGCCAACATATTATCTTCCATTAAAGCAGTTTTAGACACTTATGTATCTTTTTCATGCCGACATGTCTACAGGGAAAACAACAAGAAGGAGGACAAAGCCTTGAAGGAGGGGCTACAGTTGGCCTTGGGATGGTGGAATATTAGAGAATTGAAAGGGGATACTGTCCATGGATATTACCACAGAACTTTTATAGAGGGAGCATCTCCTCTATAATTTTTAGTCTCCACAAAAAATCTATGTTTATATTCGGGTTACTGTTATTTTGAGGAACATTTGAAATGTCACGTAGCAGTGTTGTTTTTTGGGCTGACTCATTTTGGACTGTCACTGAACAATTTTGATTTTTGGACTGACCTGATTCAATTTGCAGTTTATTTTATGGCACAGGTTGGAAAATAAATTGTTTTATTTTGTAATTTTATTGAATAGGGCAGCAAGTATTTTAATGTTGATCACTATAATTTTGTATGGGGGGACTTTCAGAAGACCTCCAGGCTCTGTTTCTTTTTTTTGCTCATATGCTTTGCAAAAATACACAACAATGTGTATCTACTAAATGTAATTTTATTCTCGATAGATGATATAAAATTATGCTTTTTTTTCAAAGGAAAAACAAAAAAAAACCACTGCACTTCCTCTTCTCTCTCTCTCACAACCTCTCTCACACAATCACATAGATTGTTTTACAATACTACAATGCAATACACAGTCGTATTACAATTCTTTCCTTTTAGAGGGGAATTACCATGGGAAAATACTATGGGTCACCAAATACCATGGGTCCACAAATTTTTGGCCAACGATGTCCCCCTGCACCCCCTAGCCGAGATGAGTGTATATTAAAAAAAGGGGTACAAACATAGCTGAATAATAACATCTCTGAATCTAAAAGGTCATGCTCCACAACCAACAATCTCCCACTTGAAAAAAAATCCACCACTGTTGCACTTGCTAAACTATGATCTAAACCGTGGGCTTGGAAAATTTCTCTTCTTCGCCTTCATGCTTGAGGGCCAATTGAAATAGAGAATGAACTTAGTTACTCTCTAGTTACTACCTTTGTCAACATGTCTGCAAGATTATAGCTAGTATGTATCTTATCCAACTTTAACAGTTCATCTTCTAGAATAAATATTATGAAATGGTACTTGAGATGTATATGTTTAGTCTTCGAATGAAAGGCTGAGTTATTTGCAAGATGAATGGCACTATGGTTGTAACTGTACAAACTAATATTCTCTGGTTTTTTGCCCAATTCCTCCATGAACCTCTGCAACCAAATCATCTCTTTACTAGCCTCTGTAGCAACAACATACTCTGATTTCGTTGTTGAAAGTGAAACAACCTTTTTGTAGTTTTGAAATCCAACTTACTATTGTTCCACCCACAGTAAAGACATACCCTATGGTGCTCCTCTTACTTTATTTATCACTTACCATATCTGCATCAACATATCCCTGTAGAACAGTGTCTGAACGTCCAAAACATAATGCATGAGAAGTGGTACCTATCAAATACCCGAGAATCCACGTTACTGCTTTCCAATGATTGTTACCTGGATTGTTCATATACCTTCTCACAATTTCCACTGCATGTGCAATATATGGTCTTCTGCACACCATGGAATACATCTAGCTTCCAACTGCTGATGAATAGGGAACCTTGGACATGTATTCTATCTCTTCCTATGGCTTGGGACACATCTCCTTACTCAGTTTGAAATGTCTAGCCAAAGGTGTACTAATTGGTTTTGCATTCTGCATTCTAAACCTCTCCATCATCTTTTCTATTTACTCACCTTTAGACAATGTCAATTTGTGATTTTTCCAGTATTTTTTTATTCTCATACCAAGGGTTTGATTTGCAACACCCAAATCCTTCATCGCAAATGCTTTATCTAGTTTCCTTTTGAGCACATTTATATCCTACATGTTAGACCTTGCACCAAGAATGTCATCCACATATAATAGCAAGATAATATGTCTTTCATCATCTAGCCTCTTGAAATAAACACAGTGGTCAGAATGGCATCTACTATAACCTTGTTTTGTTATAAACTTATCAAATTTTAAATACCACTACCTTGGAGCTTGTTTCAGTCCATACCAGCTCTTCTACAACTTGCAAACCAAATTCTCCTTCCCTTTGACCTCATACCCGTGTGGCTACTGCATTTAAATCTCTTCCTCCAAATCCCCATGGAGAAAGATTGTTTTTAAATCTAACTGTTCAAGATTCAAATCTTCCACCACCACTAGAATTAAAATAGTCTTAATTGAATTCATTTTAACAACATGAGAAAATATTTCATCAAAATCTATACCTTTATTTTGTGCAAACCCCTTTACAACAAGTCTAGCCATGTACCACTTCTTGCCTTCGTCTTCTTCCTTCAACCTGTAAACGCATTTATTCTGTAATGCTCTTTTTCCTGTAGGAAAATGAGCCAAATCCCAAGTTTGGTTTCTTACCAGTGAGTCCATCTCCTCATCGATTTGTTGCTCCCACATCTTTCTAGTTTCTACCTGCATTGCCTCTTCATAACATTCTAGTTCACCATAATCAGTCATCAATAAATAATACAGTGAAGGAGAGAATCATTAAGGGGGTCTACTTAACCTGGTAGATATTCTTACATTTGCAGGAGTTTGAGGTACATGCTGCTGCTCTTGATTTTCTGGTGCCTTTGGAACTTCATTTTCTTTGATTTCATCAAGCACTGTGTACTTTGTGTTTTCCTTTTCCTCTTTCTTTCCCTACAGTTGAACTTTGCACATAACCTTTTCATTGAATACCTCAGCTCTACTCCTAATGATTTTGTGTTTTTCATAATCCCATAAGCAATAACCAAAATCGTCAATCCCGTATCCAATAAAGGTACATTTCTTGGATTTATCCTCAAGCTTTGTTCTGTTTTCTTTATCAATATGGACAAATGCTTCACAAACAAAAGTTCTTAGAAATTAGTAGTTTACCTTTTTGTCTGTCCATGCATCCTTTAGAATCCCACCATCCAAAGTGCTTCAAGGCCCTTTATTTATTAAATAAATGGCGTTTTCTACAACATCATCCCAATAAATGTAAGGGAAACCCTGCATGAAATCACATACACCTTGCACTCTCCATGATTGTTCTGTTCATCCTTTTGACACACCATTTTATTTTGGTGTTCTAGGGACTGTCTTCTCTCTCCGAATCCCATTGTAACAGTAACTATCAAACTCCTTGCTACAGTATTCACCTCAATTATTAGATCTGAGACATTTCAACTTTTTTCTGATCTCATTCTCAACCAAGGCTTTCCACTTCTTAAAAGTAGCAAACACATCATATTTCTGTCTAATGCAATAAACTCAAGTTTTTCTAGTTGCATCATAAATAAAAGTAACATAATAATGAGAGCCACCAAGAGATTGTACCCGATTCGGTCCCCATACATCTGTATGCAAAAGCTCTAACTTTTCTCTCTATTTCTATTTCCCAACCCTAAGAAATATAACTCTCTTTTGTTTTTCATAAACACAGTTCTCTCAAAATTCTAAACTTACCCACTTCAGATCTGGAAGCAATTTCCTTGAGTGGAGAATTTGTATCCCCTTCTCACTCATGTGGCCAAGCCTATGATGCCACAACTCTGCACCTATTTTTGTGGAAGTTACATAGATAGAATAATTAGTATTATGAGGACATACATACAACGTACCTATCATATCTCCTTTTGCTATTACTGGTGCTCCTTTAGTGATCTTCCACCATGTTTTCCCAAATGTAGACAAACAACCGCTATGTCCCATCTGCTATGTTGAGATCAGATTTCTTTTCATAGCAGGTATATTCCTTGCATCTTTTACCAGCCATTCATTTCCATTATTTAATTTAATCGGTACCTTAACTATTCCAATAATTTTTGTTTTTTAACACAAATGGGTAATTAAAAAGAAAGGATACTGATCTTTTTTGGCATAAACCAATCAACCAAATTACAAATTTTGAAAAGAAAAAAGGCTGCAAAGTGTCTTACAGAGTAGAGAGGATCTCCCATGAAGAACAAATTATAACTGAAGGGAAAAAAATTACGGAATAGGGTGGAAATAACTGGATTCCCTGTCGATGCTAAGAAATCCTTGATGAAGGAGACAAGCTTTATTATCCAGGACATCTGCGAGCTTGTCTAAGTCCCAGAGAATGTGGAAGGATTCAACCATGTCAAATTCTTTCAAAATTAAGCTTATTCTTTGCAAAATTATATTCAAGGTAGATATGTTGAAGCTGTCAATTGAATTTAAAGTTTTTATCAGCATCTCAGAATCCCCAAAGATTTGTACGGACTTGAAACCTTTTTCCTTAGCAAGTTGGATCGCCATGAGTAAGCTGTAGCATTCATCCTGGTTGTTTGACATGGATCCAATACCCCAGCTAAAACTGGATTTTTTCAGCCTGTCTGGACATAAAACAACACTACCAGCACCAGAAACCCTGGGATTCCCTTTGGAAGCACCATCAAAGAAAATTACTGCTGAAGCAGAATTGAACCAATTTTTTTTGAGAGAAGCCGTATTTCCATGAAATCTCCAAGTAGGGGTGCTGATAGGCTTAGCACAATTCATTTTTTTCCCAAGAAGATGAGGAAAAGATCCCATCCACAAGGAGGCTGAGATAGAAGAGGCCGATAATACAAAAGATCCAACAGACCACGAAATTGAATTATTAGCCACAATATGGGAGCTTGGTTTAAGATCTTTGAAAATACAATTGTTTCTGGCCAACCATATCGCCCACCAAGATAATTTCAAAATCAAATGCCAGTGTTTGTGTGTAAGAGCAGAGGTCGCTTTAGGAGGACGTCTGGCATGCCAAGCTGGATAGAGAGCCATTACAGAAGTTTGTGAAGGGAACGTGCAATTTATACCTTGGAACCAGATCCCATACCTTTATGGAGAAAACACAGTCAACCAGGAGATGATCAACATATTCCACTTCTGATTTACATATTCGACATTGAAAAGGGCAATTAAATCCGCGTTTTGAGATATTATCACTTGTCAATATTTTTTTTTTAAACCAGCTAAGAGAAAAATTTAACCTTCGACATACAATGAGAAGCCCAGACTGATTCCTAGATCTCAGGAGGAAAATGAGAATCGTGGGGAGTTTGAAGGGTGTTAAATCCTTTAGCTACCGTGTAAAAGTCGTCTGTGCCCCAACCCCATACATCTTTATGGGAGATGTGGACATGAGCAAGTCCTGTAAGTGATGAGAGTAACATTTTTTTTAGAGGTTTTAGACAATAAAGGAAATTTGGGATGGACCAACCAGCCCAATTGCCAGAACTGTCCCAGATGCAAATATCATCCAATATGAGGAGACCTTTATTAGTATCCCAATTCATAATCTCTGTTAACATAATTATGGAGGAAAGAGGAGGGTTATCGAAAATTTTATCCTCCCATAGAAGGATCCTTTTCCCATTGCCAAGAATTCGAAATAGTTGCTGATTAAAGAATTCAAAACATTTTCTGCAGGAGTTCCAGATAGCAGTGCCAATTGGAGTGTTAGCAGAGGTAACATTTCTCAATGTGCCACCCTTAAGGTATTTCATACAAAAAATATTACTAACTGGATGATTCTTGTTCACAAATAATTGGCAAATAAGATTGCCACTCAATGCCAGATTGGACAGACCAAGATCCCTAATTTGTAAACCACCTACTGAGATTGGTCTCTTAAGTACTTCCCAATTTACTAGATGAATCTTGTTTTGACAACCTTTACCTCCCGACTAGAGAAAATCTCACAGAATTTTAGAAATCTGAGTCGAGATGCTCTTTGGGGCAAGCACCAATGAAGATTAGAAAATAGGATAAGCTGAGAGAACAACCTTAATCAAGATCAGCTTTTAACTTTGCCAATACTTCCATCCAGAGAGAGGGAGGGGATGATACAAGGGTTAAGGGAAGACCCAAATACTTGATATTATCCCACTTATGGAAACCAGGGAAGCCCAAGAAGTCCACTATTTGGAGAATTTCCATATGTTCGACATTCCAACCATAAACATCGCTTTTGTTTTTGTTAATCAGTGCTCCAAAAATTTGGCAGAAATTTTGAAGGATGTCGTTAAGATCCTGAGCAATATTCATGGAGGCCCCTCCTAGAAGGAGAGATTAATCTGCGAAAAGGGCTTGGTTGATTGGGTCCATCCCCGTAGCAATATTGCTGCCCGGGATTTAACCAACTTCATTTTCAACTATGATTTTTCTACTGAGAGTTTCAACCATCAAGATGTATAGGAAAGGGGACATCGGACAACCTTGACGGAGGCCTCTGGAAGCTTTAAAAAAGTCAAAAAGTCCACCATTGACTAATGGTGCAATCCAAGGACCACCAGTACAATCCTTAATCAAATTTACAAACTCAGGGCATAAACGAAATGAGATCAATACATCATAAAGGAAGGGAAGCGTAACTCTATCAAAAGAATTCTTCATATCCAATTTAATTAACATACCTTTCTGAAGCTTGAATGAACAGCTTCTTGAACTTGGATTACATTATCCACTAAGTGTCTGCCTTTTACAAATCCCCCCTAGAGAGGAGAGATAAGCTTGCCTAGCAAGAGCTTAAATATGTTGGATAGAAGTTTGGCAAGGATCTTGAAATATGTGTTACACAACGAAATAGGATGGAACCTATCAAAGGAAGAAGGATTGTCTTCCTTGGGAATGAGGGCGAGAAAAGTAGAGTTAGTGCACCCTCCCACTTTTGCTTTTTTTTGGAAGGAAGTCACCATACAGACCAAAGATGATTTAATAATGGGCCAACAGACTTTATAAAAATGAAAGGAAAAACCATCTAGCCCATGAGCTTTATCTGACTCCGTAGCCTAGATGACATCAACAATTTCCTATGCAGAGAAGGGTTTCAATAAAGAAAAATTGTCCTCAGCACTAACCAGAGAAGGGACGTTATCCAAGAATTCAGAAGAAACATCCTCATTAGTGAGACTGCCATCCTGAAATAGAAGATGAAAATGCTTACTAGCAGACTGTTTTTGCAGATCTTGACCTATAATAGTGACCCCCTTGCCTATGGATATTTCCAAGATATGATTTCGAGACAATCTAACCCTGCATTGTCTATGAAAATAAGCGGTATTCTTATCTCCAAACTTCAGCCAGAGGCAACGAGACTTTAGCCTGAGATGTTCTTCTTCATGTATGAATGATTGAGTGGCTTTAAACTGGGCTAGATTCTCCAGGGTTAAATGAGAAGTGGAGATATCTCGATCTTCCATTCCTAGGTGAATAGCAGCGAATTCAGAAACTCTTTCTTTCCTGGTGATCGTAGGAGAGGGAAAAGGAGTCTTAACCCATTGTTTCAGCGCGATTTTGGTCTTCTTCAATTTCTGCTCCCAGAAAAAACTAGGAGAGCCAACAATTTATTGTGACCAAGCCTGGGTTACCGCATCCATGAATCTGATTTTCTTGATCCAGAGGGGGCTGAACCTAAATGAAATCAGCCCAAGATCCTCTTCTTTTTTGAACAGTAATGAAATTGCATGATGATCTGAGGAAAGCTTGGGTAAAATTTTGTTGAGACAATAAATTTCCCATTGAGCAATTGACTATGAACAAGAAATCAATCAAGCCTAGCAGAGATACCTGTGGCTCCCACTCTCTGGTTAGACCATGTGTAACACCCGAGCATGGGTATTAAGTCAATCAAATCCCAAGTTTGAATCAAATCCTCTACCGTGTCATGCATAAAGTCCTTACCTCGCAGGCCTCCTTTTTTTTCATTCAGAGCTAATGAAATATTGAGATCACCTGCTAAAATTATATTTATAGGAGAATTGACCTCTAGGAATTCCGATAACAATTTCCAGCATACTTGTTTTTCCATGTAATTAACAAGCATGTAAAGATTGAAAAGGGAAATAGAGGTCTTTCTAGTGAAATGAAAGAGCTTTGAAAATATCCAGTGCTGGGTGGGAAAAAAAAAATTAATTGAAAATTATCTTCACACCATAGAGTGGCTAATCCCCCATAGGTGCCTCTAGAACTGACTGCTTTGCTAGAGTTCAATTTCCATTTGCTTTTAGTTAATAGAAGGAGAGCTTCCTCCCCAACCTTGGTATCTTGAAGCAAGAGATGTTCAGAAGGGACCATTCTCAATAGATCTTTTACTGCTTCCGCTTTGATTGGGTTCCCCAATCCCCTGCAGTTCCAAGAGACGAGCTGCATTACTTACCCACGTTAGAGGGAGTTATTACTCTCTTTGGAGGCCTGGTTCTCTTGTTCCTCATGTATGACATTTTGATGGTGGACTGGATTCCTTGCGTCTTAATCCTCTCAGCCTCTTCTTCCTGGACCTCCTTCCTAGACTTCCTGCCAGCCTTTTTGGAGAACTGTTCAATGGAATTATAATAAGAAGAATCAGAGCTATCAGACGGTTTCTTGTGTGTAATGTCAGCATAAGAAGGGGGGGAGAAATCCCCAATAGGAGCTAGGGAGGGTTCTCCAACCCAAAGAGGATTCGATAGAGAGGGACCAGCTTGATCTGGAGTAACTGAAATCACTTCAGAGTCCAACGTAATCCCATCGAATTGCTAGAATTCATCTTATTCGAGGATAGCATATGAAGATCTAAGAACAACAAAGGGATTGGAAGGAACTTTGGATATATCAGTTGTTGATGTATTTGTAACTTCGGAATGTATTCATCTATGTATCTTATGTATTGTAACCCGATATTTATTCCAGGATGTTTCTATTATGTATTTGAGTCATGTTGTCTTGCCCCGATGTTCCGATCGGGAGGATCAATAATGTAAACAAGCCATGTCAAGTCATTGTTAAAGTCCCCACAGTTTCGGGGCACTAGGGTTATTCGACACTCATAGAGATGTCGGCTCTAGGAAGTAATTGTTAAGTGAGGCCGACATGATTGAGTGCACTTCAAGTGAACGAAAGAATATAAATAGAGAGTGAGACTCTCTATTTATCACACACATCATTCACTCACTCAAGCGTGGCGCATTAGTGAGGAAGGAAATACACTGGGACTAGACAAGAAGATGACTACTGCTGTTGGGAGATCTTTTACTGTTTTGGTGCTAATTCTATCTCTGAGGAAGTTGCAGGGTTTTCTCCTTTATGGTTTCCCCGAGGAAAACTCTTTGTGTCTCTTGTCTCTTGTGATGTGCTTATGTTTTATTGCTGTGCTTGTTATTCTCTCAGTGAAAAGATCCTAAGATCATAATGCTAGCTTATATGTTGAAAAACTAACATGGTATCAGAGCTAACCTGAGAAGAAGACACTGTGCAGCTGTGGGAACTAGGGCTTCCTAGTTTGTGGACCTTCCTCCACATATTTTCAGCAAAAGTAAGGTGCAACAACTCTCCTCCTTAGGGCGCATCTTTCTGTCGAAACAGAATCCAATTCTGAGGTTTTTTCAGTTTTGGACCTGTCACTACTATCGAAAATAAGGGCTTTTTACAGAAGAGGAATTTTTCAGTGAGCCCATGCTTGGATTGATCTCCTCCCCAAAATCAAAGTTAGGGACAAATTTCAAGGCATTTGGGTGGACAGAACTCCGAAAAAGCAAAACCCTAATTTGCTCCTGAACCAACTTTGCAGGATTTTAGCTCAAGTTTCAGTTCCGACATCTTGAACCTGGTAAGATCTAAAATCTTTTGTATTTCCATTTGAGGTTCTCATTTAAAGATGTCTCATCATACCAAGCTTGATGAAAAGCTTGAGGGAGCTGAAAACTTTTGAGCCTGGAAGTATAGGATCTCCCTAGTCCTGGAAGAGAATTAATTAGACTCCTACATCCATAAGGAGATTCCAGTTCCAGAGGGAGATGAGGCAAAGGCATTACATAAGAAGAAGATGGTTATGGCAAAGAGGATCATTGTTGATTCTATTAAGGATCATCTTATCCCACATGTGTCCTCTCTCAAGACACCTAAAGCTATGTTTGATGCCCTAACCAAATTGTTTGAAGGAAATAACATCAGTCGGAAGATGACCCTGAGGAACCATCTGAAGAATGTGAAGATTCAGAATGCATAAACTATCTAGTCTTATTTCATAAGGGTTTCTCAGATCAAGGAACAATTAGAAGCTGTTGATGGAGAAGTGGAAAATGCAGAGATTGTGATGACTACCTTGAATGGCCTTCCGAGGTCATGGGATTCTTTTATCCAAGGAATCTGTGCTAGAAAGAAGTTAGTCAAATTCAACAGACTATGGGAAGAATGTTCTCAAGAAGAAGCACGGATAGCAGCTCGAGAAGATAAGATGGGAAGTGAAGACCAAGCCCTCACAGCCCACTCCAAGAAAAGTAGAAGAAGACCTCATTACTCCAAAGGTAAGGATTCTTATCCCAGAAGAGACATATCAAAATTAAGATGTTATACATGTGATGAGATAGGACACTTTGCAAAATACTGTCCTAAGAACAAGAGCCACTCTCATAAGAAGAAGGGGAACAAAAGAAGACATCATGCTCATGCTGCAGAGGATGATGAACCATCCAAGAAGAGATCCAGATATGAAAGTGAAGATTCTTCAAGTGAGGATGAATATGTTCTAATCTCCGCTCTCACAGGTAACATTACTCATGGTAGTGATGATTGGCTTATAGACAGTGGGGCTTCCAAATATATGTCGGGATTCAAGGAATCCTTTGTAAGACTATCAGAACATGAATCACCTCACAAGGTGAAGCTAGGAGATGACTACCAATATCCAATAAAAGGTAGTGGGGAATCTTCATATAAACTAGACTCTGGTAAGTCTCTAACAATGAAAGAAGTATTGTTTGTTCTAGGACTCAAGAAGAATCTTCTCTCCATTTTAGCATTGGATACAAAAGGAATGCGGGTTGCATTCATAGATGGTTAAGTCATTATGTGGGCAAAAGGAAAGACTATCGATGATGCGGTAGTGATTGGAGAACAAGAAGGAGGCTTGTACAAATTGAAGGGTCATCCAGAACAAGCCTTGATCCATGACACAGTAGAACCAAATGAGCTTTGGCATAGAATGCTTGCACATGTGCATTACAGAGCACTACCTATTTCAAGTAAAGCTGTTGAAGGTCTTCCAGAATTCCAAGCAAAACATGATGGAGTTTGCAAAGGATGTGCGAAAGGGAATAATACAAAGAAGACATTTCCCAGCAGCAAAAGCAAAGCCAAAGGTATTCTAGAAATCATCCACTCCGATGTAAGCGGTCCTATGTCATCAAACTCACTAAGCGGGTATGCATACTATGTTTCTTTTATTGATGATTTTTCTAGAAAGACATGGATTTACTTTATGAATAGCAAAGATGAAGTATTCAGTAAGTTCAAGGAATTCAAAGCCTTGATTGAAAACCATACTGAAAAGAAGATCAAGACCATTCGATCAGATAATGGTGGAGAATTCACTTCAAATGAATTCAAAGAGCTATGCAAGGAATCAGGGATTAAGAGGGAGTTGTTCACTCCTTATAATCCACAACAGAATGGGATTGCAGAATGGAAGAATAGAACCATCATGGAAGCTGCAAGATCAATGCTTCATGATCAAGATCTACCTATGAATATTTGGGCGGAATGTGCCAGAACAACGGTGTATGTACAGAACCGTACTCCACCTAGAGTACTCGAGAACAAGACTCCTGAAGAAGTCTTCTCCGGCAAGAAACCAGAAGTCATCCATCTCAGAATATTCGGCTGTCCCATGTATATAGACATTCCAAAAGAGAAGAGAACAAAATTAGATCCTTCAGGAAATAAGGGCATATTTGTGGGATACTCTGAAAGCTCGAAGGTTTACAGAATCTATTTCCCAGGATACAAGAAGATTGACATCAGCAGGGATGTGATATTTGATGAAGGCACAACTTACAAAAAATCTAGAAAGAGACCTGCTGAAGAACCTGTAGAAGCAGAAGTACCCAGAATTCATGATACAATCATGACTGAAGAAGCTCAAGAAGAAGATCGAGAGTTCAAGGAACCACAAAGACCTGTAGATCCACCTCTGGAAAAGAATCCTCATAAGAGGAAACCTGCTTGGGTATGTGAACTTATCCAAGGTGCGGAAAGATATGGGGCTCCAGAAGAGAATCACAGAGAAAGGAAGAGAACCAGATCCAATTCCGGGTATGTAGCTTTACTATGTGATTTCATTAATCAAGAACCTTCCAGTTATGAAGAAGCAGTAAAACAGAAAGAATGGAAGGATGCTATGATCGAAGAATATCAATTGATCATGAAGAATGATGTTTGGGATGTTGTCCCAAGACCAGAAGGGAAGTCAGTTGTAACTTCCAAATGGATCTACAAGATCAAGCATGCTGCAGATGGTAGCATTGAAAAGTATAAGGCAAGATTTGTAGCTCGGGGTTTCTCTCAGAAAGAAGGAATATACTATGAAGAAACCTTTGCACCTGTAGCCAGATACACTTCCATCAGATCAGTACTTGCTTTGGCTGCAGTGATGAAATGGAAGATGCACCAGATGGATGTCAAGACTACCTTCTTGAATGGTGTAGTAGAAGAGGAAGTGTATGTAGAACAACCACTCGGTTTTGAGACACATGACAGAGAGTCTCATGTATGCAGATTGAAGAAAGCCCTATATGGTTTGAAACAGGCGCCCAAGACCTGGTATGACAGAATTGACAGCTTTCTATCTAGTTTGGGCTTTACCAAGTGTAAAGCAGATTCCAACCTTTACTACAAGGTTGAAGATGGCAACCCAGTGATGCTCCTACTGTATGTAGATGATCTATTTGTGACAGGTACAGATGGGTTGATTGCTGATACGAAGAGAAAGCTTGCTGCTGAGTTCGAAATGAAGGACTTGGGAATGATGCATTACTTTCTAGGTATGGAGGTGTGGCAGAGTACAGATGGAATATTCCTTGGACAAGGGAAGTATGCAATAGAGATCCTGAAGAGGTTTGGGATGATGGACTGCAAATCTATGGTCACACCTATGGCATCGAACCTGAAGTTATTGAGTGATGCTTCATCAGAGTCGGTTGATGCTACGATGTATCGTTAGATTATTGGGTCATTGATGTACCTAATGAACACGAGACCAGACATTTGCTTTGCTATGAACACCTTGAGCCAGTACTTGACAAATTTGAGAAGTGTTCACTTGATTTCTACAAAGCATGTTTTGAGGTACCTGAAGGGTACAATTGATTATGGGCTCAAGTACGATGCGAATCAAAAGGTTAACCTAGAGGGTTATGTTGATTCAGATTGGGTAGGCAGTGCCATTGACAGGAAGAGTACTTCAGGATGTTGCTTCAGTATGGGATCATGTGTGATCTCTTGGTTTAGCAGGAAGCAATCCTGTGTGGCACTGAGTACAGTTGAAGCAGAGTATGTCGCAGCTTGTTCAGCTAGTTGTGAGGCAGTATGGCTGCGGAAGTTACTATCTGATATATTTGATCTCCAGTTAGATGCTACTTGTATATATTGTGACAACTAGAGTTGCGTGAAGTTGTCAGAGAATCTAGTGTTCCATGACAAGTCGAAGCATATCGAGATCAAGTATCACTCTATCAGGGATATGGTGCAGAGAGGAGCAGTGAAGCTCCAGTATATTGCGACGGAGGAACAGATAGCTGATGTGTTGACTAAGCCATTGGCTAAGGTGAAGTTTGAGTACTTCAGGGAGAAGCTTGGTGTTCTCCAGATCGAGGTTCCCTCCAAGAGAAAGTGTTGGCCATTCTGACGAGCAGGTCGGATGTAAGGGCAACTACCATTCTCTAGGAGAATGGAGGCGCCTGGTCAGTTACCAGGTAGCTTATTTGAGGAGGATTGGGGGCCATTCTGATATGACTGTAGGATTGGTTCCTACAAGATTAGATGTGAGTGCAAGCCCTTCCATCATTGTGAGCAGGATGTGTTCCCGCCTAGATGGATGTAAGTGCAGAGCCATTCTTTGCATCATGTGTTGATAAATTATAAGTGCTGAGCCATTCTTCGCATCATGTGTTGATCAGATGTAAGTGCTGTGCCATTCTTCGCATCATGTGTTGATCAGATGTAAGTGCTGTGCCATTCTTCGCATCATGTGTTGATCAGATGTAAGTGCAGTATCTATCTTCGCATCATGTGTTGATCAGATAGAGATATTGAGCCATTCTTTGCATCATGTGTTGATCAAATGTAAGTGCTGGGCCTTTCTGACGAGTAGGCCAGATGTGAGTGCTGGGCGTGCCTTTCTGATGAGTAGGTCAGATGTAAGTGCTGGGCGTGCCTTTCTGACAAGTAGGTCAGATGTAAGTGTTGGGCGTGCCATTCTTCGTGTCATGTGTTGATCATATGTAAGTTCAGTATCTATCTTCGCATCATGTGTTGATTAGATAGAAATGATGAGCCATTCTTCGTATCATGTGTTGATCAGATATAAGTGCTGGAAAAGACCTATATGGAGGCTAGGCCTACAACCAACATGAAAAAGGGCTGGCTCTGTAGAACTTCCTGTGACGAGAAGAATCATCAGATAGCACCAGTGATGATCCAGATCGAGTGATGATCCAGATCCAGTAATGATGATCCAGCAGTGATGATCCAGATCGAGTGATGATCCATATCCAGTGATGATCCAGATCGAGTGATGATCCAGATCCAGTGATGATCCAGATCCAGTGATGATCCAGATCGAGAGATGATCCAAATATGATGACGAAGATGACTTGAAGACGAAGATGACTTGAAGACTAAGATGATCCAACTGATACAGAGAAGAAGACCAGTGCTGAAAATTGTGTCGAAAGAAAACCTTCCTAGTTAAGAGGGAGTGTTGATGTATTTGTAACTTTGGAATGTATTAATCTATGTATCTTATGTATTGCAACCCGATTTTTATTCCAGGATGTTTCTATTATGTATTTGAGTCATGTTGTCTTGCCCCGATGTTCCGATCGGGAGGATAAATAATGTAAACAAGCCATG
The DNA here is from genome assembly GCA_001517045.1 of Pseudotsuga menziesii. Lineage (NCBI taxonomy): Eukaryota > Viridiplantae > Streptophyta > Pinopsida > Pinales > Pinaceae > Pseudotsuga > Pseudotsuga menziesii. Next base: position 369,141 of record LPNX010531964.1, on the reverse strand, counting down.
TCAAGTCATTGTTAAAGTCCCCACAGTTTCGGGGCACTAGGGTTATTAGACACTCATAGAGATGTCGGCTCTAGTAAGTAATTGTTAAGTGAGGCCGACATGATTGAGTGCACTTCAAGTGAACGGAAGAATATAAATAGAGAGTGAGACTCTCTATTTATCACACACATCATTCACTCATTCAAGTGTGGCGCATTAGTGAGGAAGGAAATACACTAGGACTAGACAAGAAGAAGACTACTGTTGTTGGGAGATCTTTTACTGTTTTGGTGCTGATTCTATCTCTGAGGAAGTTGCGGGGTTTTCTCCTTTATGGTTTCCCCGAGGAAAACTCTTTGTGTCTCTTGTCTCTTGTGATGTGCTTATGTTTTATTGCTGTGCTTGTTATTCTCTCAGTGAAAAGATCCTAAGATCATAATTCTAGCTTATATGTTGAAAAACTAACATCAGCAGCCCAAGGAATAGGATTCTTCCCAACAACATAGTCACATGTCACAGTTTTTCCTTCTTTGCCTTTCTTTCTAGGCCCCTGATTGGAAGTTCCTGCTTTTTAGACTTGGGTCCACTGATCATCTTTCTCATTTTCTAATTCCTCTTCTAATTTTTTCTTATAGTTTCAAGCAAAATGGCCGTAACTGTGGTAGAATCTACATTTGAATGGGATTTGTTCATAATCCAACTGCTGGATATGTGACCACTCAATGGCTATTAAATTGATTGCCTCAGGAAGGCTAGTCTCCAAATCAACTTCTACACAGATTCTTATGCATGAAAATTGGTCTTTCTAGTAAGTCTTGTTAATATATTTACCAAGCTTATTCCCAATGGCTTCAAGGGAGTCTGAGCTCCAGCAATGCAAAGGGAGATGTAGGAGCCTAACCCAAACAAGGACATCAAAGGGAACGTCTTGAGAGGGGTCAAAATTCGGGGTGCACTTGTTCAAGTAGAGCCCCTGAAATAAGGACCATTTTGGAAGATTAGATCATAGTCCTCTGTAGATTAAAAAACAAAAACATAATAACCTCTTTCGTCAAAAAGGTTTTGGATACCTTCTAAGACTGAGGGACGCCATTTTCTCTCCACCCAACCATCAATGGCCTTGAGAGAGGGCCAAAGACTAGTGAATTTCCCAATTAACCCATGTTTAGAAAGATTTAAGGCCGAACGACAGGTCCGATCTATAGGAAGTTCCACAAACGAGATATCCACTTTTTTGACAAATTTCTGACCAGGGCCTCCTTTCCTTTTGCCACAAGAGGAAAACAATCTCTTAAAAGCCTCTAGGTTAGGAGGAAGAGGCAGAGGAGGCTCCCCATTGGACATCAGAACGAGCACCAGGATAAGAAAACCACCAAATAAAGCACATAACACAAGCAGGAAGGCCCACAACCAAAACCACCAAGAGATCTGGCCTTTGCCTCGCCAAAATTCTGAACCCAAACAGCTACAGGGTCAACTTGGAGAATAAACCCAAAGAACTAAACCTTGAGAAGAAGTGCTCAACGCAGGATTTTGGCCAAACAGGACATAGAGCACCCAAAAACAGGATGAGGAGACCCTACACTAGTAACACGGGCAACATCAAAACTCTCCAAGCCCAAGGAATCGATCAAAATCCAAAAAACAATTTGGACCAATATCACCACAGGTCACAATGGTCTAGATGACAACGATCAGAACCAAAAACCCCACTAGGGAACTTGAAACTTGCTCACGAACAACCTGCAGAAGGAGGACCCCACCAGAGCCAGATGGGATTGATCGAATCTTGAAGCGAATATTAAAGAAAGCTTCGATTCGACAATAGCACTAGCAACCATTCCAACAATTTTACTTGGTTCATCACCCCCCAATAAAACATGTCCAAAATCACCTGGAACATAATCATGAAATAATTTCCTATGGGGCATATCATGGCATGAAGCCCTTGAATATACTACCCTGTAATCACTAGTATTATCTAATGCAATAATCAAAGCATCTTGTAACACATCACCTGCTACCTTTCTTCCTGAGTAGTCTCCTGCTACACGTCTCCTTTATTTTTTGGAGTTCTACAGTCTTTCGTCAGATGTCTTCTCTTACCATAGTTCCAACACTCTATCTTTCCAAATCTAGGATTGGATCCACCTTGTCTAGACTTGCTACGATTACTTGGGATCCTTCCTCTCTCCTTTTGTCTTCCCCTGCTCTCCATGGTCAACGCATTACCCGATGTCTCACTTGTGCTCTTTCTTCGCATTTCCTTGCTAAGAATAACACCAACAACATCATCAAATTTAAGTGTGTTTGAACCAGGGACAGAGTTACTTACAACGATGAAAAATCTATTCCAACTTTCTGACAATGAGCACAAGATTAGAAGATCCCTAACGTCATCATCAAAGTTCACTTTTACAGAACTTACCTGACTAGTAAGCGTATTATATTCATTTAAATGGTCAGCAATAGATCCATCTTCTCACATTTTCATATTAAATAAACGCTTCATTAAAAATATTTTGTTGGAAGCCGGGGGATTTTCATAGAGATTAGACAATGATCTCATCACACCCTCAGTTTTCTTTTTCTTTGAGATATTGAAATCCACCGACGGATCCAGACACAACCGTATTGTTCCCAGTGCCTTTCTGTTAAGAGCCTTCCATTCTTCATCCTTCATAGTCGCCAGTTGTTTTGTTTTTCTTCCCAACAGTAGGTATAGATCCTTCTGGCACAGATAGTCCTCCATTTGCATCTTCCATAACTGGTAGTTTTGGTTGTTAAATTTCTCGACCCTAAAATTTCCCTAGTCTACGATTTATCCCACTCGAACCAGTAACCATTCTTTCCTGCGAGTTTACCAGCCAAATAGACCTTTTGGATCTGATACCAATTATTAGAAAAACATGATCACAGAGCAATAACAATTAAACAAGATGAAAATATTAAACACATTACAAGAGAGAGAGATATATAACGTGGTTCACCCAATATGGGCCACGTCCACACAGAAATTGCCAGTTCTTTATTATTATACCATCCAACAATATGAAGGGATACAACTTGCAACAACCTCGCTTAACTTCCTTTTCTCTCTCTCTCACAGTATCTCTCACGCAATCACAGACATTGTTTTACAATACTACAATACAATACACAACTGTATTACAATGCTTTCCTTTTTTAGGGGAATTATCATGGGAAAATACTATTGGTCACCCAATACCATGGGTCCGCAAACTATTAGCCAACAAACATCCAAAATTTATTTTGGGTGCACTTCCCTCAATCCCCCCAGCTAGGGGGGATGGCCCCCCTGGACCCCCATGGGGGACGATGTCCCCCCACAACCCCAATTGGGATGAGTGTACATTAAAAAAAGGGTACAAACACAATTGAACAATCACATCTCTGAATCTAGAAGATCAGGCTCCACAACCAACAAGAAAAATTTGGTGGAAGAAATCCTACTTGTAACTCTCAGCTTGCGAGCCTGAGTATTATCCTTAGAGGTCAAATTGGAAAGAGAGAGTTTCTTAGCATGTGGATCCATGACCTTAGCTTGGGGGTGACCTGCTCAAGTAGTATTGGCTTGACAATGTCTAAGGCTGGGAGGAACATTGACCTGTTGAATCTAGTTGCACCATATATAAAATAAAAATATTCTTGACTATTATTTACTATGCTATTGATGTACATGCGACCATGGAGGATGATATATATTGGTTATATTACGATGCATAATGATTTATATGTTCATGTTTAATGACTAAGTTTGATGTTGTTAAATTAGCATCTCATGGAGTACGTATGTGAATATGTTAATGTAGTTGTTAGACGCTAGATTGTATGATTTATCGTCATTGTTGGGATCTAATTTTTGGACAGTCCATATGGCCTCATATGGATGCTATGGATTAGATATTCCATGGAATTAATGGCTGATATTAAAGGGGTAAATTCTAATTTACATTAGTGTTATAAATTTTCTATAATGAACTGTAATGATGTTGATTTACTTATGGTAATATAAGCTAGATTGGTTATGTATTTATGATCATTAGAGGGTCTAATATTTGGACAACCCATATGGACATATATGGTTGTTCCAGGTCATATTTGATGGGGATTTGATGGCTGATATTTAATATTATAAATATGGTATATTTATGTGTTGTAATTCCACCTCCTTGGAATGTTTGAATGCTGATTTGTATACCATCGTAAGTGGAATCTTTATGAATGTATGTAAATTTGATTTAATAGATGGTTAAATAACTACGGGCTATATCCCATAGGTGTGATGACATTTTATAAACATGCAAATAGGTTATGGTATGAATATATCCATGTGTCATTACATTGCATTGCACGTAGAATGGGGAATTGTTGCATTGGAAGGGTCTATGGACGTATATGGTTGTTTCAGGTCAGATTTGAAGGATGATATTTAGTATTATAAATCTGGTATATTTATGTGTTGTAATTCCACCTACTTGGAATGTTTGAATGTTGATTTGTACACCATCACAAGTGGAATCTTTATGAATGTATGTAAATTTAATTTAATAGTTGGTTAAATGGCTACAGGTGGTATCCCATAGGTGTGATGACATTTTATAAACATGTAAATATGTTCTGGTTACAATATATCCATGTGTCATTGCATTGGATTGCATGTAGAATGGGGAATTATTGCATTGGAAGGGTCATATTCCTTGTATAGGATGATTGTTTTAATTAGTTTGGCTTGTTGACATGTTATCCTAAACCTGAGAAGAACAATATTCCACTGTACTTAACCTATAATCAATCCTCCTTATTAGAATTCCCTAAAGTTTTCATACCCTAATGATGTGTTCGGGGTCGGGTATGTTACACCCTTGATGACAACTTCCCTCATTTCCAACAGACTACAAAGATACACAAGCTTTGCTTTTGTCATGTATTTGGTGAAGATATCGGTTTCTTGCTTCTCTTTGGGATAATACCACAAACAATAACAAACACTACAAAAAGATATCGAATGTAAAGAGTATCCAAATCATTATGTTTAGTCTTGAAGTGTTACACTAAATTATGCACAATCTAAATTGCACTTTGGTTATCACATCTTAATTCAGTAGGAGTCTTTTGAACCAATCCAAGTTTTGTAAGAATATGATAGATCCACACCGCTTCTTTAGCTGCCATGTACTCTGCTTCATAAGAAGAAAGAGAAAGAGTTCTCAACGTTTTAATGGACCATGAAATTGAACCTAAACCAAACTGAAAGATGTACCCTGCAGTAGATATTCTATGTAAATCATCCCTTGCCTGCTCTGAATATGTATAACCAAGAAGTGAAATTGTAACTCTTTTAGAATAGAAAACACCATAATGCACTATCCCTTGTAAATATTTGAGAACCCTCTTTGTTACTTTCGAATAAATTTCATGAGGCTTTTGCATAAACCTCAAAACCATGTCGACTACAAAAGAGAGACCTAGTATGTTGTGTGTCAGATATATCAAACTACCCACAAGTTGATGATACAAAGAGGCATCAACAAGCGAACTATCACAATCAACAATTAAGTTTACACCAAACTGAAATGGCGTAGGTGAAGGTTTACATTATGAAACCGAGCAGTTAAATATGTTGCATACTTAGGCTGAGAAAGCAATAAATCATCAACCATATGCCAAATATGTAGAACCAAAATAATGCAGTAGGACTAAGTCAGTCATTTTCAGATTATTCTTCATTTCATGTATAAATGTAAGCTGGTTTAGAGTAATGATAAGGTACAAGTGCACAAAGATGGTGGTGTCAAAAGTGGCAATGGGGTCACTAAGAAACCACTCACATATGAATGCGTAGACACGTTCCTGGGTCAATGATTTCTGAATCACAGACATATATTCCTTTCCACCCTAACAAGAGTGCACCCATGTCATTAGTGTGCACGTGTTAATAACGTGCACACTTGCTCTTGTTTACATATATATTTTTAAAACACAATGACCTGTCTATTTTCTCCACATACCATGCCACACATTTTGGAATTGATTGAGCATGCTACTAGTATATTAACTCGGTGTCGATATATCCAATCACCAACCAACCTCAAGTGCATTGGATTCTAGGTAGGATTTGTTTTTTTTTCTTTTGTTATTTTTTTTCTTTATAATTTTGTGTTTTGTTTAAATTTCAAACATAAATCTAAACCGTGTCTAAACCCCAACCCAATTTTTTTAATAAAGTGCAGCAATATTGATGACAATGAATCCAAAATACAATCCAAATCTAAATCACAAAGACAACCCAAACTTGAACCGCGAAGATAATGAAAACATGAATCGTGAGCCAACAAACATTGACATGAAAATTAATGCAAATTTGAGAACACTTAGAACCCTTTGCCATTAATCGCAAAACACTAGAGACCCCACCCGATTTTCACTAGTTATTTCATTGAGGCAATTATTTCTTCCATTGCATATGCCCAATAACAACTAACCAATATGTCCAAATATAGGGATAGAATGTTTGAATACTACAGGAACAACCTTAGTAAAGAGCAAGTTGAATACCTTAACATATCCAAACAACAAATAATGGCATTATTTGTTGACCCAAAAACTTAATGAAATCTACCGGTGACAAAGTGATACATTTGTATGGATTGGTGCACCTTCCAACGGTTCAAAGAGCATTGGATGGATAGGTGGTTTATGGTATTTCCTCAAAAAATTATACGTTGAGTTTGTGTTAGGGAACCGTGTCAACTACTTTAACATTGATGAATTTAGGGGTGGGTCATGGTTCTACATAGGATAGATAGAATACTAGGTACAAACTAGTGTTAGGTCCTCATCTTACTAGGAAACAACCCACCCCCCCATCTAATATCCAACGATAGAGGGGAGCACTACCCAAACTCAAAATTCCCTATCTACCATAGCTCATCAACTAGTGTAGCACAATAGTTTCATAGCCTTGTCACTCGAGGAGAGAGCAACATGTGACGCTAGGGGAGGATTTGGACCTTCATCTTCTACAATAAGGTCTAGGTAGGAGAGGCAACATGGAGACTCACATTTTCCATGTTGGAATATCAAGTAATACTGAGAGTGGGGTTGAATCGGTATTGATCTACCTTATTAATTTTTTACCACTTTTAAAAATTAAAATCAACAATAGAAACAAAACAAAATATTTTATCGTGGAAACCCATTGGGAAAAATTGCAAACACTTTCTATTACTGCAACATTATATTTACAAATACTTCACAAGCACCGACTTGCTGGATGCGACAACACCCAATATTTTAAGCTACAATTGAAGGATGAACCAACACCCTGGTTTTTCAGCTAGAACTGAAGGATGCACCAACACCCTATTTTACCAGCTATGACTGAAAGGAAGCTTCGACTTCCTACATGCTTTTGTTGCCTGCCCTTGCGCCTCCCAACATCCCTTAAATGATTATGCATTTTTTGTTTTATGTGCACTCTATATTTGGAATGTTGTGTGTACTCATATTTATTTACATGGCTAGAGCTTCATTTATAAACCCTCAATTGCGATTCTATACCTAACAGTCACAACTCTTCAACATGACCCTTAATAAATAAAAATAATTTAGAATTACCTTCTCTATTAATCGTGTGAATTTTAACCATATGATTATGAAATATTCGACTTCATAATATCGATTTAGACTGTTTAAATTCCAACCCTTTGTACCTTTTGAATTACAATATGTCATCAATTCTGGATCTGACTGACCAATTTTGATGCCTAAAGTCAATTATAAAAACATACTGCGTATTCCAGTGTTTCTGACTCCACTGTTATGTCTTCGTCTTCGAATTCAACTTTGTCAATTATGATAAACTGAACTCCATCAATTCTGACATTTATCGATTCTGATGTGGAACTACACTATGTTGACTCTGATTTTCTAATTCAATGTTGAACTCTAAATCCAACTCTGATTCGTGACTCTGTTGATAATGGTCGACGCATAGTCGACTTCGAATGGCAATGGTCGACAAATTCGACTCCGATTGGAAATGGTCGGCACGATGTCAACTTTGACTAACAATGGTCAGCAAGAGGTCGACTTTGACTAAAAATGGCCGACAACTTTGACTTCAACTAACAAAGGTTGATAATAGCTCGACTTTGACTAACAATGGTCGACAACTTCGACTCTAACTAACAATGGTCGACAACTTTGACTTTGACTATAATACGATAAGTCTACACCAATATTCAACATGTTCAACTTGCTTTCCTTTTTCCTTTGTTATTAATGAAATTCTTTGACATTAATGACAATCATCCCCAACATTCTCCCCCTTTATGATGATGACAACAAATCTTCATTTTTCTCCCCCTTTGACATTAATGACAAAGGTTCTTATAACTCCCCCTGTCATCATTCCTCCCATTGTCCACTGTATCCACCTTTTGTGACAGGGTGCAATTTTTAGTTTTATCCTAAGGAAGAGTTATAACCCCCATCTTATGTCTAATATAGGAAAAATATCCTTGAGTCAGTGGTTTAGTAAATATGTCTGCAATTTGTTCCATAGTATCGACATACTCCAATTTTACAATCTTTTGTGACACTTGTTCTCTTAAAAATGACATTTTATTGGAATATGTTTGTCTTTAGAGCTCTAAAAGGATTTTTGGATATGTTGATGGAAATCATGTTGTTAGTGTATCACAATTGGTTCCTCATATTTCACAAGTAGATCTTCTAATGTATGTTTCATCCAAATGACTTGAGTACAACATGATGCAACAACTATATACTCAGCTTATACTTTTGAAAGTGAAGTGGATGACTGCTTTTTGCTTAGCCATGATACCAAGCAATTTTCCAACTAAAATGATGCTAGACTAGTGCTCTTTCTATCATCAATACTTCCTACCCAATATGCATCAATATATGCCTTTAGTGAAAAGTCATTTCCTTTTGGATACCATAAACAATACTCCATAGTTCCTTTTAGATATCTAAAGATTATTTTTACTGCTGCCACATGTGTTTCTTTAGGGGATAATTGGAATTTGGCGACTAAGCTTACAAACTGCATCACATCTAGTCTTGTATTTTTTACGCATAGAAAGCTACCAGTCGTTGACCTATACATGGTATGATCTACTTCCAAAGACTCATCATTCTTGCTTAATTTGTAGCCTGTGACCATAGGAGTACTAATTGGTTTTGAGTATTCCATTTTAAACTTTTTCAATATGTCTTTGATATATTTAATTTGAGAGATGAAGATCCCATTTCCTTTTTGAGATATTTGTAGACCAAGGAAGAATTTCGGTTCACCCAACATTGACATTTCAAATTCCTTCTTCATTTCTGAAGAAAAATTTACATTGAGACCCTATAGATTGCTTCCAAAGATGATATCATCTATGTAGACAATAACAATGATCATGTTTCTATCTTCAAAATTAATGTAGATATTACTGTCAGTGGCTCCTCTTTTATAACCTCGCAGTTTCAATTATTTGTACAGTCTTGAGTACCAAGCTCTTGGGGCTTGTTTGAGGCCATAGAGTGCCTTTGCTAGTTTGAAAACATATAAATCTATGTTTTCTGATAATATGAAACCTTAAGGTTGTTCAACATAGACTTATTCTTCAAGTTCTCTATTAAGGAACATAGATTTTACATCCATTTGGTATACTTTGAAGTTTTTATAGCACACAAATGATAAAAACATTCTAATGGCTTCAAGTCTTGGCACAGGAACAAAAGTTTCTTCAAAGTCAATACCTTCTATTTGATCATATCCCTTGCATACTAGTCTGGATTTGTTTCTTATGACTTGACCATCCTCATTAAACTTGTTTTTGAAAATCCATTTGGTCCCAATAACATTCTTTCCTTTCGGTCTTGGGACAAGTTCCCACGTTTGATCTTTCTTTATTTGGTTCAACTCGCCATTCATGGCACTGATCCAATCATTATTTTTGCTAGCCTCTGCAAAGTTTTTTGGCTCAACCAACGATATTAATGTTTTTTCTTGAAACGTTAATCTTCTTCTTGTATTAACTCCCGCATCGTTGTCGCCTATGATTTGATTTTTCGGATAATTCTTTTGAATTCTTCTAGATGGAGTCTTTGTATAAGATATAGGAGAGTATTCATCTTCACTTTCTTCCTTCTGCTCTAAATCCTCCTGTTTTTGAGAATCTTCATCTTCCTCCTCCCTATTAATCTTGCACATTGATCTAGGGACTAAACATCAGTCTCATCAAAGATTAATCAACAAATAACTCATGAAATGGTGTAATATGACTATAGAATGGGTAGTTGCTCTATATATTCACACAAAGAATGAGAAATCACATTACAATGTCATGCTACAAGCATTAATGAGAAGCAATTCGAATTCCTAAGGAGGTCATTCGAATTGAATGAATGAGTCTAGCTTAACTGAATGTAAGCCACAATCAACACTCAAGTTAACCACTGATAAAAAATTTAATTGACTCAACTGAGGCCTAACTAAAGTCTGAGTGCAATAAATGACTGAGTCTCAACTGAAAGATATCGGACACATGTCATAGCAATCCAACCATCAAGTGCTAGCGCTTCAATGACTCCAATGTACCCCGATGAGGTTAATTGAAGTGTAACTGAACATCTGAAGTGGTTGGAGGCGCCCCTGTTGACTCTGATTCATTAAATAATCAATTTAATGAAGGGAGGTGCCTTCACTACCATGTTTAACTGATTGTAACCATCGGTTATCAATTAGGTGCATTAATGTCACTCAGATCACCCCCGAAGTGCTCCAGTTAGCCTCGCTGAATGTAGGAGAAGGCTAAGTTATCCTCCTTGACTGAAGGTAGGCATGGATGTGATCTAGCTGATGACATTTAATGCTCCACTGATGTTAATTAAGCCAATAATACTTAGGATAGTGGTGTAACTAGGCCAAATCGACCAAAGTGAGTGTGTAAGGTGGTAAATGTCTCCAACACCCCCCCTTAAGCTACACTCAGGAGGAGTTAGAAAACATAAATGCATAAAATGCTAGGGCCCCAACAACTAAGGCCATAGGTCACCTTGTACAATGCTGAAACTGAAACAATGCTCAAAAAACAAACAAAGTGAGGAAAAGAGGGAAAACCTAGTGGGAAAACCCCCCCCTCAAGCTGAACACTGAAAGTAGTCTGAATCACCATGATGAACTCACCCCCAACAGTGAACAGAGGTAAGTGAACTTCTTTTCTGAAAATCTCTTGGTGAATATGTCTGCAATCTGCTCATCAATCGGGTAGTATTGCAGAATGATGGTCCTGCCATGCACTAGCTCCTTGATATAGTGCATGTGGATCTCTACATGCTTGGTCCTCTACCTGGTAACTGGATATGTGGAAATATTAATAGCACTTTGATTGTCACAAAAGAGGACAGTGGACAAAGTACTACCAAGATCAAACTCTGAAAGAATGCCTTGCAACCAAACTGCTTGGATGCAAGCATTCATCGCTCCTCGATACTCGGCCTTTGCTGAAGATAGTGCTATGGCAGCCTGCTTTTTTCTAGACCAAAAAATGGGGCCACCACCAAAAATGAATACATATCTATAAGTAGACTTTTGATCAATAGAATCACCCTCCCAATCGGAATCTGTGTATGCAACCAGCTCTAGCTCGGAGTCTGCAGCATAGTGAATGTCGTAGGTCTTGGTTCCCTGAATATACTGGAGGATCCTTTTGGCTGACTTCCAATGAATATCATGAGGCCGATGCATGTATCTTGATACAACATTCATGGCATAACATATATCAGGCTGAGAATGTGTCAAGTACAACAAGCTACCAATCAGTTGTCGATAGATAGTGCAGTCCATGGGAGGTGTGCTTTTTCCTTCTTCAAGGCTGATCCCTGAAAGGAAATGGAATGCTGCAGGCATACAATCAGCCATGTTAAACTTGAATAACATGTCTGAAATGTATTTTGACTGAGTGACCATAATCCCATCAGAATTTTGCTCAATTTCGAGCCCCAAAAATTGTTTTTGGAGCCCCAAATCACTCGTTTCAAAGGCATTGTGGAGAGCAGTTTTGATGGCTGAAATGGAGGCAACTGTGCTACCTGTGATCAGTAAGTCATCAACATATAAGACAATAATAATAATATGACTATCATACTACTGTAAATATGCATTTGGATCTGATCTACACCTTTGGAAGTTTTGCGAGAGAAGGAAGGCATCCATCTTGGAATACCACTCTCTTGGGGCTTGTTTTAACCCGTATAGCGACTTATTTAGCTTGAAAACGAAAGATGGATTAGTGATTTAGCCCTAAAGCTGCTTCATGTATATCTCCTCATGAAGATCTCCATGCAGAAAGGCTGACTTAACATCCATATGATGCACTTCCCAGTGCTTAGATGCTGAAATTGCCAAAACTAAGCGGATGGAGTCCATTTTTGCAACCGGTGCAAAGGTCTCATGGTAGTCCACACCTTGGACTTGAGAGAAACCTTTTCCAACCATCCTTGCCTTATATTTGTAGGTGCTTCCATCAGAAGAAAACTTGGTCCGAAAAACCCACTTGCATTGAACCAATTTCCTTCCCGGAGGAAGAGAAACTAGCTCCCAAGTAGTGTTTTTCTGAAGAGAATTCATCTCTTCATCCATGGCAACTTGCCATCTCAGATCCTTCTAAGCATGGTAGTAGGATTTTGGATCTGAAATAATCATCAAATATCAAGTTTTTGACAGCAAATTATCAAGACAAGAAAGCGCAATACCTGCTCTTTGGAAATCAGTCTGGGTTCTCCTTGGATCATCCGGATTTCCAATGTTATCTCCTGCGGAGGAGAGTGTCTGTCGGGCCCATGTGGGAAGATGATTCTATACTTCAGGTTCTGATTCAGCATCCAATGTTTTCTGCACACTGATATCAGAAATCAGAGGATCCAAATCAGGGTCATCACCCCCAATTTCATCATCCAAATATTCAGTAGAATAGGAAGGAAATTCAGCAGTTTTCTCCTTCATTAGTTCCACCTCCTGAAGAGGCTCATCGAACTTGACACTTCTCTCAATGATGATCTGTTTTGTTTTGATATCCAGCAGCTTGAATCCTTTTGATTCATCAGGATACCCAATGAACATACATTCTATGCTTTGCGGTTGCAAATCCCTTCTTTTATCAAGCAGAATCCGGGCCCATGTAGTGGACTCAAACACCCGCAGGTTTGACACATCCGGCTTGTGTCCGAAGTATGCTTCGAAAGGGGTCTTCCCTTTCACAAATGAGTGTGGCACCCTGTTATGAATGTATGCTTCAGCATGCATGGATTCAGCCCACAAATTTGCAGCAAGCTTCTTTGAGAAACCGATTCGTCCTTTCAGCTACTCCGTTCTGCTGGGGAGTGTAGGGAATTGAATGTTGGACCTGACTACCACTTTGGGAGCATATGTGCAGCAACTCATTACTGACATACTCCCCTCCATTATCATATCTCAAGATATTGATCTTAAGCCCAGAGGCATTTTCGATCAAGGCCTTCGATTCAGAAATTTTTTCACATACTTCAGACTTCTTTTTGAGAAAGAAGACCCATGTGTACCTTGAAAAATCATCAATAAAAGTAAGAAGATACCTTGATCCATTCATGGATGTGACAGGCATCAGACTATTGATATCAGAATGTATCAGCCCCAATATGCATGTAGCTCGGTTTGCCTTCCCCCGATCGAACTTGTGCTTAGGGTGTTTTCCAATCAAATAACCCTTGCAATTTCCGGTGGTTTCCTTGATGACCGGGAGGCCTTCAACCATGGATTTTTTCTGTAATTGCTGCAAATATTTGAAATTAAGATGGCCAAACCTTTCATGCCACAACCTATTAACCTCATTTCCATGAGTTAGCAGAGCGGTGGGCTTTGCATCCGGCACAAAGTGAGAGAACTTATAGGCTCTTGCATGATGGTTTGCAAGACCTTTAGCAATGAGTTTCCCGGATGCAAGCTCCGTTATCTCAACATCATTTGGGATGAAAGAAAATCTCTTGGGCACTCCAGTATGTGTCATTTGATAGACACTAAGGAGATTTGATGCTAGAGACGGTACATACAAAACATTTGAAAAAAAGCCATTTTCAAGATCAACAGTACCTAGTCCTTCTAAAATGATGGTGGAGTCATCTCCCATGTGGATGGGGATGGATTTTCTGGTCTCCAAGGATGAAAAGGGGTCTCTTTCAGCCATCATGTGGTTCAAAGCTCCAGAATAAATCAAGAGTGCTTTGGAATTTGAAGTGCTTGCCATGAGGGCATGAACTTTTTCATGCTGTGGTTCCTGATCTTGCTGATATCTCCTCTGAAAGCTTTCCAGAAGATTGATGTGATTTCTCTCAAGGAGAGAGGTAGCTTCATCAAGATTCTTCTTCATGCAGGCATGTTCAGGGTGGAATCCCTTCCCGCAGTATGAACACTTGACTTTGTCCTTGCCATGGTGCCCTTTTCCTTTGTTCTTCCTTGAGTCGGAAGACTCATCATGCTGCTGGTTTTCAACTCCAGGATTAGAAGCATCAAATTTAGTTTTTGGGTTCTTTTGCTGCTTTCCTTTGCCCTTCAGATCTTTGGGCCCTGAGACATGGAGGGCTTGATCATGGGAAGATATGATGATCCCCATCTGGACAAGCTTATCATATTCACTTGTTAGGGACTCAATGAAGGCATTGAGTGTAGGCATCTTCCATCCAGGGGTTCTGAGCTTCTCCGCACTGAATGTAGAAACAAAAAATGAATAATCAGCCCCAAGTTTAGAGAGTATGGTGAGGATGAGCTGATCATCCACCTTCTCCACTTTGCATTGCTTCAAGAGTAAAACAATGTGCTTGAACCTTGTGAAAAAGTCATTTAGAGTCTCGAAATTGGAGGGTTGGAGAGACATTAATTCATTTTCAAGCTGGTAAACTCTTAAGTCATCTTGCTTTCCATATAGATTTTCCAATTTGTCCCATATTTCTTTTGGAGTCTTCAATCCCGCAATATGGAAAAGAAGATCCCGGGAAATAGAGAGGCACAAGAAACCGAATGCTTCATCCTTCTTGTTCAAGAATCTTGATTTTTCTATGGTAGAACCAGGCTCATCTTTAGTGTTCATGGTGACTCTATAGAGTCCTCTGGAGTGCAACTGAATCTCCATGTCACCTCTCCATGAGTGGAAATTATATGGAGTCAAAAGATCTACTGAGGAGGCCATATGGATCTGTTGGAGCGAATGCTTCACCTTTAGAAAACCTGAAAATCACAACAGAAAGGGCAATGTAAGGTCGGACAACCTACACATTTTAGGCTTTCATCACACCCAACATAGTCAATCAAGCAAGCTTGATTAACAAGTTCTTTACTTGGGGTATTAAGTGGTAAGCCTTGACTTCTGGTGCATTGCTGGATTTTTGAGCTATTGCTCAATTTTCATGCAGAAATCTGTCAAAAAGCTTGTTTTTGAGAGATAGAGCTTCATCCCACCATAAGCTCTGATACCATATTAATATTGCACATTGATCTAGGGACTAAACATCAATCTCATCAAATATTAATCAACAAATAACTCATGAAATGGTGTAATAGGACTACAGAATGAGTAGCCGCTCTATATATTCACACAAAGAATGAGAAATTACACTACAATGTCATGCTACAAGCATGAATGAGAAGCAATTCAAATTCCTAAGGAGGTCATTCGAATTGAATGAGTGAGTCTAGCTTAACTGAATGTAAGCCACAATCAACACTCAAGTTAACCACTGATCAAAACCCTAATTGAATCAACTGAGCCCTAACTGAAGTTGGAGTGCAATAAATGACTGAGTCTCAACTGAAAGAGATCAGATACATGTCATAGCAAGCCAACCATCAAGTGCTAGCGCTTCAATGACTCCAATGAACCCCGATGAGGTTAACTGAAGCTTAACTGGACATCAGAAGTGGTTGGAGGTGCCCCTGTTGACTCCAGTTCATTAAATAATCAATTTAATGAAGGGATGTGCCTTCACTGCCCTGTTTAACTGATTGTAACCATCAATTAGCAATTAGGTGCATTAATATCACTCATACCACCCCCGGAGTGCTCCAGTTAGCCTCCCCGAATGTAGGAGAAGGCTAAGTTATCCTCCTTGACTGAAGGTAGGCATGGATGTGATCTAGCTGATGACATTTACTGCTCCACTGATGTTAATTAAGCCAATAATACTTAGGATAGTGGTGTAACTAGGCCAAATTGACCAAAGTGAGTGTGTAAGGTGTTAAATGTCTCCAACACTCCCTTTTTATAAAATCTTTATTTTTCTCTTCCTTTAAAAATTCCTCCTTTTGAGTATCTTCATCATCATCAATGTATTCATCATCATCAGTGTCTTCATCATCCCCATTTTCTTGAATTTTAATTTTTCTTGGTTGGGTGTCATCAACAATTACGCTTGCACTTTCTATGATCTTGTGTGATCTTAGATTGTAGTATCTATATGCCTTTTTGGTAGATGAATATCCAATAAATATTCCTTCATATGTCCTGGAGTCAAATTTCCCGAGATTATGATCATCTCTCTTTATGTAGTCCTTACTTCAAAAGAATCTAAAGTACTTGTCTGATGCTGGTCTACTAAACCAAAGCTCATAAGGTGTTTTGTCACTATTGACTCTGAGTTGTCCTCTGTTATGTATATAAACAATTGTGTATATTGCTTCTCTCCAGTAGTTGTCTGGAAGTTTAGCTTCATTAAGCATGATTTTGGTTGCTTATTGACTTGTCACGTTCTTTCTCTTAACTACTCCATTTTGCTTAGGATCTTTTGGGGCTAAAAACTATCTTTTGATACCATGAGTTTCACATTACTCCTTGAATTCATTTAAAGTAAACTCTCCACCATTGTTTGACCTTAAACATTTAATTTTGAGAGTAGTTTGATTTTCAACTAGTGCTTTGAAAGTTTTAAACTTCATGAAGGCTTATGATTTTTCTTCAAGAAATGCCACCCAAGTCGTCCTTGTATAATCATCAATGAATAAGATGAAGTATTACTCACCTTACATACTTTTAGTCCTTGTAGGACCACATAGGTCGGTGTGAATTATTTCTAATGGTTGTGATGTACTATTCTCTTTGATCTTGAAACTTGCTTTTGTTTGTTTCCCATGAAGAAAATGTCAACAAACATTGCTAGGAGGTTTTATGATATTTGGTAAGTTTCTTACGACACATTTCTTGCTTATTTTTACAAGATTGTCAAAATTTAAGTGCCCCATTCTTCTATGCCACATCATATTTTCATCAATTTGAATCGTGTTACATTATTCTTTATTTTATAGGATGTATATATTACTTGAAGTTCTCACAGCGGTACCAAAAAGTTTTCTTGAATTTTTCTTTATGATTTCAGACGTCTTGGAATCAAATATGAAAATGTGCCCTTGATCACATGTTTGACTTACTCTTAGGAGATTAGGCTTTAAGTTTTCTACCAACAAGACATTTTTTTCTTTAACCTTGTTTCCAAGAGCCACTGTTCCCTCACTGTTCCCTTCCCAATTATTTTAGAAGATATATTATCTCCAAAAGTAAGTATTCCCTTTTTATCTCGTTTGAGGCTAATGAACTTACTTAGGTCTCCAGTCATGTGATTTGAACATCCACTGTCCACGTTCCATAGATTTTGCAAAGAGCTATTGAACATTTTTCTTTCACATCTTATATTCTTCTGCAATCCTTTCTTTACTCATCTCTGATTGTGGCTCCTTTTTCCATGGTAGTTAATGCCTTGTAGTTTTTAGATATATGCCCAAAGTTACCACATTTGTAACATTCTTCATCATACATCTGTAAAGGTGCAAAGGAATTCTAATTTCTGCATGTTGGAGGATTACAGGAATTGTCTTCTTTGTAGGAATATTCCTCATTATGTTTTCGGTTCATGCTATAGTAAAATACTTCATGGCCAAAGTTGTTACAGACATAGAAATTACCCAAAAAGAGTTGTATATTTTTGTTTGTCACTGGTCTTCTCAACATTTTATTTTTCCTTTTTCTATTTTCACAAGAATAAGATTTTTGACTATCTCCCTTTTTAACTGGTTCTTTGAGTACATCATCATAATTCCTCTTGTTTCCTTCTTGTATTGGGGGGAGGATTGTCCTAACTTCATCCCTTTGTCTTATCCCAATCTAGTTTTATTATTGGATGATCTTTGACATCTTAGGATGTCATCTAGATTTTTTGAGCTGCTCACAAATTTTGATTGAAAGGATCGGCATATTTCTCTAATTCTTGTTCACTTTTCTTGAGCAACTATTCTAGACCGTTTTCAACCTTTTTAGCTTCTTGAAGCTGATTTTTTAAGTCAACAATAATTATTTATGTATCATTGTTTTTCTCTTCAACCTTTGTTACTTTGGTTTTTAATTGTTTGTACATATTTTAATTATAATTCCTTAATTCTTCAAGAGCACTTACAAGTTTTGCTTCAAGATATACCACACCTTCTACTTCTTCTTCAGAGATTTTGTTCTCTATTCCCATGAATAATACTTTTGCTTCTTCGACTTCACTAGACTCATTTGAGAAAGTATCATTCATGGAATAAAAGTATTTCTTCTTTTTCTTAAATTTCTTATTGTTTATGGTTATACTCTTTTGATATTTCTTATGATTGCAAGGTTCTTCATCATCACTATCCTCTTGTTTTGGGTAAGGACATTTTGAGGCATAGTGACCAATCTTTTGAAAGTTAAAACATTTCATGGGTAGATTTCCTTCATACTTTCCATTACCTCTCTCAAGTTTCTTGATAAAAAGAGCTTCTTTATCATCTGAGTTCTTTGAATGGTTATTGGATAAGGCTTCAGACTTCTTTGGCTTTTTTGAGACTTTAAATACTTCCTCTTTTCTTGACGATCCATCTTGTCCTGTTCTCATCTCATAAGCAGTAAAGATCCCATGTAGTTCATATACCATCATAAGTTCAAGATCATCTCATTCGTCTAGAGTAGAAACCTTTAAGTCATACCTCATTGGTAGGGTTCTTAGTACTTTTTCAACATCTTCTTTCTCCTTTATTTATCCTCCCAGGATTCTAATGGAATTGACAATTTAATCTACTCTTAGAATATATTCTGTAATATTTTCCTCTTATTTCATTTTTATAATTTCAAACTGCCCTTTGTATGTTTGAAGTTTGGATAGTTTGACTTTAGAAGCTCCTTCATAAACATTTTTTAATTTCTCCCAAGCATGTTTGGCTGTCTTACATTGCATAAACTTAACAAATACTTAATTTATGAATCCATTTAATATTGCATTAAATATTTTGCATTTGATTCATATTGATATAGTTAATCTCTATATGTAGGTAGGTCGTGTTGTACTTTATACTCTTTTCCAACAGAACTCAAAACCTTGCATCCAAGAGACATTAGATGGAATCTCATTATCACACTCTAGAATGCATAATGATATCCTATAAATAATCGAGTTTTGTTGGTATATAATCCTTCTTGTTGATCCATAGTGGTTCTTAATAGGATCTTCCTTCCAATGATTTAAACTGTAGTGAAGGAACCTGCTCTGATACCAGTTGTTGTAATATCAAGCAATACTGAGAGGGGGGGGAGGGGTGAATCAATATTGATCTACCTTATTAAAATTTTACTACTTTTAAAAATTAAAATCAACAATATAAACATAACACAATATTTTATCATGGAAACCAACTAGGAAAAACCACAAACATTTTCTATTACTGCAAATTATATTTACAAATATTTCACAAGCACTGAATTGCTGGATGCGATAACACCCAATATTTTTAGCTACGACTAAAGGATGCACCAACACCCTAATTTTTCAGCTACAACTAAAGGATGCATCGACACCCTGTTCTACCAGCTACGACTAGAAGGAATATTCGACTTGATACAGGCTTTTGGGTTCCTACCCTTACGCCTCCCAACCTCCCTTAAATGATTATGCGCTTTCTATTTTATGTACACCCTATATTTGCAATGTTGTGTGTACCAATATTTATTTACATCACTAGAGCTTTGATTATAAACCCTCAATCGTGCCTCTATACCTAATAGTCACAACTTTTCAACATGACCCTTAACAAATAAAAATAATTTAGAATTACCTTCTCTATTAATATTCTGAATTTTAACCATATGATTATGAAATATTCGACTTCATAATATCAATTTAGATTGTTTAACTTCCGACCCTTTATACCTTTTTAATTACAGTATGTCATTAATTATGGATCTGACTAATCGATTATGATGTCCAAAGTCAATTACAAAAGCATACTGCGTATTCCAACGTTTATGACTCCACCATTTTGTCTTCAACTTTGTCAATTCTGATAAACTAAACTCCATAAATTCTGACATTTATCTATTCTAATGTCGAACTACACTCTGTCAAATCCAATTTGCTAATTCAATGTCAAACTCTAAATTCGACTTCGATTCGTGACTCTGCTAATAATGGTCGACGCATAGTCGACTTCGACTGGCAATGGTTGACAACTTCGACTCCAATTGAAAATGGTCGACAAGAGGTTGACTTCTACTAACAATGGTCGGCAAGAGGTCAACTTTGACTAAGAATGGTAGACAAGAGTTCAACTTTGATTAACAATGGTTGACAACTTTGACTCCGACTAACAATGGTCGAAAAGAGGTTGACTTTTACTACCAATGGTCGACAACTTCGACTTTGACTAACAATCGTCACAACTTCGACTTCGACTATAATAAAATAAGTCTACACCAATATTCAACATATTCAACTTGTTTTCCTTTTTCCTTTTTTATTAATGAACTTCTTTGACATCAATGACAATCATACCCAACAATCCACATAAATGTTTGAGTTG
>LPNX010531964.1:217789-348086 GCA_001517045.1 Pseudotsuga menziesii | reverse complement strand
ATATATATATATTTATAATTATATGGTGTGTACATTTTCTACGCCTAGATATCAAACTTGGGTCACCAAGCGATGCAAGAGTGTTAGTATCCGTCACTAATGTTGTCATTGCGATGGCCTACTCCATTGGTGTACCACACACTTAGGTATGGTGGAGTTAGTGGTCAATGAATTAAAATGATCCCTTCTTGCAATTTTTGTCATATGTTTGAATATGCTTTTAGTTTTTGTATAATGTTTTCAATTGTTTTATGTTTGTACAGGTTGTGATACCATATAGTGAGGAACCTTATCCACCCGGGGTGGATGCATCACCAACTTTTTAGGTATCATGTGTGAAGTTAAATCTTGTTGAAAGGTGACTTTTGTTAAATATTATTTAAATGGTTAACTAATTAATACAATTTTAAATGTATATGCAGGTGGCCTCATTCCCTTATAGGTCGACAATATCACCATCATGTATTCCACCATTTCCAACTTTATGCCCATCATATATCCCAAGAGTCTTGATAAGTCTATCCTTTGGCCAGTTTTCCCTGGATCTTGGGATACAATTTTCACCTCCTTCTGTACTGCCTGGCGCACTACCACCCATAGTACAAACCATAAGGCATTATTTCCACCCATATCCACCACCTTTTCTATTTCATGCACCTTTTCAACAACCACCAGTATTCACCAACATCTCTACTACTTTGATCTCACCACCCTATCCTCATGCATCCCCCCATCATTATCCCATGATGATACCAAAGGGGATGTGGTAGGAGATGCTCAGGAAAAGAAACACGTGCAACCAAGTGATCCACCTACTACCGAATATCCAACTTTTCCTGAAGTTTTCACGATAAGATCATTCATTGAAGAATGGTTTATGTATAGTGAACGGTAATTGATTTTACACAATTTTTCTTAAATTCCACGTTTTAATGCTATTAACTATTGCAGGGTGGTATAGTTGAGAGATTACGGTAATGGAGTAGGGGAACACCCTCTCGATTGACTATGGATTATTCAGTGAGTTTATTTGGATTGAATTGTAAAGCTTCATTTTTTAAACTTACATTAACTCATGGTAGAAAAAGTCTTATTATTATGCCGTTTCTTTGTCTAGTCTCCAGAGAGAGGAAGCACACCAAGAAAAGAGAGGCCCCATCTTCTGGTATTAGTAGAAAGAGAAATATTGATTTCAATGATGCATATCATAGTGGTAAGGGTGGTAGAGGTCAATGAGTGACTGATGAGTTCCATTTGGTATCTAGAGGCATCATATGATAGTATTCCATGTTTGGGCACAATATGTCATTTTGTATATTGGGCATGCGATGTCATTTTGTGCTATATATATATATATATTCCATGGAATGGCCTATATGGATTGATGTGCTTGTTTATTTGTTGTAGATGAATGATTATGATAAATGTTGTTGATGGAATAATGACTCCGTTTCTTCTTTCAAATTGTCTATGCTTAAAGGAGACAAGACCATGTTGTGCTATGAGAGAAATAATGATAGAGAAATTTGGTATCAAAGTTGATATCTACTCCTCTTAATCACGTGCTCGAGTCAAAAATTTGTGCCAAAAGTGATTTTCATTCCTTACACTCATCATCAAGGAGTAAGGTCATATTGAACATTTTTAACTGTTTGTTAGTCTACTTTTGTGGTTTGAATTGAAAGCGATTTCTCATGTGGCCCTATTTTTTCCTTACAGACTGATTTTGGGACTACGCAATGTTGTTTTGTCTATAATCTATTGCATTTACTTGAATATTTGTTAGTAGTGTTGAAATTTCACTACTAGCCACACTAGTTACTATGAATATTGGTGTACTTCTTTAGCATGTGTATATGTTCAATATTTTCATCAAGCCCATGTGCATCTCCAAGTGTATTTACCAAAAGGATTCAATATTTGCATTCATATACTAGTGCAGTTTGCTATGGTGCTTCAGAACATGGTTAGAGTCTTTCATTTTGATGTCCAAATGATACACAAGTGAGTGGAAATTATTCATCTAGTCATCCATCAACTAATCACAATGTTAGCTTAGTTACCACTTCACATGCAGTAATCCTCTTGATTCCCCAATGGATAGAATTGCTATTCATTTTATGCATGATTTTTCCCCATATAGTGAGGGGTTCATAATCCTCTTATAACATATTTTCTTTAGCAATTACATACATGTTGATAATCACAAGACTTAAATTCTCAACATCATTTAATTTATCATATTCAAAGAACATTTATATTGCACTAAACCACTTGTAAGGTACCTTATCCTCAATATATTTCTTGAAAATGGTGTTTATATGGTTGATCTTCCCCTTGAATTTTTTTTTCCCAAATGGGAGTTATTCATTCTAAATGGTTAGTTTGTATTCTAAACCCCATTTTGTATTCTTAACACTAGAAACCCTTATATGTAGCCTAAACCTGAGTTTGTGTTCTAAACCCTAGAAACTTAAATTGTGTCTTCCAACACTATAATTTACCAATGACTAATATAAAGTGCAATATATTTCCCAAGTCAACCACTTAGTGCAGAAATTGCATTGCCACTTACTGACCAAAACACTAGCTTTTAGAATAGTCAAAGATGACAATTTCTAGGACATCAACCCACAAGGGAGAGGCACCCATAACACTATTATGATGTCACAAATCCAACAGAGTTGATGGTTTACGAATCCAATCCACAAGCATCATTCTATGGCCAGTTGCAAGTCATAGTCTAAATCTTTTTAGGGACACATGGTGAATCCAAGCACGGGGCATAGAATTCAAACCAGGTAGTAGAAATGAGTTCTATAAGCTCATGCATGTGTTTTTATGTAGGTCCCATGTGGGCACACTACCCATAAGCTCCCAGTTGAGGTATTTCCCAATTTTACGCCTCAGTGCATAAATTGCATTGCCTCTCACTTACCATACCCTAGCTTCTGGAATTGTCGAACAAGACAAGTTCAAGGCGATGGACAATGTCACAAATCCAACAAAGTCAACATTTCTATCATATGAGCTACACTTATCATTCTATGGCCAATTGCAAGTCGCAACCTAAAGCCTTTCAGGAACACATAGTTAATATGATCCCAGGGAACATAATTCAAACTGTGCAAAAAAATTGAGTTCTAGCAACTCCTGCAGGTGTGATTGGGTAAGCCCCACATGGGAATTCTACCCAAAACTTCCCACTTGAGGTATTTCCCAAGTTTACCTCTTAGTGTAAAAATTGCATTACCTCTTACGAACCAAAACCATAGATTCTAGAATTGTCAAACAAGGCAAGTTCTAGGCCATGGAACCATGAGGGAGAGGCATCCCTAGAACTATTCCAATGTCACAGATCCAACGAAGTCAATAGTTCGTTGATTTGATCCATGGTCAGTATTCTATGGCCAGTTGCAAGGCATAAACTAAATCCTTTTAGGGATACATAGTGAATCCGATCTCGGAGCATAGGATTCGAGCTATGTATAATATCCGAGTTCTATCAGCTCATGCATGTGTGCTTGTGCAGGGTGATGGGACAATGAATTGAAAATATAGAAATGGATTTGCTTGGATCCTTACTTAAATTATCAACCCAGGATTTTGTGCAAACTTAAGAGGCATCGTGCACTATGTATGAAGTTTCCAAGGAACAATTCATCCAGTAGTATAACCAAAGTCTATTCTAACAACATAAATGATATATAATCTAATAAACAAGGAATGGAATCTTCTTTAAAATGGAAATGAAATCTAATCTAATCAACCAAAGAGATTCTATAACAAATTATAAATGTTTCTAACTATAGGTTGCAAGAGCTTAAGATCCAAACATTCCACTTGGAACTTAGTTCCTCATCAGCTCCTTAAGGGGAAAACATAGGATGAACTTTTGCATTTAGTTGTGATAGCTTTCAGTGAAATCCCCCCTTACTCTATCTTCAAGTTACTAGATGCAAACATTTGGAAGTTATGATTTCCATGTAAGTGGTAAAAAAAAAAAGATGGATAGCATTGACCAATTTGAATTATGAATTCATACATAATTTAAATGGAAAATGGGCTGCGAGGGCATAAGAATTTGATTCTCTACTCGACACCTAGTTCTTTATCAATCCTATCAAAGATAAGCACATAGGGATTTCAGGTTAAATTTATATCCTTTTGTAAACTCTCTCTTCATACTCAACCTTCATTTCATTGAATACAAACATTCAAAATCCATGGGTTTCATGTAAGTGTTCAAAACAAACAGAGGGCTTAACATAAACCAAGTATTAATGATGAGATCACATGTAGGAAAGAAATGTCATGAACAACATAAATGTAATTTAATCTAATAAACATGAAAGAAACATCTTATAAAACATAAATGAAATCTAATATATTCCTAAAATCATAAAGAAGGAAAATTTGTGTCAAAAAATTGGAAATAGAACTTCCTATATAATGTAGAACTTCTACATTTACTGTATAGAAAATGTAGAAGGTTTCGACATTTAGTGTACAGAAAATGTTGAAGGTTTCTACATTTACTGTACAGAAAATGTTGAAGGTTTCTACATTCAATGTAATCTAGATTTAAAATCTATGAAATGAAATGAATGAATGAAGGGAAAGGTATGAAAGGTTCCATAACCTTCCCTTAAGTGTGTCAAACCCAAGGAAGCTCCTTGAACCCTTGATAAACTAACTAATGTAATGACAATCAAAACTAGTTTTTTTTTCCATTAAAATTCTGCCATTAAAACAGGCCAGCAAGCTTCCTTTTACAAATTCACATTGAACAAAAAGGGAGAAAGTGGAAAATAATGAATATGAGAACAATAGAAGCTAAGTTTAACCTCATGCTATCAAATTTACTATCATTTATACACTAATAAGTTAAACATTCTCATGCAATCAACTCCTTGATTTGTGGAAGTTGTACTAGTTAACTAGAAATATGCATGCAAGTTGGTGGGATTGATTTCCTCTTTAGGAATTCAACCTTGCCCTTGTTATTTTGAATTCAGATGATCATTTATTCCTTGATTTGTGGGAGTTGTCTCTCGGTGAAGTAGAAATATGCATACTGATTTTGTGGGATTGATTTCCCCTCTTAGGAATTCAAATTGACCTGGACATTATTTCTCCTTTCGGATGATCTTGACTCCTTTTTGTTCTAGAATATAATGAGAATCAAGAGGGGACATAATCCATTAAATATCTCCCCTTAACTCTAGTTTGACTAGTGAACTCATTGTGAGAGATTGAACTACTTTTTGCGAATTTAGTTCTTCCACTTTGCTTGATATCTTTTCCATCTACAAATCCACCACGACTCAAGAAATATTTTGACAAATATTATCCAATTATTTCATTAAATAAATCAAATGAATAAGCAAATTAAGTAAACATTACTAATCAAATGCCAAGATATTTATTAAACAAACATGGATAGTCTTTTAGGAAAAATATCATAATGTTCATAATAATCGATGCAACTTAGACCCTTATGCCTCCCTAATAAGCCTTAAGAATAACCAAAATGGCCCAACTAATATTCCATTTATGGGCCCCATCATACCCCCAACTTTAATGCTTTGCATGTCCTCATGCGACAACACAATTTATTAAAGTATTATCACCATTATGCAAAATAAAGGAAGTTGGGGTCTTTCCTAAAGTTCTGAACTTGTTGATTCCTTAGATGCATGTTGGCCTTGATATTGTGTGCCCAAATACACTTTTTATTTTCTTGAAATGTTGTTTTTCCCATCTTTAGTGCCATAGCATCACTTTCCTATAGCAATATGTTTTTTTGCATATGCCTACAAATTTTCTACCTCTACCAAAGATAGAACTCTCTAAACGCTCTGTTGAGTTATTGTTTCTATACACCTCACATACTCCATATACTATAGCTGGAAGATATGATATAGTTTTGCGATTCCTAGCATAGCCAAACTCCTTGCTATATTTGATCAATACAAATTGTTGAACCTTGGTATTGTCATTGATGTCAAATGTCGAAAAGGGAGACATGAAAGAAACAACAATGGATGGATGTCAAATGGACAAGAAGGATGCATGAACATTAAATAAGAAGGATACTTAAAGAAAATAATATTAACATATATATCAAGGAGATGCATGTTCACTCTTGCATAAACAAGCTAAATTAATTTAGCACAAATATATCATGAAGATTTTGTGCCAGTTTGAAGAAACGTATGATGAAAGCCAGTATATCAAATCTAGTTTGAAGAAGTACATAGGAAGTATATTTAGTTTGTCAATTGATGTGAAAGAGGATTCAATATCCTTGTTTAAAGAAGTATATGAATGTCAGTTTGAAGAAATACATAACAAGTACATCCAACATGAAGATGTACTTAAGGTATATAAAAAAATCCCAAGTACACCTAGTCATGTTTCTTCAAAGTAAAAATCAAAAGAGTTGGCTGGACAAAGGTTTGGGAGAGTGCAAAAGTCATGAGAATAAGATGCGGTTGGGAAATTATGCTAGTTTTAGAAGTGCACAAGACCCACAAGCAATGATAATTCAAGGGTGCAAGACCACATATGAAATAAATACAAAGTGCACAAATCCCCGTAAGACATGGGACACATATACACAAGTGTCCACTAAAGCACAAGCAAATATGTGCAAAGACCACCAAGGTGTTAAAATAGAGTGTGCAAAACTCCATGTGTTAAATCATGAGAAGATAGATGCTGATGAAAAATATAATGAATTGGTTAGATTAACCAAGAAGCAAGGAAGTAGGAGCATCATCAACTCAAAGGAACCGTAACATGTGGACACACTCTTTGAGCAAGAATAGTATAGATAGACATGAAATGGTTGTGATAAAGTTTGCTTGAAGATGAATTTGATATCATAATCTGAGTAAGAAAGCTTAATATTTGGGGATTAATGGCTCGTTGAACTAGAAATAAGATATACAACAAAGAGCCAATTGCGCAGAAGTAATGAGGAGGATCATCAAAATCTACGCAGATAAGGAGAGTGCAAAGCACTGAGATATGCGACGAAAGTAACAAGGTAACAGGACACTGTTGAATTCCAGATCACAAAAGAGTGAAACGCACATATATTAAAAGGTCCTTTCACAAATATTATGAAGTTTTGTTGCAGAAAGTTGCAGACATCACCGATTAAGAGAAGATCACAGATAACTATAGAAGACACAGATCAAGAGAAGATCACAGATAGCTGTTGAAGACACATATCAAAGAAGATCACAGATAGCTATAGAAGATGTAGATTAGTTGCGAATTGTTGAATGTGCAAAAGAAATAGAAAGTATAGAAGATGCGGATCAATGTAAGTTGCAGATTTCTAAAGGTGCATAAGAAATAGATATTGGAAAGTGTAAAAGACGTAGATATTGAAAAGTGAAAAATAAACAGATATTGGAAATTGAAAAATACATAGATAGAATATAATATGCATATCAGAGGGATCACAAAGGGTGATCAGAGAAGTCACAAATCACATATATTGAAAACTATAGGCTGAAAGGACGCATATCACAAAAAATGAACAAAACTTCATTTTAGGACGGTTGGATGGGGAAAGGAGAGGGAGTTGTAGCTTCCTTCTACTCATTGATGGTAAAACTGGTGAGTCAGTTCTCACAGTTAGGCGGGTGCTTGACGACAACAAGTTGTTGCTTTCACAATTGAATTTGTATCCTAGTTAGGTTGGTGCCTATTTCCGCAAGTCGGTGCTTATACAGTGGATATAAGTTCTTACAAGTTGGTTTTTGTAAACTACAAGTTGGTGATTGCATGCTTGTCAGGTTGGTGCCTAAGTGAGTTTGTGCTCACACTCAGAGATTGGTGTCTCCAATTGTAATCAGAACTCTATATATAAACACACACACACACACACACACACACACACACACACACACACACACACACACACACACACTTCTCATATATTTGCGCATCGGTGTTTTATTGGTTAATTGAAATTGAACTGAAATAAATTTTGAAGAGCAAAATTGTTAAATCTATGCTTTATACTAATTTCCCCCCTTGTTAGTATAAACAATAATTCCAACAATTGGTATGAGAGTGGATGTCTTTAGCAACAATTTAACAGATGGAAGGCATATATTAACATGTATATGGGTGCAACATCAAAGGATTGTGATTCTGGAAGCATGGATAATCTTTCCATTTAGTAGGCAAGAAGTATCATTCGTACCCAGAGAAAACTATAGAAGAAATACAAAAGATGGAAATTTGAATTGTGTAGACCCTGAAGGAAGAAGACAACAATGAAACTTGAAGAGAAATACTACTTATGGCAATTGAAGATGATTCAAATATTAAATATGAAGAATTGGCTAAAGTAGATTTTGAGGGAGAACTAATCAGTGCCTTGGAAGATTTAGACAAATCAAGAAGAAAAAATAAAATTTTAAAGGAACAATTATCTAAAGTGAAAGAAAGATCAAGGAGTTTAAAGGAAAACATAACTAGATAGTTAAAACAAAAGGAAGAAAAATGTGAAAAGTTATAAGTTGAGGTCTTGTCCCTAAAGTGAGAATTACAAAAAATCAATATTCAACTGGAATTTCAACGAGATTTCAAAAATAGAACTATGATTCTGGAGGGCATCACAAAAAAACAACCATCGGATAAGACATGACTGAGTTATTAGGTGACAAAATCAATGCATGAATCAGGATTTTTTTTTAAAATTCCGAGATACACAAGGAATCCATACCAAGGAAAGATTAGAGTTTCAAAAGGAAGGGAAATAAGCTATACCATGTGACAATAGACACCGCACAGTGTTGTTGAAAATGTAACTTCAAAAGATGATCTATTGTATATTATTAGTGTATTTTATTTTACCTATGTCAGAGATGTTTTTCCTCCGTTCAGGGATGTCATTACTGTATTTCGTCATGCTAGAATATCGAGGTAAAACCTTCGTTGCAAGTCAGAGCAAAAGTTCCCGTAAGAAATACTGTAAAATGTATTTTGAGTCTCCCAAGAGGGAAGTCGAACCTGTTAGGTTAGGAAGTCACCCCATTTAGCTTTTTAGGTCATTCACTTCTAAACTATAAATAGGGAGTCTCCCTCCCTCATTTGGACACACATCACTCGAGCAAGTTCACTCAAGAGAGAGAAAGACAAGTGTGCCACTGAAGGAGAAGAAGAATTTGCCAAAGACATATTGTCTTTGGGTATTGTATCTTGGTTTGACATTGTACTAAGTGACATAACTATTTTGCAGAAGTTGTGGGGTTTTATCCTTTATGGTTTCCCTCAGGAAAATATTTGTGTTCTTGTGTATTGTTGTTCTTGTCTATATTTCAGTTTAAAGATCTAACATAATGGAATTAAAGTGAAAACTCTAACATGGTATCAGAGCCACTTTAAAAGAAGGCATTGTGCAGCTGCAAAAAATAGGGCTTCCAAGTTCGAGAAACTTTCTCCACTAAATTTCCAGAAAAGAGGGCTAGTCTAATTCACCTCAAGGAGGTACATCTTTTGGTGGAGAATGATTATATTTTGGAGTCATTTCAATTTTGACCTAATCACTATTTGGAGGAGGAAACTAGGGCATCAAATTTTTGAAGTTTCCCTCCATAGAATTTGGTAAAGGACCTAACTGAACAAATCGCCTCAAGGAGGTGCATCTTTCTATCCAAACAAAATTTCAAGATTCCAAGTTTGGAAAATTAGGGTTTCACTATGGAACCATAGGTCATCCATATCTAGAATCAACTTGAGAATCTTAAATTGGTAAGATCTATTTCATTGCTATTTCCATTTGAGGTTCTCATATCAAGATAATGAATCACACCAAGGTTGAGGATAAGCTTGAAGGAGCAGATAACTTCCGAGCATGGAAGTATAGAATTTCTCTTATCATAGAGAAGAATGACTTGGAAAAACATGTCAATGAGGAGGTTCCATAACCAGAGGGAGAAGAAGAAAAGGAAAACCACAAGAAGAACATGATAAGAGATAAAAGGATTATTGCAGATTCCATTAAGGATAACCTCATCCCTCATGTATCATCATTGAAGACTCCTAAGAAGATGTTCGATGATTTGACCAAGCTATTTGAAGGAAAGAACATCAACTAGAAGATGACCCACATGATTCAATTCAAGAATGTGAACATCCAACATTCGGAAACCATCTAGTCCTGCTTCACTAGGGTTTCTTAGATAAAGAAGAAAATAGAGTCCGTTGAAGAAGGAGAGATCGTGATTACTACCTTGAATGGACTTCCAAGGTCATAAGACTCATTCATTAAAGGAATACGTGCAAGAAATAAACTAATCAATTTTAAAGCCCCATGGGCCCCTACTGGTTGGGCCCAATAGAATTATTGGGCACCCTCCTCCCATAATGGGTGTTTCATACTCAAGGTACCCCCCTACAACATTAGGGTAAAAGGGTATAGGAAGAATGGTAGGAGCCATAGAGAGGGTATAGGGAGGATCACTCTCACAAAAAGTCCCAAGAAAATCCAAAAGAATCATAGACTGAGAAGGGGCTATACAAATATCGGATGCTACACGTGTGATGAGAAAGGAAATTTTTCAAGGGTTTGTCCCAGAAATAAAGGATCCTACAAGGAAAAAAAGAACAAGAGGCATCATGCACATATTATGGAAGATGATGAACCTGCAAACAAGAGAACAAGAGAAGATTCTTCAAGTGATGAAGATTATGTTTTGATCTCAGCTCTTATCGGTACCATTACCCATGGAATCAATGATTGGCTGGTGAATAGTAGAGCTTCCAAGCATATGAAAAGATACAAAGAATCCTTCATCAACCTATTAGAACATGAGTCACCTCACAAGGTGAAACTTGGTGCCAACTACCAATATCCCATAAAAGGGAGTGGAGAAGCCTCTTACAAGATGGACTCAGGAAAGTCGATGAAGATGCATGATGTTCTCTATGTAATAGTTTGAAGAAAAATATCCTCTCCATTTTAGCTTTAGATGCTAAAGGATTTTGTGTTGCATTTGTTGATGGCCAAGTACTCATGTGGCTAAGAGGAAAAACAATAGATGATGCAACAATAATTGGAGAGAAAGAGGGAAGAATGTACAAATTAAAAGAAAAACCAGAACAAACTTTCGTTCAAGACTCTATAGAACCAAGTGAAATATGGAACCGTAGGATTGTACACGCACACTGTAGATCTTTACCAATTGCAGGGAAAGCAATATCAGGCCTTCCCAAATTCCAAGCAAAACATGAAGGCACTTGGAAAGGATGTGCATAAGGGAAAAATGTAAAGAAACCATTTCCAAGCAGTGAAAGCAAGGAAAAAGAAATCTTGGAAATAATCCACTCAGATGTATGTGGTCCCATGTCATTCAATTCCTTAAGCGAGTATGCATAATATGTTTCTTTCATAGATGATTATTCTCGTAAAGCTTGTATTTACTTCTTGAAAGGAAAAGATG
The DNA here is from genome assembly GCA_001517045.1 of Pseudotsuga menziesii. Lineage (NCBI taxonomy): Eukaryota > Viridiplantae > Streptophyta > Pinopsida > Pinales > Pinaceae > Pseudotsuga > Pseudotsuga menziesii. The sequence continues at coordinate 336,615 of LPNX010531964.1, read as the reverse complement.
AAGTTTTCAACAAGTTCAAAGAATTCAAAGCTTTGGTAGAGAATCACACCAAAATAAAGATTAATACCTTATGATCGGACAATGGCAGAGAATTCACTTCATATGAATTCAAATACCTATGCATATAATTTTGGATTAAGAGGGAGGTGTGAAATACCTACAATCCTCAGCAAAATGGCATTGCAGATAGGAAGAACATAATGATAATGGAAGCAACAAAGGTGATGCTTCATGACCAATACCATCCAATGCACCTATGGGAAGAAGCAATAAAGAAAAACCATGTATGTACAAAACATAACACCTCATAGTGTTCTAAATAACATGACTCATGAATAAGTATTTTTCGGGAAAGAAACCAGAAGTCATCCATCTATGAATATTTGGCTGCCTTGTGTACATACATTCCCCCCCAAAAAATAGGACAAAGCTAGACCCTTTATGAAAGAAGGAAATATTTGTGGGATAAAATGAAGAATCAAAAGCATATTGAATCTACTTTCGAGGTTTCAAGAAGATCGATACCAATCTAGATGTTACTTTTGATGAAGTCTCAACTTACAACAAGTCAAAACAATTCCACATTGAATATATTGAATAACCCAAAGTCCCTAGAACCAAAATTACGGTTATGGAAGAAATGACTCAAGAAAACCATGAAGATCATGACAACGGTGGAACCTTCAGAACCTATAGATCCACCTCATGAGAATAATTCCTACAAGAGAATACCAGCATGGGCACATGAAGCTATTCAATATGCAGTGAAGTATGGGACTCTAGATGGGACACTTATAGAAAGAAAAATACCAATACCATACTCCAACTACGTATCCCTATTATGAGACATAATTAATACTGAACCTTCGAATTATGAAGAGGTTGTCGAGAAGGAGTGAAAGGAAGCCATGATCAAAGAGTATTAGTCGATTATAAAGAATGATGTCTGGGAGATAGTTTCGAGACCAGAAGGGAAGTTCGTAGTGTATTCCAAATGGATATACAAGATCAAGCATGCTGTAGGTGGTATAATCGAAAAATACAAGGCAATGTTTGTGGCACCTTGCTTCTCCCAGAAAGAAAGCATCTGTTATGAGGAGACATTTGCACCAATAGCAAGATACACTTCCATCAAATCAGTACTACCCTTAGCTACAGTAATGAAATCGAAGATACACTATATGGGCATCACGAAATCTTTCTTGAATGGTGTAGTTGAAGAGGAAGTGTATGTGGAGCGATAGCTAGGATTTCAGACACAATGACATACATACTCATCTGTGAAAATTAAAGAAGAACTTGTACGGATTGAAGTAAGCACCCATGACGTGGTATGGCCAGATGGATAGCTTTCTTATGAGCTTAGGATTTACCAAGAGTAAATTAGATTCCAACCTCTACTTCAAGGTTGAGGACATAAGACTAGTGATATTCCTACTGTATGTAGATGACCTATTCTTGATAGGAGAGGATGAGCTCATTGTAGATACAAAGAGAAGGCTCACCGCAAAGTTAGAGATGAAGGAATTGGGGATGATGCACTACTTCTAAGGACGGGAGGTGTGGCAGAATTTAGATGGGATACTCCTTGGACAAGGAAAGTATGCAATAGATATTTTAAAGAGGTTCAGAATGATGGACTGCAAGGCTATTGCCACACCTATGGCATCAAATTTGAAGCTATTGAGGGATGATTCTTTTGAAATATTTGATGCCACCATGTATAGGTAGATGATTCGGTCATTGATGTACTTGATAAACACAAGGATGTACATATGCTTTGCTGTGAACACCTTGAGCTAGTTTTTGACAGATTTGAGGCGTGTTCACCTGGTTATAGCAAAACACATATTGCAGTACCTGAAGGGTACAATCGAGTATGGGATCAAGTTTGCAATGGATTAGACGATTAACCTCCATGGTTATGTTGATTTGGATTAGGTAGGGAGTGCCATAGATAGGAAGAGAACTTCAGGTTGTTGCTTCAGTTTGGGATCTAGGGTGATATCTTGGTTTAGCAGGAAGTAGTCGAGTGTGGCACCGAGTACAACCGAAGTATAGTACATTGCAGCTTGTTCAACGAGTTATGAGGTAGTATGGATTCAAAAGTTTATGTCATATTTGTTTGATCTCAAGTTAGAGGCAACTTGTATATTCTGTGACAACCAAAGTTGTGTGAAGCTGTATGGGAACCTGGTGTTTCATGACAAGTTGAAGCACATAGAGATTAAGTATCACTATATCTAGGATAAGGTGTAGAGAGGAGCAATGAATCTTCAGTATGTCGCAATGTATTAGAAGACAACCGACGTTTTGACCAAGCCTCTAGTGAGAGTGAAGTTTGATTACTTTGAGGACAAGCTTGGAGTTATGCAAATCGATTTCCATCGCAAGAAGAAAGTCCTAGATGGTGCTAGGCCTACATTCAGTATGAAACATGAATGACCCTGTAGAGAGACACAACCAGTATGCAACAAGAATGGCTCCATGAAGTCCTATATGGCTATATTCCTACATCTAGTATGAAACAAAATGGCTCTGTAGAGATATGCATTTAGTATAAAACATGATCGACCCTGTGAATGCATCCAGTATGAAACAAGACTAGCACTGCAAAGATCCACATTCAGTATGAAATAAGACTGATCCTACAAAGGCATCTAGTATGAAACACGATTAGTTAGCACTGCATAGATCTGCATTCAATATGAAACAATACTGACCCTACGAAGGAATCCAGTATGAAACAAGATTGGCACTGCATAGATCCACATTCAGTTTGAAACAAGACTAACCCTTCGAAGGCATCCAATATGAAACAAGATTGACACTGAAAAGATCCGCATTCACTATGAAACATGACTAACCCTGCGAAGGAATCTAGTATGAAATAGGACTGGCACTGCAATTTACATCCAGTATGAAAAAGGACTGGAAATGTATGAGGTACATCCAACATGAAAAAGGGTTGGAACTGCACAGACATGTTGATGAAGTCGTAGATGGGATCTAGGCCTACATCCAGCATGAAACATGGTTGTCTCTATAGAACTTCTGAATACATATAGATTCGAGCGATGTCACTAGTTAATGGTCGACAAGATGAGAATTGATATAGCAATGATGATGATGATCCAGTAATGATGATAAAACGACGATGATCTAGTGATGATAATCCAATGATGATAATACATTGATGATGATCTAGTGATGATTATCCAGTGATGATGATCCACCGATGATGGTCCATCAATTATCAAGTGATGATGATGATGTCCAAAGACTATGTCCAATTTCTACGATGACCGGCTTAGAAGAATACATTCATATTTAAGAGGGAGTGTTGTTGAAAATGTAACTCTGGAAGATATTCTATTTATATTATTATTGTATTTTATTATATCTCCATCGGATGTGTTTTTCCTTCATTCGGGTATGTCATTATTGTATTTGGTCATGCTATAATATCGAGGTAAAACCTCTTTTGTAAGTTAGGGAAATAGTCCCTTAAAAAAATATTCTAAAATGTATTATGAGTCTCCCAAGAGGGAAGTTGGCCCTACTAGGTTAGGAAGTCGACCCAATTAGGTTCTTAGGTCAGTCACTTGTAAAGTATAAATAGGGAGGCACCCTCCCTCATTTGGACACACATCACTCAAGAAAGTTTTCTCAAGAGAGAGAAAGACGAGTGTAACAGTGAAGGAGAATAAGAAGTTGTTGAAGACATATTATCTTTGGTTATTTTATCTTGGTTTGACATTGTACTAAGTGACAGAGCTATTCCGAAAAAATTGCAAGCGTTTCTCCTTTATGGTCTCCCCGAGGAAAATATTTGGATTGTTGTATATCTTTCAATTTAAATATCTAACACAATTGAATTAAAGTGAAAACTCTAACACACAGTTTGAAAGAACTCATTCCCCAAGGCAGCATACTTTATTCCTAGGAAATTGTTACTTCTATAATTTTGGTCATAAAGAAAAACATCGCAGAGTGCATGCAAAGGAAAACAATAATGGAGTCCATCATAGACATGCAAACATTAAAATGTCAACATAAAATATCTACAAAGATCCCAAATCATTTGGTCCTCTAATATTAGATATTAAATTCTCTAAATAGAAAAATTACATTCATGAATCTTAGGATTGCAGAATTCATTCAGTACTTGTGCCCCCAAATGAAACTAAAAAGGGTATGAAGGAAGGAGAGCCTATGGAACTCAGGAAGAATTAGGAAATCCTGCAAGAAGGATGCAGTCAGGCCTTACATGCTCAAAGTAGAACAGGGCAGAGATATATTGATAGTGGTTTCTCCAAGCATATGATAGGGGATACAAATAATTTTCTAAAGTTTAAAGAAGATAGAGGAGGCAACGTTTTCTTTGGAGATAATGGATCTTCCAAGATTCTTGGAAAAGGTATGGTAAGTCTTGGAAATAAGAAGGCCAAAGTTGAGAATGTCCTATTTGTTGAAAATATGAAGCATAAGCTACTCAACATAAGCCAAATGTGCTACCAAGGACACACTCTTACCTTTGACTCAAGAAAATGCAAAATAAGAAATAGGAACACAAAAAACTAGTAGCAACAACATCCATAACGCCAAGTAATGTGTATATATTAGACACAGAAGAATAGGAAAAATGTTGCATGGGACAAATCGATGAGAATTGGCTTTGGCACAAAATAATGTGGCACATCAACTTCGATAATCTGGTTAAAATGAGTAGGAAGCAGGCTATAAGAGATATTCCAGAGATCACAAAACCGTTAAACTTCATTTGCAAACATTGCCAACATAGAAAACATACAAGAGTAAGCTTTAAGACAAAAGAATAATCTATAAAAAAGCACTTGGAAATAGTGCACTCAGATCTCTGTGGACCTATGAGAACCAAATATTTAAATGGTGAAGCCTATTTTTTGCTCTTCATTGACAATTACACAATGATGACATGAGTTTTCTTTCTGAAACAAAAATATTAGACATTTGAATGTTTCAAATTTTTTAAGGAAGTAGTTGAGAATGAGATTGATATGAAGATAAAATGTCTAATATTATATAATGGAGGTGAGTATACCTCAAACAAGTTTAGTATTTTTGTGAAAAAAATGGAATTAGAAGACACTTTTCAACTACCAGGACCCTTAAATGAATGGAGTATCAAAAAGGAAGAACATAACAATTCAAGAAATGGACAAAACTATATTAAATGACTCTAAAATTTCAGACATATTTTGGATTGAATCCATTCACACCGCCATTAATATTCAAAATAGAGGACAAATCAGACCAGATAGCAACATGACACCTTATGAACTTTGGAAAGGTAGACCGACTATAGTTAAGCATTTCAAAGTCTTTGGAAACAAATGCTACATCAAACGAAATGATGAAAATTTAGGAAAAAATGACTCTAGAGCAGATAAATGAATCTTTGTTGGATATGCCACAAGAAGTAAGGCATATAAGTGTTATGAACTAAGACTGGAGAAAATGGTGGAAAATCCAAATGTAAAATTAGATGCACCTTTCATGCACAAAAGATTTGAAGATGGTGATGATAAATCGATGTTTGAAAAATTTCCAGATGACATGCAGAAAGAAGAAAAGTCGAAAGAACATCAAGAGGGCATGCATGATATACTAGCACCATTTATGGGCTAAGTAATTGGTAAAAGATCCGACCGATATCATGGTCGAAGGGACATTTCTAGGTTAAGAGACACCAAATACTTAAATAAATTCTGATTTTTGATCTTCAAATGCGTGTGAACGAAGAAATCCACCCTTAGCTGAATGTTGACAGGAAAAGGGCGGCCTCGATGCACAACACAGGAGATCGAAGGCCAAAATTAGTTTCTGCCCAAGAAAAGTTGGGAGCGGAAGCGCAGAAAGGACTAAAACTTGGATATAAAAAAAATGGAAACTCGACTTCGACCATCCGCGATTCAGGCGAAGATCAAAAAGTGGAAAGTGCCAAGTTTTGGCCATAAGAAAGTTCAAGTTCCGATATCCACATTCTGCAAAGATCTGATGGTTCAACGAGCTCCTGCATAGATCAACGATGTGGAACTTAATGGAGAAATTAGAAAGGCGGGAGCAAAAAAGTCAAAATCGAGCCTCGAATAAAGTTGAAAGTCATTTTTCTGTAGTACGCTTTTCACATAAGGCGGAAGCAAAAAGGCGGAGGTGGAAGAAGAAAGGTTCGATGAAGGAAATTAGAAGATCCGCATTCCGTTTTCCGCTAGAGGTGGAAGTGGAAGGGCGGAAGTGGAAATGCAGAAATATAAAGTCTATGTTATAAAAAATGGAAAGTCCGCTTTCCGCCAAATCAACGGTTTAGAAGTTGTATGCAGATGATCAATGGCTATGGATGATCCCACACAGATCAGCGAGGTGGAATGCAAGAAAAATGCGAAAAGAGAGAAAAGTTTGGAAAGGGAAAGTTATAAACCATTGTCCGTTTCCCGCCAGCTCTAGATCGATGGTTCATAATGCATCTTGATGAAAGATCAACGTTCCAGAGGCGTTTACACTAGTAAAGATGAGGGCATGGAAAAAGTTGTTGTAGGTTTCCCGAAGGAGCTCAAAAACGTCATTATCTACTGTCCAAATCCTCCAACTGATTTACCATGCGTGTTCCCACGTGCTTGTTTGTTTGGTTTATGATCATGGCGGATCTTCCTGATCATCATTTTGTTAAGATTGGGTATCATTCTCGTAACTATTTTTGGCTCTGTTTTGTGGTTGGATCTGTTTGGTGTTATGCATTTTTTGATCTATTAGTAATAAAATTCCAGAACCGAATGCTGGTTTGTTGTTGCATAGATTCCAGAGAAATTCATAACTACAGTCTGTTATTTCCTTTCTCTATGTACGTCTTCTTATTTAACTTGCCATTATGTCTTCCTTCAGATCTAGAATGAGTGTATAATAGTTCAGAATTTATATTTTTATGCTCAGGCTATTTTTCTAGGTTTTCACCAAGATTTCCCACCAAATTGATGCAAAATTCATCTTTCTCATGCTCTGTGTTGATGGATTGCCATCTTTAATCTTTTATCACCAGACCAAAAGCATTTTGACTATAATAGAGTGTTATCTTTCCTTTAAAAATTCTTTCCCTACAAACTGTTATGTAATTCATTCATATTTGCGACTCCATAGCCCAATTTACGCTTGCCCTGTTTCAACCACAAACTCAATCTCAATTTCATTTCATGTCTATATTTGGCCTTGTTATATATTTGTGAGAGATCCCTCTCTAGAAAGGAAGAAGCCAACTCCCTTTCTTAAAGTGGTTCTGCTGTTACCTCGGGTTTCACGTTCCACAACCTTGGGTATGATTTTGAGTGTTAACAAACAAGCGCCGTTGCTGGGGAAAATGAAAGTGAAAATCATGCTTGGGAGAAACGACAAAGATTCTAAGAAGAAATGGTTTCTGTGGAAAATAGAGACTCCCATAGTTGAACAAGGTTGTATATTTTCCCTGGCAACTCCACATTGGTTCTAAGCGAATTGCAGAAGGCATCTTGGCTTCCAAGTGGCCGCATACAAGAGGTAATCCTAACACTGAAATATTACAAGGTGTGGATAAACCCAATAAATTGCTTAGAAATAAAGGAAAAGACCAACTAGATATTCATCTATTTGGAAATTCATCTACTCTAGAATTTCATAGCATTCAAGATTATGAGTGGGAAACTAATTTTGAAAGGTCACCATTAAAGTCTAAATTAGAGTATGACTTGAAGAAATCAGAATTAAACCCTAGTAGGTTAGAATCATATCTTCTTGACTCTCTTTGGCAGAACTTTCAAAACTCTGAGAAAACTGGTGCAAGAAACCCAGTAGTTCAAAGTTTCCAGCCTTATACCCTACTAGATGTTCAAACCCCTCCAACCTTTCAAGCTCCTCCTCCTGTTCCAAATCCACCTAGACAGATGGCTGCTAGATTTTCTCCATTGGCCTTACCTGTTGTGTGGCACGACCTTCCTTAAGGTTATGCCCAAAGAATTCCATTCTATGATGGGGAGGGAAATTTCACAGCCATACAACATGTTGATAGGTTTGAAGATTTTGTATACCTGGAGCTAGTTGATGACGATGATGTTAAGATGAGGCTGTTTGTGCTAAGTTTATCAGGAGAAGCGAAGAAATGGTATAGATATTTACCTGCAAGATCCATTGCCACCTTTGAATCTTTTCGAACTGCATTCTTAGAGAGGTGGTATGATAAGAGAAGTCCTTTGCAAGTGCTTTCTCAGTATAACAACCTGAAGAAGGGAGGTTTTGAATATGTTCATGAATTTTCTAGTAGATTTATGAGGGTGTATAACTCTATCCTTGTTGATATCAAAGCATTGGTGGGTGCTGCAAAACTCCACTATGCTGATGCCTTTGACAGTGACTTTGGTCTATTGTTGAGAGACATAAAATAAGAAAGTATTCCTGTCATGTTTAAAGATGTCTTGGAGGTAGAAGCTAACATGATAGAAAGTGGAAAAATAAAGCAGAGAGTAGAAACAAGGAGAGTTAGAGAAGAAAATGTGTTTTCTGCTTCTAGTTTTGCTGCTTCTTCTAATGATGTGAAGTTTGAAATGATGATGAAAACAATGGAAAATCTAATGGATAGGCCGACTGTGGATAAAAGACCAATGAACAGAGAAAAAAATGAACCTCAGATTAGGAATCCAAATTTCATAAGACCAAACCTTCCTCAACCCCGACAAATCAGACAAAGGGATTATTGGCTGGTTGAGGAAGATTAGGAATCCGAATTTCATAAGACCAAATCTTCCTCAACCCCGACAAATCAGACCAAGTGGCCGCATACAAGAGGTAATCCTAACACTGAAATATTACAAGGTGTGGATAAACCCAATAAATTGCTTAGAAATAAAGGAAAAGACCAACTAGGGAAAAGTGGTTGTATTGGCTGGTCATTTGTAGAGGCCTAATTCCCCTAGAGAAACTATTTGACCAAAATGATGTTGCTAGAGATCCAAAAATGAATCCTGCTGATGATGATGTTGAAGACAGGAATATAGGAACTAAAGACAATCCAAGGATTATCAAACTGTCAAAAAACCTGCCTGTCAAAGAAAAGGAAGAATATATAAATCTGATGAAAAGGTACAATGATGTCTTTGCTTGGAGTTATGATGACCTTAAAGAGTATGATACTTCTATCATATGGCATACCATACCAATAAGACATGGATAAAAACCTTTTAGACAAAAAATTAGAAGAATAAATCCCATGTTACTTCCTATTATTGAAAAAGAAATAAAAAAAATGTTCAATGCTAAGATTATAGTGACTTTGAGGTTTTCAAAATGGGTTGCAAATTTGGTGTCTGTTAGGAAAAAGAATGGTGAAGTTAGGCTTTGCATAGATTTCAGAAATCTCAACAAAGTCCCTCTAAAAGATAATTACCCTTTGAAAAATATGGAACATATTTTGCAGAAGGTAGTGAGGTCTGAAAGGATATCAACTATGGATGGTTTCTCAGGGTACAATCAGGTCAAAGTGCTTCTTGAGGATCAAGACAATACTGCTTTTACTACACCATGGGGTGCATTTATGTATGCAAAAAATCCTTTTGGTTTAATGAATGCAGGGGCCACTTTCTAGCGCACCATGGACATTGATTTCGCAGAGGAGAAGGACAAATTTGTTGTTGTTTACATGAATGAAATCACTGTATACTCCAGATCCGATAGGGAGCACATGAAGCATTTGGAAAAGGTATTTTTGAAATGCAGAAAGTACGGTATATCGTTGAACCCCAAAAAATCAAATTTTCCATTGGAGGAAGGAAAACTGTTAAGAAAAAATATTTCAAGAGATGGCATAAATATTGATCCAGAGAGAATCAAGGCAATCCTGAAGGTTAAGGAACCAGGGAGCAAAAAGGAAGTGCGGTCCTTCATTGGATAGGTAAATTTCTTGAGAAAGTTTATTCCCAGTTTTGCTGAGATTTTAATGAGCATCACTAACATGCTGAAAAAATATCATGGGATAAAATGGACAACATATGTAAGGAGATCTTTCAGAGAGATTGAACAAGCTATCACATAAGCCCTAGTTCTGGTATGTCCAGATTTCAACAAATATTTTTTGATATTTTCTTATGCTTCTGACCATACCATTGCTAGAATGTTGTTACAGAAAAATAGTTAGAATACTGAACAACCTATAGGGATGGAGAGCTGAAATATGACATCATGGAGAAACAAGCATATGCTCTGATCAAATCCTTGAAAGACTTTAATTTTTATGTTCTTTGTTCACATATTCTTGCTTATGTTCCTAGCAATGTGAAGAGAATTCTCACACAGACAGAAGCAGAGGGAAAAAGAGTAAGGTGGATTGTCGTGTTATTGGAGTATGACATTGATATCAAGCCCACCAAATTGGTAAAAGGACAAGGACTTGCAAAGATGATGACAAGTTCCACCTGTGAATCTTTGCAACTAAATTTTTTGACTGGTCATTCAAGTCAGCTTGACACGCAGGTACATGCAATGCCTGATTTCTCTATATCTCCTTGGTATTTTGATATTGTCTATGTGTTGCAAAATCTATAGGCCCCTGTATGACTAAGCAAAACAAGAGAAAGGTCAATAAAGTTGAAATCTTCCAAGTTTTGCATTCTAAACCAATACTATTATTGGAAAGACTCGGGTGGAATTTTACTCAATTGCCTCTTGGAGAATGAAGCTAAGCATACTATGAAGGAGTTTCACAAGGGATACTATGGTGGGAATCACTCATGGAAGGTGGAAGTAAACAAGATTCTGAGAGCTGGCTTTTACTGACCCTCAATGTTTTCAGATGTTTACAAGGAGACTACTACATGCCACCAATTCCAGATCTTTGATGGTAAGAGGAAAGTGGTCCCACTCCCTCTCAATCCAATATCTGTAGAGACACCTTTTCAGCAGTGGGGATTTGATTTTATTTGGGAAAAAAATCCAAACTCCTCTGGGCAGCATAGATGGATCCTAACAACAATAGACTAATTTACAAAGTGGATTGAAGCAATGCCCACCAGGAGGGCTACAGAGACAGTAATTATGGATTTTTTGGAAGAGAATATTTGGCTAGATTTGGTTGCCCCAAAAGGATTGTGATAGACAATGTTCCTTCTTTTAAATCTAAGAAAATGATAAATTTTTGTCACAAGTATCATATTAGTCTCAACCATTTCACTGCATACTACCCATAAGGTAATGGACTGGCATAATCCTCTAACAAAATTCTGGTGAGGATAATAAAAAAAATACTGGAAGATAACAAAAGGGCTTGGCATACAAAGCTGAAATATGCTTTGTGGGATGACAGGATCAACACTACGAGGGCAATTGGAATGTCCCATTTCGACTTAGTAAATGGAGCCGATGTGGTTTTTTTAGCATCTTTGGGAGTACCAATCATGAAGTTGTTGTGAGAGAAGTAGCATGAACCAAATCATATGCAGAGAAGGATTAATCAGATCATAGAATTGAATGATTTGAGGGATAAAGCCTATAGTAAAGTGCAAATACATTAAGAAAAGTTGAAGATGACTTTTGATAGGAAGGTAAAGGAAGAACAATTCCCAATTGAGGATTTGGTTATGAAATGGGATGCACCTCATGAAGAGAAGGGGAAACATGGGAAGCTTGATCATATGTGGATGGGTCCTTGTATCATTGTAGCATACAGAGGTGATAATTCCTTCATCCGACAACATCAAAATGGATCTCTGCTGAACGTAGGTCCAGTCAATGGAAGGTTTCTCAAACATTACTTGTCTTGAAGGAGGAGGTAATTTTTTATCATAGTTGTATACATTTCTTTATTTTTCAAACAATATAGATGGTGAACTAACATATTTGGCCTGAAGAGAAGACCCTAAGATCTGGAAGGGTAGCCATGTTTTTTATTAGCCTGTGTTTTTACTTGCAGAAATAAGAAGTCTGGGGATTTCAGAAAAAAAAGTTGGGATCCACCCAATGTATTTGGCACTTGGTATACGGGGTTCTTTGCTACCTCTCAGGGAGGATAACATCCCAAGTTTGATCCAATTGTTAGCACCATTTATGGGCTAAGTAATTGATAAGAGATTCGACCGATATGATGGTCGAAGTGACATTTCTAGGTTAAGAGATGTCAAATACTTAAAGAAATTCTGATTTTTGACCTTCAAATGCGTGTGAATGAAGAAATCTGCCCTTAGGTGAATGTTGACAGGAAATGGGTGGCCCCTATGGAGAGCACCAGAGATTGAAGGCCAAAATTCGTTTCCTCCCAAGGGAAGTCGGGAGCAAAAGCGTGGAAAGGACTAAAACTTGGATATAAAAAAAGGTAGAAACTCGAACTTCGCCTTCTATGATCCGGGCGGAGATCGAAAAGTGGAAAGTGCCAAGTTTCAACCATAAGAAATTACAAGTTCTTATTTCTTCATTCCACAAAGATTTGGCGATTTAGCAAGCTCCCTGACATATAAATGGCGTGGAAGTTAATGGTGGAAGCGAAAAGGTGAGAGAATAAAAGTCAAAACCGAGCTCCCAAGAAAGTTGAAATCCCATTTTCTGCAGTTCTCTTTCCCCAAAAGGTAGAAGTAGAAAGGAGGAGGCAAAAGAAGAAAGGTTCGATGAAGGAAATTAGAAGATATGCATTTTGTGTTCCGCTAAAGTTGGAATTATAAAGTCTATGTTATTAAAAATGGAAAGTCCACTTTCCGCTTTCCACCAAATCGGTGGTCTAGAAGTTATTTGTAGACGATCAATGGTTGTAGATGATCCCGCACAGATCAACGGGGTAGAGTGAAAGAAAAAGGCAAAAAGAGAGAAACGGGCGGAAAGGGAAAGTTAGAAATCATTTTCCATTTCCCGTCAGCTCCAGATCGATGGTTCATAATGCTTCTTGATGAAATATCAGTGGTCCAGAGCCATTTACACTGGTAAAGGTGTGGGCATGGATGAAGTTGTTGCAGGTGGTCCTTATTAAACTTGCCATCATGTATTCCTTCAGATCTAGAATGAGCGTATAATAGTTCAAAATTCATATTGTTATGCTCTGTCTATTGTTCTAGGTTTTCACCAAGCTTTCCCACCAAATTGATGCATAATTCATCTTTCTGATGCTCTGTGTTGATGGAATGTCATCTTTCTTCATTTATCACCAGACCAAAAGCATTTTGATTGTAACCGAGTGCTATATTTCCTTTGAAAATTCTTTCCCTGCAAATTTTTATGTAATTCATTCATATTTGTGACTCCATAGCCCAATTTACACTTGCCCTGTTTCAACCACAAACTCAATCTGAATTTCATTTCATGTCTATATCTAGCCTTGTTATATATCTGTGAGAGATCCCTCTCTAGAAAGGAATAAACCAATTCCCTTTCTTAAAGTGGTTCTGCTATTACCTTGGGGTTCACCTTCCATAGCCTTGGGTGCGATTCTGAGTGTTAACATGATACAAGGGAACTTGAAGAAATGAAAGAACAAGAAGAAGAAGAACAAAGAATCGATACAAGGGAACCCTCCAACTATGTTCAAAAGAATCATTTCGAGGACTTAATTATTGGAGATAAAAATGTCGGTGTAAGAAAAAGAAGAAATTATCTAAGAGATGGAGCTAAATAAGTGCATTTATCCCTATTGTCCAATATAGAACAAAATTTCTTTGATGAATCCAAAACTAATAAACGTTGGATTAAGGCCATGAAAGAAGAATTAAACCAAATTGAGAAAAGACAAACCTGGGAGCTTGTTCCAAGGCCCAAAAATAAAAATAAAAATGTTATTGGTAGCAAATGGGTGTTCAAAAATAAGTCGAATGAAGATGGACAAGTTGTTAGGAATAAAGCAAGACTAGTATGCAAGAGGTACACACAAGTTTAAGGAATAGGATTTGAAGAAATGTTTTCTCTAGTGTCATGAATGGAAGCAATCTGAATGTTTATGGCATAAAATTCTTCCAAAAATATCACAATATATCAAATGGATGTGAAATCAACTTTCCTAAATGGAGAACTGGAAGAAGAAGTATATATTGAACAATATGAAGGATTATCACTCAAAGAAAATAAGGATTATGTTTGCAAGCTAAAAAATGATTTGTATGGTTTAAAACAAGCACCTCTATCTTGGTACTCAAGATTAGACAAGTACCTACAACAACAAGGTTTCGAAAAGGGAAACACAGATAACAATTTGTACATAAAATTTGAGCATGGAGACATGGGTATAATTGAAGTATAAGTTGATGAAATTATCTTTGGGAGCAATGATGACAGTCTCAATCAGGAATTTGTGCAGAAAATGTAAAAGGAATTTGAAATGTCCATGCTCGGAGAATTATCATTATTTTTGGGACTCCATATATCGCAACTAAAAGACGGTGTATTCATTTCCCAACTAAGCATGTAAAAGAAATGTTGAATAGATTCAATATGGAGGATTGTAAGCTAGTCTTCACACCAGTGGTGTTAGGATGAAAATTAAGCAAAGAGGATGAAGAAAAAGAAGCAGATCAAAAGATTTATATATCAATGATTGGAAGTCTATTATATGTAACTACCTCATGACCAGAAATAATGCAAGACATAGGGTTGGTTGCAAGGTTCCAAACAACACCAAAGGATACATATGTCCACAATGTAAAAATCATATTTAGATATCTAGATTGAACCTTGGATTTTGGCCTATGGTATCCTCAAAGTAATGACTTAACATTGATAGCCTATATAGACGTAGACTGGAAAGAAATCATTGATGATAGAAACAACGCAGTTGTCAAATGCCCCAATTTGCAAAAACAATTTTATATTATTTGAGGAACATTGTGTTAAATTTTATGCTAAGTTGTAATTGATGACCCAGTGGGGTCAAGAATATTTAATTTAAATTCAGAGCATTTTATTTATAAATAAATAAATGGGGAGACAACATCTTAGGAGAGCTGTTAAAAGAGTGTTTACTGGTCAATTGGTGGAGGAGACTGGGTGGAGAGCAAACTGACATGTGGGAGCATCCTCAAACCACTTCCAACTGTTGCAGGTGGCAACTTCCCTATATTTGTGGTCATGATTCCCCAAGAAAGTGGAATCAGAGCAGGTGGCTCATTTAATGAAAACTGACCCAAAAGACCTAGGCATCTCTATAAAATTTCCCATTGAAGAGAGCTAAGGTTGCTCATTTCTAGAGAAGTGATCATTCAGGGTGAATGAATTTACTCAAGACAAATTCAATGGAGGAGAGTCTAG
Source organism: Pseudotsuga menziesii (assembly GCA_001517045.1). Lineage (NCBI taxonomy): Eukaryota > Viridiplantae > Streptophyta > Pinopsida > Pinales > Pinaceae > Pseudotsuga > Pseudotsuga menziesii. The sequence continues at coordinate 321,345 of LPNX010531964.1, read as the reverse complement.
AATGTGTTTGAGGGGATAACTGCTGAGATTGATCTAGTTGTAGCTTTTAAGCTGAAGATCATACTGCTGAGAGCAGATTTTTATTATTGAGGTAATTGAACCAGTCTGGTGACAGAGGTTTTACAGTTGCATTCTCCACCCAGTTCTCAACCAAGAAGACCAGGAAAAGGCTCAGGGGTCCTGAGGAAGTGTTGTTTCAACGCTCTCCAGGAGTTTGGTTGGGAGGAACAACCTCCTTAAGCTATTGTCATCTTGTCCTCAACAGGTTCTATTTTTATTTTATTGTCTTAGTTAAGTAAATCTTAATTTATCTATTACATGCATGTTAAATGTTTAGGTTTTATGAATGAAAGGTAACTGTGAAATGTTAGATTCAATAAAATTATAGATTATAGCAGAAATGGGAATGAGTATGTATTTATTGAAGCAGATAGAAATTAAATTTCCAAGCTGTGTTTTTCCACACCTGAACTCAGGTCGTACTCTAGCACAGTTGGCTTTCTTAGGTAAATGAAATGATTCTTTTATTTGAATATGAGCAGTAGATAGAATTTACTTCAAAGTTTATAATTTATACTAAGTATCCGTGTTATGTATTGACTACTTTAATTTATTGTAACTAACTAAATAAAAAGAAATGGGTATAAAAGAAGCAGTAAATATTATAAATATTTCAGTATTAGTTAACTGATAAAAACATAAATATCATAGTTAACAGAAGTAAGGTAAGAAAACTAATATTTATGAAAATATGTAAAAGAAAAGGAATTAGTAAAATTGTTTATAAACATTAACATTACAGACTAGTGTGTTACATCCAGAATCAAAGGATTCTTTTATAATCCTTGTATATTAATTACTCACAGTCAACGAAAGCCCTAAGTATTTCTTAACTATAATTTAGAGGTAAGATACTGTAAAAATTATTCAGGATTTCCTATTTTGTTTTCTTAAAAGTAGTATCAAAACTTTAATTGTAAGTTTATCTCATCATTCATTATTCTATTTTGCAAAAATAGAGTAAAAAATATTAAAAACAGATACAAGAATTTCATAAACTGTAGGGTTTATAATATTCCTTTTAAACCCTTAAAAGTCAAGTTCTAAAAATTGACCTTATCTTCTATACAGATCTTAAAAGTAAATATAACTTACAGAGTGGTAATAAATAAAATGTATATGTAAATAACAAACAAAGTAAACCAAGAATCATTAAACATGTGCAATATAAATCTCAAATCCAGGCAGGCCTATAGCTTGTAAGAACCAAAGGGTCGAAACCCTTTCTACTGTTAAAACGAAATACATAATAATCCTGTATTAAAATACACCAATTACATTGCTGACTGTAAGAGTAAAAACCTCACGAACTATACAACTAGACTGTTCCACAATCTTCTTTCTTAAAACCAAATATATATATAAATCTTTTATATTAATAGTAAGCTAAATACACTACTGACAGGTTAAACAAAACTTAGTTCACAGTCTTCATGTAAAAGAAAAACTGATGCAAACGAGACAGAGGTCTTTTAAAAATTCTGAGCATAAAGAGGATTCTTATATTCTTAAATCGACAGTATTACATCATCAAGCCATAAGGCTGAATTTGTTTAACCAAAACCAAATACACATCACAACTCAAGAGCTTGTGCTACCAGCGAAACACCACAAGGGTTTTCACTTAAAACATGAGTAATAAACAAACTAAATATCTTAACCAACGGAGAATCCGAAGCCATGCTTCCAACCACTGGAAACTTCATCCAACAACCCATATCGTAAGTAGGGAGAACCCACATCAAGACCGGGGCTTACCGGTTGGAAGCCATGAAGTTCACTGAAGCATGAGGTTGTTTTCCACTTAAAGTGTGGAGCCGTTGCATGTACCTACAAGAACACAGTTTCAAACGATAAATTAAAACTCTACTCATAAGTTTTAAACCCTAACCTAGTAAATAAATTGACAAATGGAATTTCGAATTAAAGTTTAAAATTTTACCTGTGAGCAAGAAGAAAGCAGAGCCGAGAAGATACAACCATCCAATTCGAATGCACAAAAGCAAGAAGCAAGGAAATACCCTTAAGCCAACTCTGCGACAGAGGCAGCAAGAGACAGTCTCAAACTCCATGAGGCCGAGGCAAGGAATAAGGAGTGACAGGGTAAAATCCTTTACAGGCTTCAAGCCAAGCGAAGTAGTGAAAACCACTCACACAGTAAAACTTTACTCACAAGAGAAACCAAGATTACAAACTAAGATACCCAAACCACTTCACATCGTAATGCAGACTACGAAGCCAACAACAGAGAAGGAGCAGGCCTCTCATGGCCGCATGGAACCTCACAATGCAGCTTGTAGGCCGACAAACCCTCGGACCCAAATGCCAAGAAGTAGGGTTTCACTTATTTTTAAGTCACCAATGCATGGAGGAGAATGGACCACGTGCCCTTCCAAAATTTTAACCATGCGTGGGTCGTTTTCTAATGTCAATGCTGCATACCACCAAGGATGAATTATATCATTGCAAATAATTTACACCATGCAAATCGACTATTATAAGGACTTCTATCATTGCTAATAATGAAATCTATGCCATCGACCATAGTATAACATTCTTGTGTTTTCTCATCATATTAACTTTGCCATCGACCCTTTAACTAGCTCTTATGATTGCTTACAATAACAATCATGCTATTGTTTAAACCATGCTTTATATCTAGTATAGTATAAAAATGAAATTTATAATGTGTTTTACCTTTGGTTTCGACTTTATGAGAGTAGTTGTTAGGTAGTAAATCTACCTTAGGATACAAGTAAAATTATATTGTAACATTATAAAACAATGTGGTATTGTATTATTGCAATAACACTTGTATCATGGTGATAACCTAAAGATTAATATTATATCTTGTAAACTAACTAAGCAAAGGATAATCATACTAGCAAACCAATCAAACAAATTGGTATGGTTCATGACTAGTAAAGAAGAGGTAGGTAGAGATATGTTGTTCATTTATAAACTGAAGAACTCTAAACTTCTCCACTTAAAACTCGAAACTGATAAATGAAGGAGTCTTCAGGGAGATTGAAGACAAACCATTTTGCAAGAGTTTCTCATAATAAAGCTAATAATTCATTATAAAATTTTACCTTTGAAAATCATAGGATTATGTTCATGCATAAAAAAAACAGTACATTTGAGTATTAAACATGGCAATAGCAGTAAAATCATGACACAGTAAAAGTATTTATATGTCAAGATCATGAGCCCTATGCTCACTGGAAGAATTTATAATTGACTAGGTATTATAATCTTTACGACAGAAAGAAACCTTGGCAGAACTCATTCTGGTAAATGGCACTAAGTATGTTAAGGATAATAGTCTTTATGGCTAAAATATAAATACTGTCTTAGATCCAAACAACGAAGGAAATTACTTTACCTCATCGCAGCCTTGCATTTTTAATAATCAATTTATACTCTAGCACCTTATCACGCTAAAGAAGTACTTCTCGACTTAATGAAAAATAAACTCCTACTTGATCATATGCTTACCTGCTGAACCTGTAAGAACCAGCAATCCATCTGAGTTAGCAAAATGCTAAGTAAGCCTCGAATTTCAAACATGGTTTCTCACCTACTTGACAAAAGTAAAAACCTCAGTACAGCTAGCAGCAATGAAATGCAAGTCCTCTTTCTATGATTTATAAAAATTAAAGTTGTATTAGTGTTTCTGTATTTAAAACAAATCCTTAAAAATTTGATAAACTGTTTCATTTTCTGCTAACCGCTGGCAGTTACTAAACTGCGATCTAAGACATTTTATGTCACTATAATTTTTTTTAAAATTTTTATGAAAATTTGGGGTTATGACAGCAGTGGAGCAACATTATTTTTAAAAAATGTCTAGTATCCTAGATTAACAAAAAATAGTCATCAATATCTCTACATACACACACACACACACTTCTCAAATATTTGCACACTAGTGTTTTATTGGTTGATTGAAATTGAACTAAAATAAAATTTGAAGAGAAAAATGGTTAAATTTGTGCTTTATACTGATTCACCCCCCCTCCCAGTAAACAATAGTTCCAATACTTTTTATTTTCTTGAAATGTTGGTTTTACCATCCTTAGTGTTGTAGCATCACTTTCATGTAGCAATATTTTTTTTTCACAGGTTTACAAACTTGCTACCTCTACCAAAGATAAACCTCTATAAATGCTCTATTGATTTATTGCTTCCATACACCTCATGTATTCCATATACTATAGCTGGAATATATTATATAGTTTTGCAATTCTTGACATAGCCAAACTCTCTGCTATATTTGATCAATAGAAACTGTGAAAAGAAAGGTCTATCCTCAAGGTGGGTTGTTGTTTATGTCCAACATGTGAAGTAGAGTTGTGACATGGTTGTCCAAAAAATTGATTCCCTCACCATAGTTTTGTTGCAAAAATCTCTCCAAAATGGACAAGGAGAAAACCTAAAGCATGCAACACATGCTGCTACCTAGATCCTTTAAACTCCGCTCAATCTACTAACTCAATATATGCGTAATTTTCTTCTTATTTTATTATCTCCAAGCTTCCCCCAAGCTCTATTTTTATGCCCACATTGAAATAGTAACTTTGGATTTTAAAGCCTTGCATGCATTGGAACATGAATAAAATGACAGAAGATTAGAATGTTACCTCAATTACTAATTCTTTGATTGTGCATGCAGGTTCAAGAGCTTTGATCTTGTTTTCCATTTTTAGTTGATATGATGAGTTTTTGTGGAGTTGCATCATTCTCATGATACTTTTTTTGTTTGTGTTTTTACCTGTTGATTTTGTGTTGGATCGCTTGATTCATTGTGTTGGCTCGCTTGATGTTATATGGCTAGGTCGCTTGATTTTTTCTTCATATTTTCCTTGGTTGAATGGTTGGAAATGATCGTTCCTTATATTTTTGTGAGGTAATTGTGATGGGTAAAGAAAATGGTGGAAATATAGGTGATGAATAATTAATGAGGTGATAATGATGGGTTTACTACGAAGGACATAATATATATATATATAGATAATCTTGAAAGTAGACAGACTTACAAGAAGAGTGGATGGTAGAGTAACAAGGGATGTAGAGTAATGTAAATAGCAATAATGAAGAGAATGAGATGTACAACCTATTGTTAGCACCTGGGTCGGCACCTAGGATTGTCTACTTTCAAAAACTTGAGACCTTAAAATTTTTTAAACCTAAAATTTCCCCAAGAATTTTATCTGAGACAAGTATCTACTCTTAAAGTTCTACTGTGTTTTTTTTATGCTTGCTTAATTTCTTTCTATTTTCACTGTGATAATTAGTTAGCTAAGCATGTTAAGTTGGAAAAAATCTTGGATAGAGCTTGCTACTAGCTTGCAGGTGCTTTTCCTTGGTTTAAAGTCTGTGCACCTAAGGAAAGTGAAATTCATCCACGTGGTAAGGCTTATCTTGAGGAAACATCGTTGCATAATGGTATTTCAGCTGCGCTATTGAACTATTTTGCAGTTGCGCTACATAACTGCATGTAGGTGACTGTTTTAGTCATCAAATTTGGACACATATTTTGGACAAACCAAAAGGAATTTTCCTAAACACTTAAAAAAACACCTCAAAAACAGGTCGATCTACAACATCATATTCCAGTTTTTACATAGGTGCTACGATCTTGGAGATACATGTGGAATTTCGAGGCCTATTTTTTAATATTTTGCCATATTTTCTTAAGGTGAATGTTTGTGTTATCAACTTCAAGAGCTGATGCTGATCAAATAGAATGGAATCTCTTGAAGTAGTTTAAAACCCACTTCAAAATTGGGTGATTTACAAAAACCTCTCTCAGTTTTGTAACAATTATCATGGTTTGATAATTTTGAATAGATTTTTAGAGCCTATTTTTTATGGATTTGTGATGTCCCTTCTTTAAAGCACATTGAAAGTGTTGACCCTATCAAAGCACCTAGTGGTTAAAAATTGAATTAATTAAATTACCCCTAGGGAATTTTGATTATTGAAACTATGGAGGCATGTATTAGATTAATTTCTAAATTCTGGTTATTTGTATGTAATTATTTAATCAGTATGAAAATAATTACATGTGGGGATGAGTTGTCAAGATAGGAAGGCACATTAGGCAAGCCAACTTTCCTAGGATGAAAAATAATAATTGTACCCAAAAAATGGAAAAATAAATCTGTCATAAAAAAGATAGCAACTACCAAAAACAAGGAAAAGCAAGGCTGTTGTAAAAGAAGGAAAGTACAAGAAAACCAGTCAGTCACAAATCAAGAAACTCTTGGTCAAGGAGGGCACAATTTCCAATTTGGTGAAAGGATGCAAGCAAGGAAACATCATCAGCCATAAAGAAGGAAATTTTTTCTCAAGGAGGGAATAACTTCCACATTGGGTTGAGTGATGCAAGCAAGAAAACATCATCTAAAGGCTAGATTTCTATTTTATTCAAGGAGGGCGCATTCATGGATTAGGGTTAGGGTTTTCAAGTGAGTAACTTGCTCAACATGTGGATGATTTTCTCAACAAGTCACTCAAGTATATACAAGAATGCTTCCAAATCCATTTCATAATTTCTTGGATCATTATTCTTTTGATGTTGAGTGAAGCGTAGCTTCTTTTTCTGAGTGCTGTGCCTCATCTACCTTGGGCGATGCACCCGAATCCTTACTAGTATCTTCTCTTATTTATTCTATTGTTCAGTGCAACCAAAGAGAATCAAGGAGAAGCAATTAAATACCATGATAAAGCTCAAATTTCATCCATTCAGCCTTGGAATTCGATCTCCATTTAAGGATACTTCACTTATGCGCTCCAGATTGTCAGATTGGTGTCGAGTGTTGGTTTCAAGCCTCCATTCTTTAGTATTGGCAACCATTGAGGGAGATCAAATACTATAATCTCTTCCTAAGCTTCTCCTCTCTGTAGTAACATTATTATCTATGATACATAGAAATATTTCTACTCCATGGGGCCATAATACCAAAATTTATGTGAGAGAGGCATTTCAATGAGCCTTTTGTAAGTATTCATGTACTGACAATGATGTGGTTAAAATAGTGAAATATGAGTTTATTGTTGTTAAATTTAGTATGATAGACCTATGATATTATTAGTTTCTAGATCTTATAAGTTGCGGTATAAAAATTCATTTTATTTGCTTACCTATGCTCTTAGCTAGTCAAATTTGACTAGTTTTAGTGTTTTTAGTGCCATGCCTGTTTTGTAAGCTCAAATTCGATTTTGAAAGTTGTAGCAGGTCATAAATTCACAAAAAACCCCAATAAAAATCTCAGAACCTGATTTGATTAATCTTTAATAGTTCTTTGAACGCCTCCTTTCTGTAGACAATCTCTAGGACAAATTCCTAGTTTTTTCCCAAACACCCTCAAACTCTTCCAAACTATTCTAGAACTGTTATGAACCTATTTAAATGATATTTGATTCCTAAAGAGTGATTTATAGCTCACATAATTTTTCCATATCCTTGGTTTCTTGGAATTGACTGTTCTAATCTCAATTTGCACCAGTTGGGACACCCAAAATCCTGGTAGTAGACTTCAGCCTCGATGATGCTCGAAACATAAAGGGGACCAAAATCCAAGTGATTAGGGATATAAAATTTTAGTCTCCAAATTTGTATTTTGGTTTCTCTCATTAACCCTCTGCAATCCCAGTACAATTCCTAATTTTTACAAATAATTTTTCCCACCTGTCAACCAGTCTGTGATTATTGTTTATCATATCGGCAAGAGTTAATATTTCAGATCTAATTCAGATCAAGGATATTACATGGTATTAGAGCACTTTCCTCCACCCCTAAGAAAAGTACTCTCACAAAACTGAATAAAATTGCAGCCACGTCCTATAAATTTGGTGATGACTATGATGAGTAGTATGAAGAGTACTACATACAATATGAAGAAGAAGAAATATTCAATGTTGATGGTGGCCTACCAAGAGTTGAGGATGATGAATTCCATTTTCCATCATATAGAGAAGAGATCAGATCTGATTCTCCAATGGTTAAGAAAGACTTGAAAAATATGATAGAAGCATGTGAAAACATGCCTCGTTGCTACTAGGAGTATCTGCCTTTGGGTAAGAAGATTTGTGCAAACATTTCTTTCAAAGAATATATTTATTTCAAGTATGTATTCTGGCACAATAATGTTGATGAACATTCTTTCAAGAGCAACAAGTCATCCATAGAGGAACCAATTTTTTCCACTTCTCTGAGTAAATAAGAAGGAAGAGAAGCCAAAGGTGAAGATTCATCAAATCCATCTGCATGTTGAAGCATTTTGAGTTTTTTTGGTTTTTCTTCAAACAAATATTCTAAAGGTTGTCACATGAGTACAATTCAAGATAGAGAAGTCTCAAGTTGCTTGGAGAAGAATATAAATGAATTAGGGGTAAAAATTCCTAAGGTGGAGTGCAAGTCACTGCAAGGTGACTGCATGGGAGAAGAAAGTGAAGATGAATGCACTTCCAACTTCTTTTTGGTCTAGAACACTGCTAAGGATGTTGGATCATGTAAGGGTGGTGAGACATATTTTGGATCAGATCCAAAAGAATATTATAAATTAGATTTGCAGTCACCTCTTAAGCATCAGAATGAAAAAGAAGACAAGGCCACACCACTTGCGTGTGAACCAAAGAATTTGGTGGAAGAGCATGCCACCATAGTTTCCCTACATGAAGGGAATGAAGATGAAATTCCAAGGGATGATGTAATTTATGATTTTTGCAAATGTCCCCTTTCATTGCAATCCTCATAGGTACCCTCTACTTCATACCAGTTGAGTATTGTTATTCATGTCAAAGAAGTTCAATAATAACAAAGGGATAACCAGAAGCATGGTTGATCGATTCTATGTCTTAGAATAGAGTCAAATTGAGAATGATGTTGATTGATCGATTCTCTGATCAATCAAATACGAATTGGGATAATCAGAGAAATTCCATCATTTTTGTAGATGAATATGTCTTAAGTATGTGCAGGTATGGACAGTTGAGATCACAATAGAAGCAGATCAACGGATGAGATTACTTCCACAACATTGAGTTACTCTAGACTTAATTATGAAATCAACAATCTGAATATATGAAGAGGATCAAGCATGGATGGTTTAGATCGTGATCAACATTAGATCAACGATCGAGGAGAATTCTACTTGAAAAAGTGTGATGAAATTAATGGGAAGGACAGTCATTGGAATTAGAAACCAATGGTCACGTTGAGATCTCTGATCAACGAACGTGAGAGGTAGTATAGGAGATCAACGGGAGAGAATGATTCCACTTGTGGAAGTAACGAGGAAGTTGAAATATCTGAATGGATGAAAAATTTCTATTAAATCCATTTTGTTCTATTTCAATTCCACCGTCGATTTGAGTGGGTCCAGATCCAACGGTCGTCAACAATTCCGCTGACTGAAATTGTGAGCCGATTAATTGAGGAGCATGGACCTGAAATTTAAATTAAATCTAGCCCACTTGTTTTCAAGTCCATCGTTGATGTGATTTAATGGGAATCCGATGGTAATAAATCATTCCGCTAGGTGAAATCACACGCACTCTCCGGGTGTGAAATTTTTATGAAGTTTAGTTCAATACCAGTTCAATTCCACCGTTGATCTAAGTGAATCAAGATCCAGTGGTCGTTAATAATTACATTGATTGAAACTACGAGTCGGTTAACAAGAAGGATCAGATGCAAATTTTTTATGGAAACCAACTCACTGAAATTTTGAAATCGGTAGCTGGAAAAACCTTTAGCCGGATTGCTAGATTTAGCTGTTTAGCTCAACTATAGAACATGACTAAAAAGACTGTACAGTCAGGTGAGAATGATCATGCACATAGAGCTTTCTATTTGAGATTCTATTAAACGGAAACTTGGTGATAAACATCTTTGAATATTATTTTGGAAGAACAACCAAAATTGAAGATCAGTTAAATATTGGTTGACACTACAAAATCTAAGTTTTACTAAAACCGGACTTAATGATGAAGATCAATATTTAAGAAAGGACATGAAAAAATCCCGCAAATGCTTGAATGAAAATACACGACGATCCAAGTAAAGCTATGATGATATTTATGCATAATTCAAATAAGGATAGAAGATGTCTCTGTGATTCGGATCCATGCAACATCAGCAGTAGACAAAGACCAAAGTAGGAAAGCTAGTGACAATGAGTATAAAAAGATCTAGAAATTAAATGAAGACATACAAGGGTGGCAGGGTGGTGCTAGGGAATGCTACAGGCCTGCAGGGGGTTGTAGCCTCCTTCCAGTAGTAGCTGGTAAATAGGGTGTTGTAACATCCTTTCAGTAGCAGCTGATAAAACCTGGGGGTTGTAGCCTCCTTCCAGTACTTGCTGGTAAATAGGGTGTAGTAGCATCCTTTCAATAGCAGTTGATAAAACCAGGAGGTCATAGCCTCCTTCTAATAGTTGCTGGTAAATAGGGTGTAGTACCATCCTTGTCTATAGAAGCACGCATAAAATATTTATAAATACATTTTTGTAGTAATATGAAGTATCAGTGGTTTACCCAATTGGGATTTCACGATAAATTTGTGTTATGTGTGATCAATTTGATCTTATGTGTTAATGAATAAATTAAAAGAGGTTTAAATTGTTAAAAGTTATCAATACTGATTCACCCCCCCTCTCAGTATTGTCCAATATTTCAACAATACCATGGAAGTGATTTTGCAAAAGATTATAATGCTGACCTGTGTGTTGAGAATGACATTTGTGTTGTGGATCCATGCCATAAGAAAGATGGTCTTATGTGTCAGCTATTGGAGGATCTTCTTTGTGAGCCACATCATTTGAGTGGAACACTAAAGGAGGACATAGAGAAGCTTATGGAAGTCATGAACAACTTTGTTGACACCAATTACTTGGTGATAAGATGTTGTTGGAAAGCTTCGGTAGGAGCGTTGGAAGGAAATGTTTTTGGTATAATGGAAGAATCTCATGTGGAGGATGAACATGAGAAAATTTTAGATTTGCAAGTGTTGGTGAAGGAAGAAGCCATGCAAAGGGATGTACACAATTCAAATCTTTGTATTTCCCTGTGTCACAATGAGGATAGGTTTGACATGAATGAGCAAAAAATCCCACTATCACCATTGTGGAGAGCTATGAACCATCTAGTATTGTACGCGATAAATCCAAAACAAATATTCATGAAGAGGAGTGCAAATCACTGCAAGGTAATTGTGGTAAAGAATAAGGGGATGATTTTCCTTAATAACTCCAGTCATTTTCCTGGCATTTGAAGATTTATGAAAATAATATTCAAGAGTCCTTACACCTTCTCCATGACACACATGCTTTAGTTTCACACCAGTGTTGGATAACTGCTTCATTAGAAGATCAATCTTCTCTTGAAGCTAAGGATAAGATTCAGAAGGCATTGTCTACAATCCAAGGTGACTTCTTACAATTGATTTTTGATAGAGATGATTTGTTTGAGCTTGTTGAGGTGTTGAATGGATCATCCTTGAAGGATGAATAAGAGATTTGCAAGCTCACACAAGATTTGATGACCACCCAATATTCCTTGAAGAGCACTCAATGTGCACTCCAAGGGTCCAAGATGGAGATAAAGAAACTTCATGAGAAGTTGCAAAAATCACACTTGCCCTCCTACACCTCATTCATCCATCCTCACAAGGCTGATTGCAGTCTTGATCATATGGAGGAACCTCATGAGATGGTGGATCATGAGATGCATTCGGTTTTGAATGTGCTTTAGGACCCATTGCAGACATGCTCGATGAGAACCAGGCACTTGATCTTTTCCTGAGAAAACTTGAGCTGTTTTATGGAGAGAGTCTCTTCTCCATGGAAGAGTCAGATGGGATCACCTTAGTTGGATCATACAGTGATGAATAAGATGTACCCATAAGTTTGGTGGATGAGAATTGTAGAGATATGAGTATGAATCACAATTATTTACCCCACATCTTTAATTCATCCACATCATTTGGGGATGAATATGGGGTGAAAGGATTTTCCTTGTTGGTGCCACATGAGGAGCAGGAGGCTCCCACATGTGTTCATGATGACTTGATGAATGTACCATTTCATTTCCAGCAGAAGCAAAGGCATCCACTTTCATTCTTTGATGCTTCCTTCATTCATTTGCACTCATTGAGTGGACCCAGTGGCAGAGAGTTGAGCCATTGGAGTTGTGCACTAGTTGTATGCTTGACGAATCGTAATATTTCTCTAAAAAAGGAAGATTCATGGATGGAGAAGATATTTGAGTGCATTCCACATAGAACCAACATCCATCATATTGATTTCAATCCATTGGAATCCAGTAGCAGAAAATTATATCCACCTATGGATAGATGCACTTCACAATTTGATATTTTAGGAGGTAAAAGTTCCGTTTGTAAATTTATTGATGCCTTTAATATTGTCATGTTTTGCAATCAACAACATAGTAACATATTGCTTCCATTTGATTCCTTTCGTCCACGTATGGATTGGGTGGAAGATTAGATGTCACACATGGAGCCTTCTTGCAAAAATAACTTTGCTCATGATCAATGGAAGCCATCTAAGAAAGAAAATTGCCAAGAGAAGTTGTCGAGATACACATTCAGTTCATGGTTTGAAGTTTTCAGGCTCATATCTCTTTGAATTGTTATATGTATTACTTAATCAACGCACATAGACATTCCTTGGTTTAACCTTCAACCACTCAGAATTAAAACCAATATTTTCAACCTTTTTACCTAAGTGCCCTAGATTGTCCCTGTAGCAGTCCAGTGCAGACCTTAGGGATAACAATTTTTCTTAGTTATATTCTTTGCAAACATATTAAAATGGATATCTTTAAATTGTGATTTGAGCTTCATGCAAAACACCTTTCGTTGTCATGTATGGGAACACTGATTCTCTGAAATGTGCTTCGAACCTTGGGACACTTTTTTTAATGTCACTTGAGCCTGATGATGGATATCTTGTGGATTGATACTCTTGAGATGAATTTGATGAATATATCTTGGAAAACATACATAATTCCCTTGAAAGATTGAAAACAATTCAATTTTGTTCTCAATTCTACTTTTCTGGATTGTCCCCATGTAAGTCTATAATTGAATTCTTTGACACTTTTATACAGCTCAATTTTGGATGAAATACCATGAGGTAATATAGGAGGATATCCTACACATCCTATAAAATTTTGAAACCTTGATTCCTTGTCATTAAAGATTAATAGTCAAAATACCAACATGTGTCAGATATTCCTTTGAATCCCCATGCTTCATATGGGTGATTGTGTTTAAATTTTTTGACCCTCTTAAACTCTCTTTTTATGCAATTTTGTGGGGAGGTATAGGAGGATGCCTATTATACTCTTTTAAATCTACAGATATTGAATCCAAATTATGATGGAGCTATGATGAAAATACTAACCTATGACAGATTGGCCTCCAAATATTTTAAGGATTGTATTTGAATTTTCTACGCACATTAAACTCAATATGTTTCAATGAAATTGCATGGGGATATACATAAATTTCCCCTAAACCCTTTAAAATTGTCAAACCTTGATTCGAACTTAGGAGACAATAGTGAAAAGAACATCGTACCTATGTTAGAGTTGTCCTCAAATCTACAAGCTTTCAGTAGAGGATTGTAATTGAATTTTTAACCCCCTTAAACTCATCCATTTCCATGAAATTTCTTGTGGAGATAGAGTAATATGTCCTATACACCCTAAATATTTTTCATCCTTTGATAGAAACCATTTGGGAGTATTATTCAATACACCGAACCATACTGCTCTAATGCTTATGTTTTTATTTCTCCTTGGGAGATGTGGATGAATACTTGCCATATCTTGCATGCATGTTATTTTGTCTTCCATGGGATTGTATTAATTGATAACGATTTTCTAATCCTTTGCATGCATGACCTGTTGGATCAAGTGTAAAGAGAACCTTGTACAAATATATTCATTTTTTCTTTTTCATTTTTTCTCAATGAAAGGGTTCCATTGTTAGTTTTCACCAATGCTCTGCCTCATGGAACCATTTCCGGTTTTCACCATGAGGGATGTTTTATTTATACAAACTCTTACCCACCTAAAAGGAGGTTTTCAAGCAAGGTTCTATCCTAGGCACCTAAAAGAGGTTTTCACCATAGGAATTTTTAATTCTTTCTTCTCTTTTTTTATTCACAAAAACAAATCTACCTACGCTACCCTACTCAGAAAAGATTACCTCTCTTATCAAGTATAGGAGGAATTCCGATGCATCCACTTATTACTATAATATTGAGTGAACTCATATCTGAGTTTGAAAAATGTACCTTGATCGATGCTAGGATACGAGGGACCAATTGCACAAGAAATGTTGAATATTGGAGTGGTATTGTTCATTGATGATTGTTTAAAACCAATACTCAATGTAGTCATGATATTTATGTCTCTCTTGTGCTTTTATAATGATATGAAAATCATCCTCCTTCATGTATTGATGTTCCTTTGAGATTTTTCCATTTCCCTCTTGAATGCACAATGAATATGGTGACAAGCATGCAAGAAATCCTTCAACTTCATGCTCTAGTGTCTGTTCCCCATCAATTTTAGTCCATGGTTCTTCGATCTTCCTTGCATGCATGGAAATATAGCTAAGGAAAGTCTCTTCCTCATGAATTCCATACTCATCTTCTTTGAAATACAATGAAAAGGTAAATCTTTCCTTATCTTCTTGTGGAAATGACTCATGGGCCTTCTCTTCTTCTATAGTTTCATTGCGTTGCATATCTATCTTTGTTTGCATATCCAATATTAAAGAAAGGAATTGAAGAAATCATTTCTTCAACAAATACTTTAGTGATTCGTTGGCCATGAGCTCCTACTTAAACATACGCCACAAACTTGAGGGTTTGATAAATATAAGTCATATGGATGCATGCTCTCTCTCTCTCTCTCTCTCTCTCTCTCTCTCTCTCTCTCTATATATATATATATATATATATATATATATATATATAATCTTTTCCAATAATATTAAAAACTATTCCTAATACAACCTTAGCACCTCCCCGAGAACGACGCCAATAAGTGACGGGCCAATGAATTGCATCTATAGAAATTGAATCCCTTGGCTCATTACTTAAATTATCAACCCAAGAGTTTGTGCAAACTTAAGAGGTATTGTGCAATATGTATGGAGTTGCAAAGGAATAATTCATCTAGTATAAGTGAAATCTATTCTAGCAATATAAAAGAAATCAAATCTAATAAGCAAGGAATGAAATATACTCAAATGAAAATGAAATCTAATCTAATCAACCAAAATGATTCTTTAACAAACTTTAAATGAGCGCTAACTACAGGTTGCAAGAATGTAAGATCTGAACATTCCACTTGGAACTTAGTTCCCCATCATCTCCTTCAGGGGAAAGAATAGGGTGAGATTTCACGTTCATCTATGATAGATTTCAATGAAATCCCCCCTTACTCTATCTCCAGGTTACCAGATGCAGACATTTGTAAGATATGAGTTCCATGAAAGTGGTTAAGACAAGTAGAGGGATACTATTAACTAAGTTGAATGATGAATTCATACATAAAGTAAATGACATATGGGTTGCGAGGGCATAAGACTCAGATTCTCTACTTGACACTCAGTTCTTTATCAATCCTATTAGAGACAAGCATATCTGAATTTTTCGTTCAATTTATAACCTTTGGTAAAATCTCTCCTCATACTCGACTTCCAGTTCATTGAATACAAACATTCATAATCCATAGGTTCCATGCAATCCACAACTGGCGACTAGCTACCTAGAAGTCACCAAGGGTAGTGGCATCCTCACTAACATATCTTTGACTGTATTCCAACTATTTGTTTGTTACAAATTGTATTGCTCTTTTTTTTAACTCATGCTAGTTTTGTTTGTCACCAAGATTGAAGAGACACTTTTGGTGTCTTTCTATTATACTACAGAACTATCATGAATTTGTCGAATAAGATCAGGGCATAGACATTTTTCCACTAGATTGAAGCAACAAAATTTGTACATGCTATTATGGTTATTTTCTTTGAATGAATATAGTTCATTATATTGAATGAATCAATGGATATATGTTTGTCTTACGCTTTGATTTTATGTATATTATGAACATGCTCTATTCTACATGGTGTGTTTGTAGTCTTATGCTTTCCTTCCAATGATGATAGGCTATGATTAAGAAACCATGAAAACATTATCTAGTTTGAGTGTGTAATTTGCATTGTATGATGCCCTTTCATCTCAAATATAACACCATTTCAAGCCCCTTTTAGCAGCAAAAACAAACTCTATGCACCAACAATTTTTATTGTAAGATTCCATGCATAAATAGGTTGTTCTTAGGTGACATATGAGAATGCTTGCCATAGAAGAATTAAGGGTACCCTCCTCTAGTTTGTGGATTGGATTGACAACCTAGATTGGCAAGGGAAGGTTCATCTCACAACTTATGCCTTGGCCTTGTGCTTCTTTCCATTCCATTCCTCTTCACAAAGATATCTAGAGGAGGGTTTTTGTGAGGGGTTTTACCCGACGGACAACATAATGCATTAGGGATGGGTCTCCCTTAAATTAAATAAAAGTAATGTTTGTCCTACGAATGTCATGTGTGCACCATATCAAGGATTTGAAATGGTCTTGGGACTAAAAACAATGATTTTAAATGTTGTCCAGTCAATTTTTATTATTTGTAAAATGGAAAATATAAAAATTTCAAAAGTTCATAACAATTACAATGGGGACTTTTTTTCGGGACCCTCGCGTCCTCTGCATGCACCTTCAGAAAAAACGATTAGACGGGCTGTTGCTTCGAAGTGGATTGGATCTTCATCGCTGAGTTCGAGGCGGTAGGGTAAGCTCTGCCCTATGCTCACGCAGGTTGGCTGTGAGGTCTTCATGTGCTGATCGTGGTTTGACTGGGTGTATCTCTGGTGGGGCATTTCAATGGTGGTTGAGGTGGGAGGAGATCCGCCACTTGATCTGTGCTCAGATGCCTTCGACGGGTTAATAGCCTCTCACAACAGGAGATCTGGTAAAGGAGCCCCCCCTGAAGTTTGTCAAAAGAATTGAAGATGTGTCGGAAGTTTCCCTTCCTCTAGAAGAAACTATTCGGTTGCTCTTTCCCTGGTAGATCAAGCTCTGATAGGGAAATTCACTGGGCTCTGGCCCTCGCCAAAAACTACTGATAACTGGGTTGAAAGAAACTAGAGACCCCTAATCTCAAAAAATGTAGCCTCATATTCAGTCGAACGGGGTTACTTTATGTTCGACTTCGAATCCAAGGAAGATAAAGATCTAATTTTCAGGAATGGGCCCTACTTCATGGGGCCACAAGGTCTCTACCTTAACGGGTGGACTCCAGACTTCGACCCCAAGGCTGACACCCCCAAAGTTATGCATGTATGGTTCAAGCTTCCCAACCTTCCTATGCTTTGCTGGAACCCTAAATCTCTCCATGCTATAGGGAAAGTCTTGGGGAAATACATTGACATGGCTAGTCCAAAGGACCAATACGCTTGTGCCCGCATCTGTGTGGAGGTTGATCTCGAAGCTGGATTACCAGAAGCCATAAAAATAATGGTGGGGAAATGGTTCCATTTCCAAAAGCTTGACTATGAACAACTTCCTTTCAAGTGCAGAGGATGCCACGAATACGGGCACTTCATCTGTAACTGTCCTAAAAAGCTCGAGATCCAACAAGACAAGGAGGAAGGATGGCATATGGTGAACATATATAAATCTAAAAATCAAACTGGAGTGGTTCCAAATAAGGGTGAGGGGAATAAAGAAGCAAGAGTAATCTCCCTGGAAGGAACTCAAGAAACCACAAAGTTTAAAGAGACTAATGAGATAAGGGATGACTCCAATGACGCAGAAGAGAAATCCAGCAATGGAGAGAGCAAGGACTCGGAAGCAATCCTTTCAAATCATCACGTGAAAGATCAAGATGAAGGAGAAGCAGTGATAAAAGAAAGAGAAAGCATGGGGAAATCAGAGGAGGATACTGATTCAGAAGAAGAAGAGGAGGAGGAAGGGGAAATAGAACTTACTACCCCAAGAAAGAAAAAAACCAAAGGAAGGAAATCCAAAAAAGAAGTAAGGGAGCAAGCTACCTATAAGGATAAGCTGCAAGGATCCCAGTTAACTCTGGAAAAGTTGCTGAAAAACACAAGAAACACCCACCAACATGGGCATGCCCAGAAAGGGATGCCTATGGCCTCCAAAAGTAAGTAACGAAGGTCCTCTCCTGGAACTGCAGAGGTCTCGGTAGAAAAATCAAGGAAGAAGCTATGAAAGATTTAACTTCTTTATATTAGCCGAACATCTTTCTGATCCAGGAGACCAAGATGGAGGAAGACGCATTCCTCCAAGTTAGTATAAAATTTTGGAAAAAAAATGGAAGGGCTGCAATCAGCTCAAGGGGCGCCTCTGGAGGCATTGGAACACTGTGGGATGATAAGAAATTTGAGGCTGTTCACATCAAGTACAACTCAAGTTGGATCCTCACCCTGCTGAGGCAAAAAGACACTAATACACTGGTAAGAATTTTCAACATTTATGCTCCTAACTCTTATGCTGAAAAAAAAATCTATTGGAATCTCCTTCGTGAGGAAAGGAGTAATCTGCAAGGAAATGTCATCCTTGCGGGGGATCTAAGTATCACCCTTAGCCAAGATGAAAAAAGAGGGGGATCTCTAGTAAGAGACCCCATCAGAGAAATTGTTGACGAGATCATATTGGACTAGGATCTCTCTGATGTTAAACCTTCTAAAGGAAAATATACCTGGAATAACAAGAGGCTCGGCCCCGGGCATATTGCTGCCAGACTTGATCGATTCCTGGTCCAGGATACATTCCTCCTACTATCTAAAATCTTACCGTTCGGCGGATCAGACCACAAACCTATTCTTCTTGAGATGTGGAATGATAAGAAACTTGGCCCTATACCTTTAGATTCAATCCAATGTGGGCCAATCACAATGAGTTTTTAAGGATCGTAGCTGATACATGGTCTTCCTCAGTTACCGGGTCTCCCTTCTTTGTATGGGAGGAGAAACTTAGATGAATTAAGAAGGTTCTTAAGTCCTAGGCTAAGTCGATTCCCACTCCAAATCATAAAAAACTCAAGCTTCCCTAGCATTGGAGATTCACCAGGCCGGCATGGAGGGAAAAAATGTTGATCATGTTGACATTCAAAAGGAGGTTAAGCTGCAATCTGACCTTCATGAAGCATGCAGGCAAGAAGCCGAGTGGTGGAAGCAAAAATCTAGGTGCAAATGGATCAATGATGATGACAGGAACACCGGTTTCTTCCACAAGTAGGCCAAGGCTAGGAAAAATTTCAACCAAGTGCTCGAGATCCATGATCATGATAGGGTTATTAATAACTTCGAAGACATTAAGTCTGAAGCTTCCAGGCACTTTGGTGAACTGTTCACTGCTCAGCCTATCATCGATGACACCGAGCTATTGGATCTTGTTCCTCGATTTGCCAAAAATAATGATAATGCCATTCTGAACCATAAAATCACTTTGGAAGAAATTAAGGAGGCCATTGATGACATGGAGGACGATAGAGCTGCTGGACTCGATGGGTATAACGCCAACTTCATCAAAATTTGTTGGGATATCATAAAAAATGACTTGTTCAAAATGGTTTGCAAATCTCAGAGGTGTGACAAAATTGGAGGTAGCACGAATTCTGCCTTTCTGGCTCTCATCCCCAAAGAGAAGGATGCCAAATCATTTGACAATTTATGGCCTATATCCTTGTGCAACATTGGTTATAAAATTATTACTAAGATTATGGCCAACAGATTAAAACATATCCTTCCTTATCTTATTCCGGAGAACCAAGGTGGCTTTGTTAAAGGCAGGAAGATTTGGGATAATATCATTTTAGTTCAAGAGACAATCCACTCTACTCTGAAGAATGGCGATAAAGGAATGGTGGTGAAAATTGACCTAGCAAATGCATTTGATAGAGTCAGCCATTCCTTTCTCTTTCAAGTAATGCTAAGATTTGGATTCGATCCAGAATTTATCAAATGGGTCAAGGCCTGTATCAGCAAGCCGTGGATTGCCCTGCTCATCAATGGAAGGGCTGCCCCCTTCTTTCAAGCCTCAAGAGAATTGAGGCAAGGATGCCTGCTCTCTCCAATGCTTTATGCAATCCAAGCTTTGGTCCTTAGCCTTCAGCTGGAACAAGCCAGGCATGACCAGGATCTCTCAAGCATTAGGATGGCTAGAGGCATGAAAGATATCAATCACGCGCAATTTGCCGATGACAATATCTTGCTTGGAGGATCCAGTCAGATCATAGCTCGTAGATTCAAGAACGAAATGGACCGTTACTGCCATGCCTCGGGTAGCAAAATCAACTTAAGGAAGAGTCAGATCTATGGCTGGAATATAAACCCTAGGGGAGTGTTAGAAATTTCCTGGGTCCTTGATATTGATGAAGTGGTCAGCTGGAATTCCTTTAAATATCTTGGGGTCCCTATTTTCAAATCCAAACCCAAGAGCTCGACCTGGAATCCTATTGTGGAAAAAATCAAAAAGAAAATCCTTGGATGGGGGACAACTTGGCTAAATATGGCTGGGAAGGTAGTGTTAATACAAGCTACTTTGAACAACTATCTTCTTTACCAATGTTCCCTTCTTCTTGCTCCGGTCAAAATTATTGCCATGATCGAAGGCCTGGTGAGATCTTTCCTCTGGCAAGATGGCAATAACGGGGGGGGGTAAAAAGTTTGCTTTGGTTAGTTGGAAAAAAATCAAGATGCCAAGGACAGAGGGTGGTCTGCAAATCAGAGACTTAAGGATTCAAAACCTGGCAATGGGAGCCAAGTTGCTCTGGAATATGCTTGACTCCAATCCATCCTGGTGTAGTCAAGTGATAAAATGCAAATACTTTCCAGGGCCGAGGCTCAGATGCCTTGAAATTGAGCATGAGAATAAGAATGGCTCTCCTATATACGACCTCTGCAAAAAAGCGATGCCTATGTTCAAAGATGAGCTTCATTGGATACCGGGCAACGGGAAATTGATAAACATTTGGCAGAACATGATACTTGGGAAGCCTCCTCCATTTCTTCCAAGACTAAATCAATGGCTGATTATGATGGGTATTAATACAATTTGGGATATCTCTGAATGGGATATCGATGCTCCTAATCGATGGGATGGGTGGGCCATTCCGAAGTGCCCTGAAGAGATAAATGATGAAAGAAATATTTTGATGAACCATTTGTCTGGGCTCGCTCCGGTGGCCAAGTTTGAAAAGGACCAGCGTGGTTGGGGAAGACATTCCAACAGCTATTCGGCGTCTGAGGGATATCAGAAATTTGTTGCTACTTATAATGTGCCTGCAAACCCTGCAATTTGGAATTATTTATGGAATTGTAATACGTTGCCAAAGATCAATATGTTCATTTAGACGTTGTTGCACGAGAGAGTGCTTACAGGCGAGAATATGGAGAAACGTGGGTTTGTCGGTCCCTTCCATTGTCCCCTCTTTGTTGAAGCATTTGAAAATATCGGTCATCTCTTTTTAAACCGCCCTTATGCCATCTCAGTCTGGAGGGAAGTGCTGAAGTGTTGGGGAGATGGGATCCACTTGCCGGACAAAATTCAGATCTGTTTTTTCAATTGGGATAAATTGTATCAGGGTGAGCTGATTCAGAAAAAAGGATTGAGAGCTTGTTGGATGAAAAAAGGAAATTTGACAGACAATGAAAAAAATTGGATGCAAAGTCTTAATATCTATGCTGCAAATAATTTGGTTACTAAACATTTGGAAAATTGGGAAGTCAGATTGGACAAATCTCAGTTTGAGAACTAGCTAAGAGAAAGGAAGATTTTTAAATTGTTTTTTGATGGAGCCTCCAAAGGGAATCCTGGAAGAGCGGGAGGAGGAGTTGTTATTGATCCAGACGAGAAAGTTGAGATAGAATTTACTATTGGAATATTGGATATGATTCCAATAATATGGTCAAGGCATATGGGCTCTGGCAAGGTCTCAAGCAACTGAAGAAGAAAGGAGTGGATGAGGTAATGGTTTTTGGAGACTCCAGGTTAATTATTTATGCGTTGAATGGGGGAAGACGAGGTAAGAATGAGCAAATAGCAAGGTTGATTAATAGAATCCTGTCCAAGGCCAAAATGTTTAGGAGGTTAATTTTTTTTCATATTCTTAGGGAACTAAATGCTATGGCGGATCTTGCAGCTAATAAATCTATAGTTGTAGGTCATAACGAACTTATTGTAAACTCGGTTGTTAGCATTGATATCCCCTCGTAGATCGATTATTTGATTACTCGACTGGAGGAAGTAGAATTTATTTGTAACTAGTTGTAACCAGTTTCCTTATCAGTGATTTCTATGCTGAGTTCTTATTTATAACATAACCGTTTTTGTTAAAAAAAACCAATTACAATGGGGTTGGGATAAAAAACAATGGTTCTAAATATGGTCAATTCATACATCTTGATTGTTTGGAAAACAAAAAAACAATGTCAAAATTTTATAACAAGTAATAATAGATATCTTCAATATCTTTCCAACTTTCTAAAGTTGAGCCTAAAAAATTAATCTTACTAAAATGGAGTTTGGAAAAATTATAACAAAATTATTATCTTTAAAATGTCGAATATGTGAAGAGGCTGTAATTTTTCTTTATATTTTTAACAATATGCACATGATGGAATACACATTTTATTAGCACACACCCATTTCTAAATAACATGCACATTGTAATGCTTTAGCATTTTTCCAAATATTTATTTTTCACAATCCCTTTTAATATATGTTTTTCAAGAGTAGACAAATTGATTGTTTATTTATATATATATATATAAAATATGTTAAAAATAACATTGTTTAAACAATGTGCACATGATGGAATACACATTTTATTAGCACACCCATTTCTAAATTCACATTATTCTAAATATTCATTTTTCATAATCTCATTTAATATATGTTTTTTTAAGAATAGACAAAGTTATGGTTTTCATATATAAGGATGAGGTTGTTAATGGGTAAGTCTTCTCCACTTATTGTCAAGGTGCCTAATTCGATCTCTGGTGATGAAGGCTTCCCCATTTGCTATTTTTAGTTTTTCCATTTTAATTTGCTTTCTAAACTCTTGTTTTATGACTCCATGAACAATGTCAGTGTTCATTTGACGCCTATAGTTTGACCTTCATATGTTGATGGATTTTTTTTAATATAAATCTAAGACAAATATTTTAACTCGTGGAGTGGTGGCTCCATTATTTGAGACCACCCCAAAAACATCTAAATGATGTAAATTTTGTTTCCATTGTTTATAATATTTTGCATACCTAAAAAAATGTTAAAAAAACTAGTAATTATATTTCAAATATCATTATGTCCCCGTCCGAGGGGATATATATGAATCGCTCAAGGCGATTATATGAAACAATTTGTTGCAACTTTAACAAAATCATATAATTTTTGCTATAGTTTGTATTAAATTTATTTTGGGAATTATTTAAATATTGATTTATCTTGCTTTTTATTGGTTTATATAGGTGACGTAGGCGTGGGACTTTGTGCCCCAAGACCCTGCGGCAGGCTAACGTCAGCAATATTAACTTAGTTTTTTTTAAACTATATTTTTTTTATTTTTTAAAACTATTTTTGTGCCTATTCATTGGTTAGTGCAGGTGACATTTCTCTAGGAATTTGTGCCGGAGGACCCGGCGGCACAATGACATCAGCATAGGTAGTAGTGTCTCGCAAGGTTAAAATTTACATCAACATGGATAGTAATGCAATATCGTATGTAGGTGGACCTCTGCAGATGGTGTTACTCCCAGCATGTTTTTTTAATGAGTAAAATACAATGAAAGAAACACGTAAAGCACCTAAAGTGACAAGTGTAAGACTCAGTTATTGTGATCACTGTTTAGTTTGAGAATCGAGACTCAGAGTTATTATGGCTGTTGAGCATCTGAATTTAATTAATGTCTCGGTTTGGCTTACAGCTAAGGTGGCCTTGGGTTTTTCATGGAAAGACCTAGCAAACATGTGTTGTATGGTTTTGGAAATAGTAAATAACAAAGCATGAGCTACTACTCGAAAAATAAATTGCTCAGAAAAGTCAGAAGATGATACAGAAAAACAGTTTCTCCCAATATTGTTTTTCTCCCAATATTAAAAGATGCAGATGAAAATTGTTTTTCCTGGAAGAAGACATCAACGTGGGAATCTCAGCTCAAATAAACAAAGGAATCCCAAGCCCCAAAGGGAAGGCGGTGTCAGAAGAATCGGTGCTGTGAAAATCGTGTTGTGGTGTCGTTGTAAGAAGCTTGTGGTGTCCTTGTATTTAATGGTGAGAAATATCCAATTTGTTGTATTTAATGGTGAGAAATATCCAGCTTGCCAATTAATGCCACAGCAGTAGGAATGATGCCTAGAAATGATGTTTGTAACACCCTACTACTGCATTAATTAACTTTAACAGGCTGAGTATTGCTCATCCTATTTAATACATTCTGTGCCGACCATGGCAAATTGGTCAACATTTCAAAATATTTAAAGATACGCTGGTCAACATTTAATTTATCGGATGACAAAAATAATAACATTATGACATCTACAAATGGAAAATAAAAGATGGATGTAGACAGAAACCTCATTCAAGACTGCAGGTGAGATTCGTCTGGCAAGGCAGCCATGATATCCTTGTTCAATCGTGCTCCTCCAGTCAAAACCTCTTTCAAAGAAGACAGATCATATCGTGCGACAATACTCTCTTCTGCAATAGCAATGACAATGGGAGGTACTATAGGTAAATAGGTCACCTTATACTCTTCAATGGCCTCCAGCATCCTCACAAGACTAAATTTCCCCATTGAAATCACAGCATTTCCTCTCTGAAGCTGCCCATATGTTACATCTCCCAGCCCATAGGCATGAAACATGGGAATAACACATAAGAGTGTCCAATGCTTTTCACCTTTCATTTCTTGGTTACTGGTCACCATCAAGGCAGCTGCCATGAAATTCCTATGATTTAAGACCACCCCTTTGTTGGTCCCAGTAGTCCCAGAAGAATACAACAGTGCAGCTGTGTCTGTGTGCTTGATAATAACCTCAGGTGGGTTCTTCTGGGCACCCATGGCTAAGACCTGGGAAAATAAAATTGTGTTAGTCTCTGTATATATACACACACAAAAAAACTATACATTTCAGAATTCTGAAAAAACCATACAACAAATCCTTCATTATTGTATATTCCTTCATTCGGCCGGGGTCCCGTCTTGCTGGAGGTGACTGCAACGAGCTGGGAGCTATTGGTCTCTGTGGGTGCTCCATCCTTCGCCTGGATCAGTCTCCTTCGACTGTTCGCGGTGTGCTCATGCCGCAATCATTCTTCTGTGTCTTTTTCATAGCGGATCACATGTCTTGGATTCTTAGTACTTTTAGGTCATCCTCGTATCTCGTATGGCAGCTGGCCAAAAAATTCTGCACTCACTCACTTGAAAACCATGCAGCAACCAGTGCGTTACACTTGATCTCCTGCATGCACGGAAGGTGCGTGCGTTACAGTTTTTTTCTGCTCTAAAATGGGGTTACACTTCAATTTCTGACGAACCGATTTCTTTCAACTAGTCTTATACTTTCATTAAAAAAATGAGGAAGTTGAGACTAATTTCTTTAGTTTATTTAGTAGCCTCTTTTGGAACTTCATGTGTAATGCTATGCTCTAAAGCTGCTGTTGCTCCAGATGTCCTAATTGGAAAACACAAATTAGCAATACAGAAGACAAAGTGGAAGAAAGCCACTGGTACATGGTATGGCAATCCACATGGAGATGGAAACGATGGTAAGGGAAAACATAGTAATTTTTATAAACTTATTTTTATATGTAATATGACTGTTGTCCTTTGGAAATTCAAGATATATGGACGTTTGATTGAAAAAAAATGGTATTTATGTTTTGCTTTGTAATTACAGGCGGTGCATGCGGATATGGCAGCCAAGTGAAACTGAAACCTTTCCGATCAAAAGTATCAGCAGGGAGTGCAGATCTGTTCAAAGGGGGAGGAGGCTGTGGAGCTTGCTATCAGGTATATTAAATTGAATAATAGAATATCCCCATCTTGACCTTGGTGAAAACAATAACAAAATTTGCATTAGCCAGGGATTAGATTCTAAAATTTGTTTGTCTGTATGTGCAGGTAAAATGCACTGACAATCTTTTGTGTTCAGCAAAGCCAGTGACTGTGGTGATTACTAACGAATGCCTTGGTGGCCCATAGTCTAATGGAGAAACACACTTTGATTTCAGTGGTACTGCCTTTGGCCATATGGCATCTGATCCTAATAGAGCTTCGCAGATGTAATGCTGGAGTTGTCTCTCTTTTGTTCAGACGGTATTTATTATTTATTATCTTTTTGACATGCTATTTATCCCTAATATTATATGGAATTAACGTTGATTGGGATAAATATTATATGGAATTAACGTTGATTTGAATCAGGATGAATGGAAAAGTTAAAACTAATTACTGGCAAGAATTCATTTTGAATAATGAAAATTGAGTGAGCTCAATGTTTGAGATTTGATTTGAATCAGAATAATATCAAATTCTGTTGCCACCTACAGCCCAGCAACGCTGTGTATAAAGTAAGGTGTAACGCTGTGTATAAAGTAAGGGAAGATTGGAAAGATATAAAGTAAACTGCTGGTTATTCATACATCAACCACCCCCACCAATGAAATCAATCTGTGCTGGACAATACACATACACTTGTGTGAGTATGTCTGAGAGACATTTTGATGCTCCTCTAAGTCTTTAAATATGTAAGTGGAAATTTTTGTTTTAGCAAATAAAATTCATATACAATGACCCAAAACCTAAACCAATTTTATTGTAACTTGCATCAACAGACAGAATTTATATGAACGAAATATTCCCTTTGACGGATAGAACATTTATTAATGCTAATAATTGCATAGTGCTCAGACTTTCCAGATCACTAGCTTAATATTATTGTGGCACAACTACACTTGACTTTGAAATTTTGGCGGGAGAATTTGAATCAATGAGGCTGGTCTGATTGTCATAAAGTTCAACTTTCTTCTCTCTAAGACGAGGAAACAATCCTTTTACATATTCCCATACCGTCACAAACAATCCCAACAAGTAAAAGAGGTAAGTCTGCAGATTTCTGCAGGTACTGTAAAAGTATGCAGTGCAACAAAAAGAATCTTCTTCTTTTTGGGATGATGCGTCGTGCATGCCACTTCCTGCAAGGATAGTGAAAAAGTTAGCGGACAACATAGTCACTCAAGTGCACACTATATTAGCGTGCAATCTTCTTCAAACAACAAAAGATTAATAGATATTCAATCATTCAAATATAGATGTTTGCCGCCTTACGCATTTCAGTATAGGACAGGTTTTCCCATTTAAGAGGCTGCAATTTAGACTCTGAGGACGTGATAAGCTCAAGAAGAGCTCGATTCACCTGCCAAATGACAAACCAAAATTCAATCACACAAATGTTTGGAACATGCCTGTTTCCAAAGATTTTAAGATTATAGGATTTCCAGCTTGATCTTCATGTTCATGGTTTTCATGTTAAATTGCAAACGTTATCACAATCATATTTAGAACACACTTATCTTTTCATTTTAAAATTGCAGATATTTCTAGATTTATCTTCTATTGTCAAAGTTGGCATTAAATCCAGACAAGTACTCCTAGAAACTAGTCTGTGTATTATTTTACATGTATTATTTTACAACTTTTACAAGTAAAACTGCCTTTTTCTGTCTGCAATGAATGCAATTTGGATTATATGGAAAAACTTTTAAGAGTCAAAATAGTAAGTAATAAAAAAAAGTTACAAATGATCTCCACTTAATATTAATATATATGAGTGGGCCTAATGGTTAAGAGCATGTGTTTCCTCTTAGGAGGGCATGGGTTCATATCCAAAGGGGGTAGTGTATGTACACCTCTGTAGACTTTAGCAGTTAAATCGCTGCGCAGAGGGGGGTCCCTTGTCCCACAAACAAGGGGGTCTCATACACCAATTTGGTGTGCAGTTAAATCGCTGTGCAGAGGGGGGTCCCTTGTCCCACAAACAAGGGGGTCTCATACACCAATCTGGTGTCTCGCTTGGCGGTGACCTTAAAAATAGATTATTATTATTATTATTATTATTATTATTATTATATATAAAATTTATCTTCTGGATGTATCAGATACATTCATGTTTCTTAAACTATGCTCAAGTCTGAGATTTGACAAAGTTTATCTTCTGGATGTATCGGATACATTCATGTTTCTTAAACTATGCTCAAGTCTGAGATTTGACGCAATCTACGATCAGTGGAGATCAACCTCCATAGTTCTCATTTGGTAAGGAGAGGCATTCTTATTTAGTGAAATTTTATTTCAAGGGCTCAAAGCACAGTGACATCACGAGTAATAACAAGGATTTATTATTACCCAATATTTGGTATTTTAGTGGATTTCTCCTCTCGATTAAGACAGCCAGTCATATAAACATGGATATTATACCTGTTCCCTTTTTAAACTCAAAAATTGCGTTTTAGCAGGAACCATATTTATTATAGCCCGCCCACTATATTAATAGTTTTATCAGTGGCCACTTAGCGGCAAACATGTATTACAAATTATGACGGAACATGTAAGATAATACCTGTCAAATATATGTTTTGAAATTTTTATTAAACGTAGAGGTTTTAATTTTTTTCATCCAGTCAAATACGTTTTAAAACTGAAAATATGTTCTGTAGCCCGTCAAATTCCAGGCCTGGTTACCACCCAACCGCAGGCTAAATAATTGACATTGTACGGGAAACTGTTTTCCTGGGAAAGTTACCACCCAATCGCCTGCTAAATAATTGACATTGTACGAGAAAGGAAAGGGCTCTTTTGTTGAAAGATAGAAACCAGGCATAATCCTGGTTCATTTCCGCAAAGTAGCGTCATGCAGAGAATTGCTAATTCAAGAGAATTACCAATTCCACAGTAACTCTAAAAGTCATGGTTATTGTAACTTCTCCTGAAGTTTCCTAGAAATTTAAATTTCTTAACGTCAACATCTTGAAAAAGACCAGCCTTGCTTGTTGCAACACTAATGTGAAGGATGGTGACGCCATTGTCACAGATAGTTTAGACTACTATAAGCGTTTCTTTTTCCATAAAGGCAGTGAATTGCAATAGCTGGTATTAAATTCTAATTTCACAATAAGATGCTTGGAGGTATTTATTGACAAAGGTTAAACGCTCATGGTCCGATGATTACTTAATTGGAAGCCATGCTTTAAATTACACAGTATGGTGTGGGCAGATAGTTTACACTAGCCCTTTTATTCATAAAGACATGAATCCCAATACCTAGTATTAAGTTCTGATTTTAGTATAAGATGTTTATAGTGGTAGTTATTTATTGAGAAAGGTTAAATGCGCATGAGAGGATTACTCAACTTGAAGCCATGCTTTAAAATATACTCAAATTTGATTGATTTCATAAGGCGACGCACAACTTTGTACATTGGATTTTTTGGACTGCCACTTTCCCACCTTCGGCGACTCACAACTCTGTACATCGGATTTTTTGTCTCCTATTCATTTCGATTTCTCGTCTTGCCTTTGCACCATGCCGCAGGCGTCCACATACAAACCCTCTTCTCTTTCACCTCAAAGAACTCAATGGACATATCACTTATATAATGATTCCAACCTCAAAAAATTTATATGAACTCAACTTTATCCGAGCTCTCTAACGCAAATATTGAACAGACTAAGAGAAGCCCCATAGTTTTCCTCTAACAATGGATGTCTTTATCTCTTCTAACGTATTCATCCTAAGTCCTAGCAATCCGGCAGAATACAATCTCGAAGTGATCAGGGAGTTGTCGGTACATACAATATTACAGCTGGATTCCAATTTCCAATCTTGTTTTATCCGAAAAAACATGGTCGTCTCCTTCGTTGATGAAGCAGCCCAATGTCGGTGCGATATTCACGGCTAAGCACTTTTTTATCTCGTCAATAAAGGCCACCAAAAGATAGTTAAAAAAATAATTAGATTTTAGTATTAATGAGTTTATCTTTTAGTGGTTTATAGGCATATGGTATTGGTTAATTTATAGTATTGTTGTATTTATATTGATAAAGTTTATTGTAGGGTTTGAAGAATTAATTTTTAAATTCTTAATGTGATTAGCCTTATTATAGAATTCGCTATGGCCTAGTTTAGTTGACTAAGAATAATGGAATTTATTGCCCAAAAGACCTACCTGTTGTAAGGCATATAAAAGTGTGCACCCTTTATATTCTAAGGCAATGACCTTTAACTTGGATAAACTTATAAAGCTATCTCTCCCTTCTTTAACCCTTTTGCACATAAGGGTCTTTGTTAAGAATAGAATTTGTCATCAATGTATAGTGAATGAAGGGGCCTCTTATATCCTTATTTGCTTGGCATAATTTTGGTTCTTCCTCCTTTGTTCCACTGACAAACATGTTGCGACAATGGAATTTATTGCCTTACTATAAAATATACGGAAAATTGATTTCATACAAAAATGTGTAACATTGGCATTGTCATGCCATTTGTTTTAATGTGATGCAGGTTTGTTTTAATGTGATGCATGCGTAACATTGGCATTGTTTGTAAAGCCTTCACTTATATTTTTTTATTTTTCCAAATTGATTAGGTTGAGTGAAATGGGGTCGACACTCGCATTGTTTGTAATGCCTTCACTTATATATTTTTTAATTTTTCCAAATTTATTAGGTTGAGTGAGATGGGGTCGACACTGGCATTGTTTGTAAAGCCTTCATTTATTTATTTTTTATTTTTTTCCAAGTTGATTAGATTGAGTGAGATGGGGTCGCTTTTCTCCTAGCTTTAATGACGATTTCATTTTCACCGGTTTATGCTCTCATATTGGCCATCTACCTTCAATTGTCATGAATGACACATCAAAAACAGCCACGATTTTTTTTGAAAATTTTATAGTTTTATGTTTATTTTGATTACTTAATGGTATAGTAAAATGTTGAACAAAATTTTAGGAAATGATTAAATATCTTGCAATGTCTAAAAAAATTAGAATGATATTTATTTTTAAATTGAAATTTCATAATATAAATATTTTTGTCATATCATAGTATATTTGAGTAAGAGGTAAAATATTTTTTAATTTACATAGTTTTATTATACATGTGTTTTTTTTAAAATATATATGTATAGAATTGTTACATAAAGTCCATATGGTTTTTATATTTGATAAGTGTGTTAAAATAATCTATGTAATGTCTATTTCATGTAATGAATTTTTCATTTTAACTCAAGTTATTGAGGAAGGCTTTGAATTTGATGGGCATATGCCTCGTGTCAAAATACTATTGAAAATCTTAAGAAACAGTTTCAAAGAAGGAGCAAATAATTAGGTGGAACTTATTTTCATGATAAGAAAATATTTCAAAATGTTATTAATTTTTATTAATAGGTTTTTTTAAGATACGTGTATACTTACATAAGTGGTTATTATGATATATGTAATAATGGAAATTGTTGTCTTACTTTACTAAAACTTTTCTATTTGATTGAAGGGTAGGTGGTGAGTTTTCCTTCAATGAGGAAGGTTTTGCTTTCTTTCAATTTCTTCTTGTTCTTATATTGGCTTAGCATTATTCAAATATGGAGTACTTCCCTCCCTTTCATTGCCTTTCTTTTGACTTTCTACCCTTCCTTTAGAGGATAACTTACTTTTCAATCCCAAATTTGCAACTCCAAGAGAGAGGTGGGTACCATTTTAGAAGGAGAAGTTAGTTTCGAATTCTGATACTCGGATACTCTGATATTTAGGCTTGTCTTTATGTCCTTCACGGCCTATTTGAGATGTAGTAGTCGCTGTCGCAAAGCTGGTAAAGCTCATCCTCACTTTGGATCCATTGAAATAGAACTTGAATCTAGGGTCTTCTAAGTAGTCAAATCTCTACCATCCTCAAAAGGATTCCTAAGTAGGCTATAACAACATTTATTCTATTTTTATTGAGTTTTAAGTAGGCTATAACAAAATTTAATCTATTTCTATAGGCAATTGCAAACCACTAGCTATCAAGGATGCAATGTCGGGGACATTGCCACCTCGTGGCTCTTGTTTTCATATTAGCCAGCTAGATTAAGTGGTAGAATACTTTAAACTTTATTTAAATATCCTACCAAAGTGAAACGATTGTCTTAATTTACTATATCTCAACACCTTAAATATTTATAAAATAGTGTCCTTTAACATCTCATGTTGAAGAAATAAAAAAATACAATGACCATATTGTGATGGAACAGGTATCAGAGCTAACCAAAAAGCCCCCAACCTGCCGAAATCTGGCAAACCAAATTTTGCTGAAATTCTAATTTCTAGTATTCAAATCGCAATTTAGATGATTTGGGTTTTAAAATCATAAATTTAGTAACACACAATAACAATTGCTGAAATTATAAAATTGCTAAAATTTCTAAAAACAATTTTGACCAATTTCTATTAAAAATTCACCAAAAAAGACGAGCTTTTTAGTTGTTTTTTTAATCCTATTCCTATTGTGGTTGTCTTTTTATCCAACTGGTATTGTGAGCCAGTTTTGATAAAAAGATTGTTAATTAGTCAACCAAAGCATAATCCACAAAATAGGAGAGAGGCTATTAATCAATATCTTAAGATCTAATAGTTAGCAATGAACCTACTGCAACAATCATTACTTTGTTGCAAGCTAATTAATTATCGTCAATTATGACCAGATAGAAGCATCCAATTAAAAAATTGGAAAATCTTTTATTACTAGTCTAACTTGATGGAAAATAGCTGAGAAAACAACAGTTATGGAAAATCACTGAGAAAACAACAGTCGCGCTCCAAATATGGACGCATGTCGGTCCTGCGTTATTATTCCTTGATACAATGCTTTTCTGGGAGGATCTTATAAACGTATGTCCCACGTTATTATTCCTTGATACAATGCTTTTCTGGGACCATCTCATGCTTCACGACAAAATATTGTGAGAAGTCGTAGTTTTGTGGGGACGTTGTAAGCACGCGTTGGGGTCTACATGCCTGGACCGTCAAAAAAAACAATCCATGTATGGGCTGAAGATTTTTATATGATCTTTTGCTACTTATAAATTTCCAACTACAACCGGCGTAGAATTCAAGAAGGCATTCGAAGCGTAGTCAGTCATGGAGGCCATGCCAGTTGGCTTTCGTTGCATGGATTAGATTTGGTATAACAATTTCTCATCATGGCCTTCACTGATTTGATCTTTAATATAGGTTTTTGCTCTTTTTTTAAGCCATTCGAAGATAGAAATAGGACTAGGCTCAGGGTAGTGTTTGTTGGAACTGGTGCAATTCGTTGTCCTTTTGATTTATATCATAACTTATTAAACTGTAACTCCCATAATTTGTTTGGCAGGACTGGATCTATCTCATAGAATCTAATGCGTTCTCAGGTAAATAGAGCCATAGAATCGAACATGGGCTTATCTCTTTTGGGATCTTCTGCTTCTCGCAATTGATACAGAGAATAACGTACCTGTTTAAATCGTGTGATTCAATTTCGGGTGTCAGCAGTATTACTCTTGCTGTACCACACCTCTCCGTGATGAAAAATTATTAATCTCAGAAGAGGAATTAATGGAGGAAGAAGAATCTGTGACTGCATACTGATCATCAGTGCAAAGCTCCCTCTTCTTCAGCTACACAACTGACTGCAGAGTTTATTTTTGGGACCTGCTCTGGCAGCACCTTGATCTTATCCTCAGCTATTTCACATACTTGTTATGTTCATTCGTATTTAGATATTATCTCAGATTTTGGATTTGTTTAAGCCGATCAACAAGATTAACTTAAGTGTAACAAGTATACAGGGGATTCATTTCATGGTTGGCCTATCTTGTTATGGTTAAATCCATCTTGATTAAGATTTAAATAAGCTTCAGTTAAAGAATGGAAAAAGAAACTGGTAACAATTTGTTTTTGTTTTTTAATATAAGCTTTTTATTAAATAGTGTTTGTTGTGTGCTTATATTAACTCTAACAATCTGGTATATAAAATTAAATATTTTAACTTTTGTTTAATAGTCAGCTATATTCATACGACTATGTGATTAGTTATGTTTATGGACATTCACCTACCACTTTATTTGTGGCTGTTAAAGGAAAATTCAAAGCTGTACTTCTGGTATTTCTGGTCTCTGCTGCTATTGTTTAGATTTAGATTGTTTCCAAATTATTCATTCTTCTCCCTTTCAAATCCAGAGAAAAAGGAGGTAAGGAGGTACGCAGAAGTAGGATAAGAGGAAAATCCTCACAGATCTGTAATATAAATTTATTGTGTTGTAGCAAATGAAAGATCTGGCATTTTGGAGTTTGGAATTTTCATCCTTGAGGCAGACATCAAGGTAGCCATGGAGTATGATGGGTTGAATTTATGGTAGTGAGAAGTGATAATTCTGTTTGAGATTTAAGAATATTCTCATTTTCTCTTTACAATTCATCCTTTTTAATTGTTGAATTTCATCATAACTAATCCAAGTTTAAAATGCAGCGTTTTTCAATATAAGATTTACCAAAGGATCACCAAAGGCCACATCCATGAGTTCCCACAGGGCTCAAAAACGAAAATTAGGAGCTTTATGCAGGAAAAGCAAAACAAAAAAAATGCAAATAATGGGAAAAACACACTATGGCTGAGAGGAAACAACCTGAAATGTCAACAAGAGATCCATTGCAGTTTTAGCTATTGTTCTCAGGTTCAAGAAGGTAATGTTTTTCTCTTCAGTATACATGTCCTTTATATACAGTTTATATATCTTTTTCCTAAAACGATAGAGTATATTGTGCACTTGAAGGATAGAGTATATTGTGGAGCTAATATGGATCTGTGTAATGGTTACAGCTTTTATTCTTATTTGAAGAGATGAAATAGGATATTGTCAAATTAAAATGGATATTGGTAATGTGTTAGTTAGTTAAATAAAAAGTAAATTTTTTTGGGTAAGTAAATATTTAACAAGTTTTGATTTGGTGACTTTATGTGAAGAGGACTTTGACGGTATACCTATTAACCATTTATTCTATGTATAATGGGCAAACAAAAAGTAATTTAAAATTAAATTTTTAATTGAAAATCTATAAAAGTTAAAGTAATTAATAATGAGTAATTAAAATAAAAAATTATAAATAAAAGGTTACTCCTTCAAATTCTTTGTGATACTTGCTTTTACTTTTACTTTTACTTATAAATATATATATATGTGAAAACAATAAAAAAATATAAAATAAAATTTAAACAGTTTTAGTGTATCTTATTTTAATTATATCTCTATAAAGTATAATATGAAATTAGATGAATCTATGTACTACGTAGTTTTTATTTTATGGTCCTCCTCCTTTTTATAAAGATATGTGTTTTATTCCAGTGTCACATTCCCTTGAGCTGGTCCTTATGATGCAAATACTTTCACGCAACTAACCTTAGTTGTATGGTAATTTTTTTGTGGTATGTTTTTGATGTGCAACAGGGGTTTTTCCTTTTGCTTCAATTGGGTGGATTAACGCAGATGGAAATCGCCTCAGTCCTTGACAATGCCAGTTGTGTACGTGAAGAAGATGGAGCTTTGCACTGCCGATCAGGATGTAGCCACAACTTCTTCTTTTTTCATTAATTCCACTTCTGAAATCAACAATTCTTCATCACAGAGAGATGTGTTACGGAAAGAGGTGTGTTTTGAGATAATAAAAATAAATCTTACTAATAGGAACGCATGTGTCTTACGTTATATATGAGTAAGAAGAAGAGAAAAATAGATATAAATATTTATATTATAATTAGGAACAATCATATTAATTGTATATCAAATTATTTCTACTTTTTGTGTCAACACTCTATTTACTAGTATGCATGCTAATTACACATTAGTTGGATGTCCAACTCTGAGATGGAAGAGTTTATTATGAGTTTGGAGGAGTTTATTCGGAGTTCAGAGGATTTTATTAGTTGTTTGAGTGTTACACGAACAACACAATAGCTCAACTTCGAGTTGCCAAATGGAGTTCGACTAAACCTATGCACATTAGCTGGACTCCCAACATGGACTACACATTGCCATGCCACTAAGTGTAGTTATCACATGAATTGAGAGGAGTTTATTAGGAGTTCGACTAAACCTTGTGCATGCCTTGTGCACATTAGCTTGACTCCCAGCTGCTAGATGGAGTTCCAGAGTCACACGGAGGACACATTACCATGCCCTTAAGTGCAGTTATCACATGCGCTATTCTTTTATTTTTTTCCAACTACCACAAATTGCAATTTTTTTTTTAACAAGAATGGATATGGATTTTATTTAAATAACAGTGAGAACTTCACTGTAAAAGACTCTTACATCAACCCAAGTCTGTTGTCCAAAGGCAGAATCCATAAACACATTACTTTACTTAACAGAGTACCAGATCCTAAAACTATTAATATTGATAACCATATGATATACAACACAGATAATTCAAGACTTTTACAAAAATCAAAACCAGAAACAGAGGGAACCCGGAATTAGTGCCTAGGTCTTCCATGATCCTGGGAAGACAATGCTTGGTTGGAAGGAGTGTCCCTGACCGTCTCCGCTGCTAGCTTTGAAACTTGCAACTCCAGTTTTTCGAAACGGACTTCCAAATCTGCCATTAACGCCAGCATTTCCTGTTTAGACTGAGAGGGAATGGGCGAATTCATCCCTGGTTTTGCAAATATCTTTGTCCACCATCTCCAGATGACGTCCACCTTCTTTATCCAGATGAGTTAAGTACTGCTTCTGAGCGCTCATCCTCCTTCGAAGGTCCCACAGCTCGAACTCAATCAACAGAGAGGGGGATTCAGAAATGGAGGCCATTAGGATAGGAAACTCTCTAAGCCAGAGACCAACAGTGAATTCACCCTTCAATACCAACTCACTAGAAGATATGCCGCAATTTCAATTGGTCTGATTGTCCCAGTAACCGTTTTAAAGCCTTCTCCATCTCCCATATTTCCCAGGATCTCAGCAAGGTTCATTACACGATCTGCGATCCGCACAAAGGAGAACAAAATGCAAAGGACACTGAAAAAGACCCATGTTGCAGACAGAGTCGCAGGAGGAAGGATGGGCTGACGCTGGAGATATACGGTTCGAGCCCATTGCACTGAAAGCGAGGCGATCAATCCTTTTTCCACACACCCGCATGTTCTATAAGATATCACCATGAGTCGACATGCATAAATCCAGTAGATGTTGCCATCACCTAGCCCAGGCTCGTGAGGGGCCCTTTATTTCATAGCCAGTGGGCCTATGGGATCTTAAAGGAAATGAGCCTCCCATTGAACCATAGGGTCCCTTTGCTCAAGGGAGTTGCTGCATTTTGCCGCTTCGTCTTCCTTTTCATTAAGATCTTTTAGGATATGATAGATGTCTATCTTTTTGAAGGCTCTGGACAATCTCTCGATTTTCATAACTATATGATGAAGCTTCATTTGATTAGAAAGAGATTTAGTTACCAGGGCATGAATGATTAGTCTGGAATCCCCAAGCACCATAATGTCTTCTAGATCATGAGCACGAGCTTGAAATAGACCTTGCCACAAGGCAAGCGCTTCAGCGATGTTGTTAGTCTCTCCTTTGATACCCCAAGAGTAAGACCATTTCTGAACTTCATTGGGGCCAAGGAGAACCCCTCCCCCTTTTGTCTCCCCTCACAAATTGCAATTATTACATGAGCTATTTTCTAATTTTTTCTAATTGTTATTAAGAATTTTAAACGATGACCATGGAATCAATATGGATATTACACTTGTCCCAATATCCTAGAATCTAGGAAAAGTATAGATGGTATTCCACCCCAAAATTCTAAGATATAAACGCATATTTGGGTAAAAATAGTCTCAATAATAATATCTTATATCCATTACAGAGCATGAAAAGCAAACATTCTCTCATCAACCTTCTAGTTCTCACCTTGCCTTGAATCACTTCTTTGGAGAACGTGTAGACAATGAAGAATGTACTAATTTCCTTCCTGGATTTTCAGTGATCATAAATGGAAGGAGAAGGATGCAATTTAGAAACTTACACAACTACTTAACATCTATAGGTCACAAATTAAGTGCCATGGAAGGAGGAGGATGCTATTTAGCAACTTACACAACTACTTAACTTGTCACCGGTGAACATCGATAGGTGACAAATTAAATGCCACAAACAATAATTGTGGAACTGCATGTTATCCATGCATCAACTACAAGTTATTCATGCATCAACTACATGTTAGCCATGCATCAACTACTAGTTATTCATGCATCAACTACAAGTTATCCATGCATAGCTACCAATATATATATATAATTTAAAATGATAGTCATAAAAACAATTTCTCATATAATCTAGAAAAATAAATAAACAAGCCTAATCCACCTTAAATTCTAAGATATTAACACTTATGAATGTAATAAAAGATCTACTAAATACTATACATATCTTTCACATACATACCTTTCTAAGATCTTTAACTTCCATTTCAATGATAATGGTTTCATTCATGACTAGTTAGTGTTATTAAAGCATGGTGTCACTACTTTTGCAGATTGGCTACTAACATGTAATGACCGGGTGTACTTAATAATCTTCAACTTCCATTTCAATTCTAGGATACTTTCTTAAGCCTTCGGGTTACCTGGTCAAGGATTTGCATTGGATTATTTCTAAATTTGAGAAGCGTATTTCACATTGGACTAACAGGCTCTTGTCTATTGGTGGTCGTCTAGTTCTCATCCAATCTGTTTTTCGAGTCTTCCGGTTTTCTGGATGGCCCTTGTTCCGATTCCTTCCTCAATCCTAGATAAGCTCAGAAAATGGATATTTTCTTTTTTATGGGGCTCCTCATCAAAGCTTAAAAAGTTCCACCTCGTAGACTGGCATCTACTTGCACAACCTACTTCTTTAGGAGGCTGGGGAATAAAGCATCTTCCTAGTTTCAGTCTCTCATTGAGATTGAAGAGTTTCTGGATTGCTCTTAATAGCAATGGCATCTGGCATCAACTCCTCTCTGTTAAATATATGAAAAATTTGCCTCTACACTCTTGGTTTAGAAAGAAATGTTTCATGATGCGGAATGCTTCGGTTATTTGGAGAGGTTTCCTCTTAACCTTGCCTTGGATTGGTAAAGGGCTTCTCTGGCAAGTTGGTAATGGCTCAGCTATTCGTCTGGGTGTGGATCCTGTAGTTGGTATGGGCACCTCTTTTATTCTCCCAGGCGACTTAAGAGATTATCTGGAAGACTATGGGATTTGTACCTTAGCCCAAGTTAGGATCCAAACATCCTTTGCTTCGGGTTACTGGTTCTCGACAGAGGAGCTTGATCTTCGTGGTGAATGGAAAATTCATTGGGAAAATTATATCAGGGGGTTGGAATATGGCAGAATCCATCTTTTTGATCATCGTGACTCTCTTCTCTGGTCACATAACAATTATGTGGGCCCTTTAACTGCAGCAAAGGGCTACGAATGTATTTCATCTGTCAGTTGTTCAGAGGATCAGGACCCTGTACTTGATATTCTTTGGACTCAAAATATTCCTCTGAAAATAGCTTCTTTCAGCTGGCTATTGGAGAGAGGCCGGATTCTAACATGGGATCAACTTCAAATTCGTGGGTTCCAGGGCTCGAGTCGTTGTGTTTTGTGTGAGAGGAATTTCGAGGATATCCAGCATCTCTTTTTGGTTTGCCCTTTTTCAGTGAGTATTCTCTCCCACTTTGCGGCTCGGTATGGGTTCTCTATTCCCTTCTTCAATTCTGTCTCGTCCTTTCTGGCTCACTGGTTCAACACTATTGTGCGCTCGACTCCATTTAGACATTTGCCCCTTTTTACATTCCGGTGTATCTGGATTCTCCGGAATAAATGTCTTTTTGAAAACAGGAAGCTTGTTGTTCATGCTCTTATTTCCAGGGTCGAGAGCTTTTTAAATTTATATCCTGCT
Organism: Pseudotsuga menziesii; assembly: GCA_001517045.1. Lineage (NCBI taxonomy): Eukaryota > Viridiplantae > Streptophyta > Pinopsida > Pinales > Pinaceae > Pseudotsuga > Pseudotsuga menziesii. The sequence continues at coordinate 281,161 of LPNX010531964.1, read as the reverse complement.
CCACAAAAAATTCATAAAATCCGGAATATTGGTCCAAAACCTCAGAAGGTCTTTCCTTGTGGTTTTTTTGATGGGGCTGCTGCAGAGAATATAGGAGGTTCAGGTTTTGTGATCTATCTTAATGATGCCCATTTCTTTAGTTTCTCTATGGGTTGTGGTTGCAGCACGAACACAAGAGCGGAATTATTGGCACTCTGGGCTGTTCTAAGAGTGAGTTTGATGATGGGTCTACCCATTCACTTGATTTTTGGTGACTCTATGGTTATTATCTCCTAGCTCAACAGACTTTTTGCGCTTGATGTTCCTTCTCTGATGCATTGGTGTGATGATATAAGAAATATGCTTCAACTTGTCCCTCTGGTGATTTTCAAACATATATTTCGTGAGCATAACTTGCTGGCTGAGGGCCTCTCCAAACAGGCTCTGAAATTGGATATGGGATATGGAACTTTCTTTGAATCATTGGATGGAATGGTCATAGATCATGGCCAATTTGTGCTATTTTAGTATTGCTGATTCTCATTGTTTTTCAGCATTTGGTTTGTTCTTCTATGTTTGTCATGTAAGAGACTTTTCAACCAGCAAGTTTTGCTCAAGAATGTCTGTTTGTTGATCACCTCCGATCTTACTCAGCATATTTTGACCTGATTTATCAGGGATGATGAGAAAAGTCTGCTACGATCAGACTTTTTATTTCATTCTTCTGGATGGCTGTTTGCAGGCTCGTTCAATTTTATGTCTATGTGCTGATATGGCCTCTTATTTTTCTCTCTGCCAGGAAAGATGGTATATGTAAATGATGTCTTTTGATTCCTATGAATAACAAAGACTTGTATTTTTTCCTTTGAAAAAAAACTTCCATTTCAATGATAATGGTTTCATTCATGACTAGTTAGTGTTATTAAAACATGGTGTCACTAATTTTGCAGATTGGCTACCAACATGTAATGACCGGGAGTACTTAATAATGATGTTTGTGTTTTCATTAAAAATAAAAATTAATTTTGTCTCGTTAGTAACATCTATTGGATAGATGTTTAAGGTTAATGAGGTAGTTTGCATTTAAAAATGAAATATGGCATAGATATTAATGCAACGTCAAAAATGAAATATGTTTTAGATATTAATTTAAAGTGCATGGTTAGAAAGTTATAGAATAAGTTATTTGGAGGAGAAACTGGCTATATAAGAGGTGTGAAGCATTTAACATTGTTTTAGAACATTTTAATTTTGGAGGTTACCTTTTAGTGTTGTAAATAATGCTAATTTTTTTATTATTGGAAAACATAAGATTTTTGTTTAAGCGGTAAAATTATGACACATAATATAGGGGTGGTCATCGATGGATGTTATTATACACTTTTGTTGATCAGTAATGAGTATTATCATATTAGACATAACCTATTTACATATTTATGCTAATTCACACCCTTGAGTATATTAGAGTCCCTTGGCAGTACACCAAGCATAACACATTTGGGAATCAATCTTTACGTACTTAGGAATAAAGTAGTGCGATTGCATGTACGGTTTATCCCCTTAGTAAACACCATGAATGATTGGCCAAGTATATTATTGGAAACCCAACAATATACATTAGATTTGGCCACCTGAACTTTAAGTATCTCCAGCAGTTGCACAATGAAAATATGGTTGAGGGATTGCCTCTCATCAAATTTTCCGAAGGTGTATGCACTGGTTGCTTGGTAGGGAAGCATCCCGGGCGAAGGTATGAGGTTGAGACGGAAAGAAGAGCTACCTTCACACTGGAATTAATTCACAGTGATGTCTTTGGACCGATGTCTACAACATCTATGAATGGATCCATATACTTTCTAGCCCACATTGATGACTCTCCAAGGTATTGTTGGGTCTATTTTCTGAAGCAAAAGTCTGAGGTATTTAAGACCTTCAATTTTTTTTCAAAGTCTTGGCTGAGAACACTCTCAGAAAGAAGATCAAAGCACTTAGATATGATAATGGAGGTGAGTATGTCAAAAGAGAATTCCAACAGCTTTGTGCATCATCATGCATTCAAATGCAACACTCAGTCCCATACACACCACATCAGAATGGTGTAGATAAGAGGAAAAACATATCCTTGAAAGAGATGGCTACGTGCCTTCTAGAAGCAAGAAATTTTCTTCCATATCTGTGGGTTGAGGCAGTAAATTGTGCTTCGTACATCCAGAATAGAGTGCCTCACAAGTCAGTGATTGGTGGCACTCCTTTCGAAACATTGATGGGACACAAGCCCAATGTCTCACATCTAAGAGTTTTTGGCTCCAAGGGCATGGGCCAAAATTCCTACTAACAAGAGGAAATCCTTCCAATCCTAGAGTAGTGAATGCATACTACTGGGATATGCAAATGATGCGAAGGCATACAAACTGATGGAGCTTTCAACCAAAAAGTGCTTCATAGAGCGTAGTGTTCAATTTGAAGAAGATAAGGTGCATGATTCACAACCAGTCGAAGAAGAAGATAGTATAATTTCTCATCCATTTCCATTTGCAGATGATGATGTCTTAACAAATGTTTCAGATTCAGAAGATGATGATCAAGATGATCAAGATCTTGACATTGAGAATGAACCTCAAGTAGATCTAGATCTAGATCCAACACTTGCTCCCAATCAGAGGTCTAAATGGGCCCAAAATCTCATTGAAGCAATTGGGAATAGTGTGGGGGATCTAGATGACAAAAGAAGAACAAGATCTCAGTATCATGATGAAAACCTTGCACTCTGCCATTCAGATCCACTTCTCCTACAGCGGTGCTTCATGATGATGGGGCCAGATCCTCAGTCATACAAGGATGCTTTCCATGATCCAAGATGGCAGACAACTATGGAAGAGGAGTTTGATTCGCTACAAGACAACAAGATATAAGAGCTTGTTTCTTTGCCTCCTAGGAGGAAGTTAGTTCAGTGCAAATGGATCTACAAGACCAAGTTAGCAATTGATCCAACCACTACCAAGTACAAGGATCAGTTAGTGGCAAAGGGGTACTCACAAGTCCATGGGCTGGACTACAATGAGACATTTACTCATGTTGCAAGAATGGACTCCATTAGGATACTCTTGGCCATTGCAGCTTCGAAGAGGTGGGAGGTACATCAAATGGATGTGAAGAGTTCCCCTCCATGGTGATCTGGAAGAGGAGATATATATGAGACAACACGAGGGGTACATTGAATATTCCTCAGTTTTCAAACTAAGGAAATCTCTCTATGGGCTCAAGCAAGCCCCGAGCGAATGGTATAAAAAAATGTATGCCTTCATAATGTCATAGAAATTCGAGAGATGTAAGTCTGACTGTAATGCATACATGAAACATAAAGGGAGATTCTTACTGTTGATTGTTCTATAAGTGGATGACTTCCTCATTACTAGTGGCTAAACTGCTATATAGAGGCATCAAGTCAGCTTTGAGCGAAGCATTCTCCATGACTGATCTAGGACTATTAAGGAAATTTATTGGTCTCTAAGTAAATAAAAATTCTTAGGGAATCATGATTACACTGTCCAGATACATAGGATACTTTCTCACAAGATTTCACATGACTAATTTTAAAGCAGCACCCTCCCCCTTCCTATTTGGCATCAGGTTCGAAGAAGGTGGTTCCACACCACTAGTTAACAGTACACTCTACAGACAACTGATTGGTATCCTATTGTACCTCACCCATTTGAGGCCATATTTGTCTTATGCTATGAGTGTTGCTTCCATATACATGCAGGAGCCACATGAGCTGCATTGGAAAGAAACAAAGCGCATCTTGCATTATGTGCAAGGCACGAGGGAGTTTGGGATCCACTATTATGTTGGTGCACAACTAGATCTGATTGGTTTTACGGATTCAGACTGGGACGATGATAGTATTGATAGGAAATCTACATCGGGATTTGTGTTCTGCATGTTGGGATATGGACCAATCTATTGGGTCAAGCAAGAAGCATGTAGCTCTTGCTCTCTCTTCAGTTGAAGTAGAGTATAGGGGGGTTGTGAATGTAGTTATTCAGGTAGTTTGGTTGCATGGGATTCTGACAGAGTTTGGCATTCACACTTCTCCTTCAGTAGACCTCTATTGTGAATCAGAGTATAATCAAGATATCTAGTGATCCAGTTTAGAAGCAGCATACCAAGCAGATTGAATTCCACGTGCACTACATCCAAGAACTAGTGCATAGTAAGGCTATCACTCTACATTACTACCCTACAAAGGAGCATATAGCAGATATATTCACTAATTCCTTCATTGAAAAGAGATTTGTCTATCTTAGATCTATTCTTGGTGTAAAGGCTTGATTCAGTTATTGTTCCTGATTTTTCTTACTTATTTTGAGGGGGGGGGGGGGTCCCATGAGCTTTTCCCCATTTCCTTGCTTTGTGATGTAGTCACTTTTGCATTTAGATTGAGTGGGTGACCTTTGGTCTTAGTTTCTAGGGATCAGGTTGTCCAAGTCAGGATTAAGGGGGGTGTTAGGATTAATTAATTAATCCCCCCTTGACCACCATAGTCTATTTGTTTTTTCCTAGCTTAGAAGGTCATTTCCACTTCACTAGTGCCATGGGGTACTCATCTGGGTCGCATATAACACTCAATATGTTTGTCTGCATGATTTTAGGAGCTCCAGATACCAATCCCTATAAATTAGGAACCCACTTCGAGTGCCACCATCAATCTCCAGCAGTTGACCATAGTCGGTGTTCAATTATGTTCAGTTATGCTTCAATTTGTTAAATTATTGAACCATTGATCTACAATAGAATGAGATAAATTGAGAAGTGAATTGTGCAGGGGAATATCAAGAACAATGTACATAGAACAAGACAATTTTGAGACAAATCTGATAAGAATTGATCAGTAAATTACAACATTAATTTTCATTAATTCAACAGTAATACAACAATGTTACATTAAGGAGAATTCGAATCATGTGGATAAGATTTGAATCTACCAACTGAATAACTAACTAGGAGTGTCTAAAGCACTGCATGGGAGCCACTAGTCTAACTCCTGATGTCTAAATCAGTCCGACAGTCAGTTAAACTAGTTAAACCAATTAAACTGATGAGGTAGGTGGAAAAAGGCGCCACTTCCCCATGCAACCATGCAAAACTGACACTAGACTAACTGCGAGTGATCTAACTGAAGACTAACTCAACATAACTTCTTACCAACCATGACCAACTGATGGTGGTTGCTAGTGGCACTCATAGTGGCTCCTATAATGTAGGGATTGGTCTCAGAGGCACATAAACTCATGCATGAACATGCATTAAGTGGCAGTTAACCTCTATATGTGTTCCCCACACTCTAGTATAGTAATAATGTCCCCCCAAGCTAGGAAAAATGATCAAATAGACTATATGTGGACAAGGGAGGATTATATGATCCTAATACCCCCCCTTAATCCTAATTTGAACAACTTGAGACCTGACAACTAGGCCAAAAGTTACCGATACAATCTAATGAAAAATAAAAAATGCTTAATAAACTAAGTAAAATGGGGAAAACCTCATGGGAAACCCCCCCCTAAAAAAAGAAGGTATAGGAAAAACAACTTTATACTTAGGAGAAACTTTTCCTCTTTGGGTAATAACTTGCAAAAAAATTTGCCGCAATTTGCAGCACTATGCAACAGCATGGTTCTTCTGTGCAACAACATTCTGGAGCTGTACATGTGAACCTCTCAATGTTCTTCTGATCTGATGGATGTTGTATGTGTTTCTTCTTTTTGGAGGAGGAATGGAATGATCAATTTTGTTCTGCTATGGGCCAAATGGTTGATCATTCGCTATCATCAAGTAGCACTTTCCAAGAAGTTTGTTGCACCACTCTATAGAGAGCGAAGTTGTGAGAGAGAGTGCAACATTCTCATTTCGATACTGGGACCTTGTTCTCCTTCTGTATTCTGGATTCCCAGCACCATCCCCAGCTGCTTCAATGAGATTTTGAGCCCATTTAAGCTTAGGCCACTGATTTGGGATGGGAGCTAGATTTGGATCTAGATTCTCACGAGGTACAACATCAATATCAAGATCATTCTGATATTGTTCCTCTTCATCTGAATCTGAAACATGGGACAAAATATCATCATCAAAAGGAAATGGAAGAGTGTTTATACCTTCTTGTGCTTCAGATGGCGGTAGATCAAGAAATTGATCTTCTTTAAGCTGAACACTTTGCTCTATGAAGCATTTCCTAGTTGCAAGTTCCATAAACTTATATGCGTTTTCATCCTCAACATATCCCAGCAGTATGCATTCACTACTCTAGGCTTGGAAGGCCTTTCTCTTATCCATGGGTATTATGGCCCAAGCTTTGGAACCAAAAACTATCAAGTGAGAGACATTGGGATTATTCCCATGCAGTGATTTGAATGGAGTGGCCCCAACCACTGATTTGTGAGGCAATCTATTCTGAATGTATGAAGCACAATTTACAGCTTCATCCCAAAGAGGAGGAGGAAGATTCTTATCTTGGAGAAGACATGTTGCCATCTTCTTCGATGATCTATTTTTCCTCTCAGCCACACCATTTTGTTGTGGTGTGTATGGAACTTTGCGTTCCATTCAAATCCCATCTAATTCATAAATTGAAACACCAAATTTGTATAGTTACTCCCTTCTACATTAACATTGACAAGACTATATAAAATGTCCTGAATCACATCGCTTTTTAATTTAAAAAAATTAATAGCATCTAAGTTGCAAATTCCCTACCCAAGAAAATTGTATAGAGATTTTAAAAATTAAATGTCTATCAAAAAAAGAGAATACTAAACAATATTACAGTTGTAGATGAAGAGCAATTATTGCTAAGTAGGTACCTTTTCTTTTCTTTTTCCAAAAGAAAAAAATGCAAAGTAGATACCTTATGGTGTTAGTTGTATATTATATAAATATTGTATTTAGTAATGTCGATAAGTTATATTATTGAACTATTTAAATAATATCGTAATTATAATATGTGATACTCACAAAGCAATGTAATTAACCAAAAAAATATATAAATGTTATTTACGGAGGAAGAGTAGTAACTTGTTAGTAAATATTAATGTTTTACTTGACTATAGTCTTAGGTGTTATTTCTAGTGGCTCCATGTCTATCCACCCTAAATATTGTGGCATTAAAGCTTAATTGATTTTGTGTAAAAGAACATGCATAGAGAAGTAGGCTAACAATGCCCCATGCCCAAACACGATTGTGGAGGAAGACCGCTGTGAAATTTCTGCAAACAAACATGAAATATTAGTCAGTCATCATATTTGAAATCATTTCTAACCTGAATCAAATCGGCCATCACAGGAATTATCAAAATACTATACCCATTTTGTCTTTAACATCTCGATCCAAAGCTCTGCCAGTTTCAACTTCTCGTCTTTGAGCACACAACCCTCCAATCTAGGAGTTTCATCCATGAACATCTTCAGAGACGAAACTACATTGTGCAAGCTCTAATTTTCCATCAAACCTGTATCACCCTTGACTGAGATGAATCTAAGAAGCAAAATAAAAGTATTAAAATGTACCTATTCATCTCCATTATTTATGTATTCCATTATACAACAATAGATCCTTAACCAGCTGATCTATGCACATACAAATCATTTAATACTGGAACTAATTCAACTTTCTTTGGATTGACATTATCTTCATTCAATATTCAGTGAGAGGATAAGATGGGTATGTCGAATGATGCAACTCATGATTCTAGTAAATATAAATGCAGGCATTTCAATTCTTGGATTGGGTAGGGGAGGAATTATTAATGGTCATAGATCCATTTACATTAAACACCCAACAAAACACCATCAATCACAATAGTTCATGAATATTCATTTTAATGCAGTCTAGTCATGGCTAGCAGAATAACCTTACAAACAATCATGTCCCTGCCACATCCCAATGTTTTATGACCAACATATCAACCCAAACCTTAAAACATCTTGCAATTCCCAAACTTATACACAACAATTTCAATGTGTCTATCACTCCAAACCCATTGAATGACCTTTGGAGCAAACTCATACAACCAACAATACCAAGATATCCCACCACACATCCTCACTGGCACATTTTCAAGGGTTATGGAGATCAACTACCTGCATGTAGTTTCAACAACTAAACCCACCCAATGCAATAAATGAAACCCAACCCATTAAATCAATCAAATTGACCATTAAATTGATTAGAAGCACAAGGATCAATAAAGATAGTGTCCCAACCATTAGATCATACCCAAATCACTCCTACACTCTCATTCTGAAATTCATTTTTACAATCCATGCCAATGCCATACAACAATCAAACCCAACAACCAAAAACTATAGAGCATTAAACATCCTACAATTTACCATTTTTACTTTATAGAACTTCAAACTTCTCAGCAACACTATCAACATACCATCATAGTGTGTCTTCAGTTTAGGTATTAACCTCGTTGTCATTATCTTTTTTATTCAATTCATGTTATAGTATATTTTCATGTTAACTATATATGTTTCAATATATGTTAACTTGTTCTTGTTTCAATATATGTTAATCTTTATATGTTTCAGTAGTACTCTTGTCTTCAACTCAACAATATGTATATGTACATAATGCTTAACACTTCACTTATATCTGGATTGAATGACTACATTATATTCACATTTCAATTCCATACATTCATCTCATAATTTAATCAATAGATTAATGATAAGTTATAACTTTTAAGACTAAATTTGTGCCATAACTCAAATTCTATACATTCTTATAGAAATCCTATTGTTATTACTTATGTGTTAGTATAGTGCAGGTTTATTGTAGTCATGTTGAGAGTGCATTCATTTGCTCGTACAAGGAGGAAAAGGAAGCGAGTTACCAAGGGTGCACAACTACAATGCACTTCATCAAATGAGGTTATACCTAGGTTATTGCTAACAATAATCGTGATAGGGATGTTGAAGAGCGTAATGAGACAGAGGCTTCTAGTGTTGTTGTACAATCAACCATGGTGCAAGGTTCAAGTTCAACCAAGAATATCAATCCCATTATAGGATGGATAGAACAAGATATGTTGACTGCAATTGATGATGTAGAGTTCAATGGATATTTGAATAGAGAAACAACAAAAAAACATGGGATTGTACCTGCATCACTACATTATTGGATAAATATCCTCACTTCAACAAAGCAGAAAGGGCTTCATATAGTTATGATTGCATAAGAGAAGGAAGAAGTGGTTCTTTGGTGCAAGGATATGGATCAATTGGGCCATGGAATGGAATTGATACAAGTTAAGTCCATTATTGCTCAAATATGTCAAGTAAGTCCAAATCCATTCAAAGATAGATTTCTCAGGAAATCATGGTGGTCAAGGTTTTAAAAAAAGCATCCATATCTTCTATTATGAACCATAGAGGGACCTGATATAGATGGGTCTATAAATCTACGCCCTGTAGTTGTGTCTAGGTTATATGACACACTATCCATTGTATATTATAAACATTCCTATAGACCATACCATATATGGAACTCTGTCGAAACTAGTTTACAAGAAGATTGTGGCATGCGATTAATTGGAAAGAGAGGGAGTAGGAATGTGTCAAAAATTCTATCTATGAGTAGGGTGTGGATAACTATTTTGTGTTGTGTAAATGCAATTAATGCATCAATCCTTGGGTTTTATTTGTTCAAGTGAATGACTCAACTAAAAATATATGTCCAAAATTGTGAACCAAGATCATGCATGGATGCACATCCCCATGCATATATGGCCAAATAATTATTTTTGAATTGGGTTTGTCACTTTGTTACATCTATACCTGGTGGGTTTTCACTTGAAAATAAACACTTGTTGATTTTTTAGGGTGATGGCGGCCACATAGCTATACAAAGCATTAAGGAGGTAAACAAACTGGGCATTGAGTTGTTGACTTTACTTGTACATACTACTCATAGGTTGTGACCTCTCTATGTGAGTGTGTTTAGGCCTTTCAAGAGTTACTTCAGGTTTGAGAGAGAAGCATGGATGGAAAATAACCTAGCGATAGAGATAAAGAGGTTTGAATTAGCAAAACTTCCAAGTAAAGCTTTTAAAAAGGCTCTCACACCCACAAATATCAAGGATGGATTTAGGTGGACTAGAATTTGGCCACTTAATAATGATGCTCTTCTCCATGATATTTGTTGTAGCCAAACCTTCGATTTACATGGCCAAGAAGATATATATGTTGCATACAATATGTTATACCTATCTCAAATACATCACCTACAAGTGGGTGATGATGATGACCATGCCAGTGCTATTCAATATGACCATGAACCAGATGAAGAGAGCTTGGAAGTTGTTGGGTCATACAAAATTTCACGTACAAATTCTACAGAGCATATTCCTAATGACCTTGATGATCTAAACATGGTTGTAGGTGGTTATGTAGCAGGAATAAACAAGAGCAATTGGCAATGCCAATCCAAGTTGCGCAACCTAAGTGGTTAGTGGAATCCATGATGAATATGAATAGAAATATTCTCTCTAGCGCTAATGATGAAATCCTTAACATGCCTTTGGAACATCCAATCTTAAACAATATACATGTCCATTATTAAGTGGATGATGGAGGTGTAGACGAACACACTACATATATTGAATAACCAACTAGAGAAGACATTGCTAGTGAAGCACTGCTCCTAATTGATCCTCCTATTCAACCATGTACAACACCAATACTCGACCAATTCATAAAGATGCAAATGGAGAGTGCAACAGAACCAAATTGTTTTCAATTAGGTAGGATTTCACAATTGCTCACTTCAAAGGACTACACAAAACTATTGGTTGAAGCAGAATAAAAGAAAAGGGATATGCAATAAATAAAACAAAATAAGAAGGATCGAGCAAAGGATAAGAAGGAAGCGACGATGGTTTCATCATAACATCGAATGCGGGGAAAGTCTTCAAAGAGAGACAGAAAGATAAGAAAAAGAGCACCAAAAATAGGTGGCGAGGCATGAAAGGGAACACACAAAGGTGCAACAGAGTCTTCAAAATGATATAGGGAGGATGGTGTCCAACTAATTCGATCCACTTGTAGACAATACATTATTCTTCCAAGACCTTATAAGCATCTAGCTCCCCCAATATCATCTTTCTGGCCAACTTCCCTTTATTCCTACAAGTGCAAGGACCTATCCAAAAAATGCTATCCCAACACCTCTGGTTTTTTCAAGGGTATTGAGAACAAGTCAAAACTATGGTTTTTGAATTCCTCCTTGGCTGCAAGCAACAAGCTGGGATCAAGGAAGTATGGGAAACTCAAAATTTTATGGTCAATCAATCTTAGATAGGGAAACCTACTTAGATGAAGCAAATGTAGGAAAATCAACAAGTTTGGGCAATGCCAGCACTAAACCCCTTCAACAATAGAGATATCAAATGTTTATCCTAACCAAATGCAATGTGGATTTTGTTAGAGAGGCATTTTGTGGTTGTTCCACTAGTCCTAAATTGAATCCAATATAAAGAGTCGAATATATGTGGTCAATCACAAGACATAAGGGAAGTGACATCTATAGAACCCTAGGTACTAGTCTTCTCTATAATTCAAGGCTTTGTATTCATGTACTGTTATATAAATGCAATATTGGTCACCTAAGACTAGTTTTCTATATCGATTTTGAAGTGCAAGCAAACAAAGCAATACAAGAATATGATTCAATCTGTCGCAAACTACCCTATCAAAAGAATAGCTCCACACCCCTCTTTATAACTCTTCATTATATATCCCTCATTCTTCCTTATCATGACCAAATAAAATACAAAAATCTATTGGGATCATTAATACCATTAGAGCATCCACTGAAGAAATGGTGCCATGAATCCCTTCACCGGATAAGTATATGGTTTATTGTCCATGTACCAACTGACCAAGTGTATATGTTGTGTATTCTTAAATGGAAGCTGGAGTGTGAAAAGAGAGAATAATTGTAGCAACCTTGGAAAAAAAATTACCAGAGGACACAACCACGAGAATACGAAATGTAATGTGCATAGAAAGAGCAATGAATGTACTTATAAAATATAAGCCGAGATTATTGAGTTGGAATCCCTAGTTTAAAGATTGAAATGATTGTTTCTAATTTACTCTAGATCATATGGGTATTTATAGAAATATCACTTCACTAACTCAAATACAACTATACCTTCACTTCTTATCGATTATTCCCCCATCATAACTAGTGTCAAAGGGTTTGTGACATATCAAGCAAGACATTAAATGGAACTAAGGTCCAAAGGAGATTATCCACACAAGGAGATGTGAATCTAGTCTAAGAGATCACATTCATGAACCAAAACTAAAGAAGGAAATCATATCTATTTAACATAGTTGGTAGGAAGTCATGCAAGTTGTCAAGGAATAAAGTAAGGTAAAAAAGAAAATCCCCACATGAATTGATTGACCCAGGGAAAAAAATTGCTCCAAATACTTCTTTGCATTTATATAAAGGAACCAATTAACATACACTTAACTATTGGGAAAAAGGGTTTAATGTTCCTCTAACTATAAGGAACTATAAATAGTGTTGAGTCCAAAAGTGGTTCAACCTACAAAACAATTAACATATACCTATATTGACAACATTCGAGCTTACTTATACCATTCTTAATGCAATAAATAAATTGTCAATGGAAGAACCCGATCCTATTTATACTCTCATTCTATTATTATGTCTAGAAAACATTCTCAAATAAAAAAATATAATATATGATAGTAACATATCAAAACAAATACTTACTTATTCCAAATACTTCGATAAACATCAACCAAGAACAACAAGAGTTTACATTGGAAGCAACCCATGAAACAACAGGAAAACCTATTTATTTAATTCACATAGCAATAATCAAATCATATAAGCATGCTTATAACAATGTTAACCCTTTATATGTCTTAATAAACACCTTTCATAGTCAATCGACTTGTCAATTGAAATTGTCAAAACTGATCATACCATAAAAAAATACAACATTCTATTTCGTAGATGTGGCATTTATTAAAAAATTGGGTTGTGTTCAAACCTAAGAAAATGCATTCATAGGGTAGTTGATGTTGTCTCTTAAGAACATTCTTCCAGTGAACAACATTAGATAAAATTAGTGCTACTCCCAACCCTTCAACCTAATATACTTCAAACACATCTCAAGGACATATTTGTAATAGTTGGAGGGAATCAAAACCCTATAGGAGATGGAAATGATGAAGGTAAGAAATCTCTTAATAAGGACAATAGGATAAGGAAGATTAACCCACACAAGATGTCACATCCCGAACCCTTACTCAGCGGAGAGGACGTGACAACATCTATCAACCCGGGTTGTCTAAGCCCCCATGAACATAATACATATATAAAATGCATTGAACTTAAAACATACATAAGTATAAACATATGCATAATGCAATCTACATCGGAATCATAATTCATTCAATTCAACACATTCATGCATTCAACATGTTCATAATAATTTCATAATAATTCATAAGCAAATACAGTTGCAGAACTTAAATAAACAAGAATATGTATCTTTGGAGAAGCTTGACCGGCAACCAGCTATGTCACTACAACGTTCCACCCAACCATAGGCCAATGTGCTCTTTAATCTCTTAGCAACACTACCAACCCCGAGCTGGGAATGATTTTCCCCAAAGAATAAGGAACACTAGCATACTTTCCCCATAGCCAAGGATACAATAAAATTCAGTCAAGCCAACACAGTTGGGCTTATCAGACTTACACAGGCAGTGGTTTACACTTAGCCAAATTCACATGAGACACAACCAAGCCAAAAGATGGGTTTATCAGGCTACCAGCCAAGCCATCCTTCTAGCTGGGTTTATCAGGCTTCCAAGGACATGGAAAGAATGACTGTTGAGCTAGTGAGCTCAAACCCAGAGCTATGAACACCCACATTGAATCTAGCCTGATTTCTAAACAATTACACACCCAACACAAGGAAGCATTCCCTTCTCTGCTACACAGTCCCTAAGGCCATGCCTTCCCTTCCAGTGTTATTCAGGGCATGCAAAGAATAAAACCAGCCTTCTAGATTGGTCTGTGAGGTTCTTTTACACACTAGGTTTATCAAGCAAGTCTAGACTCTTTTTTTCCATTCCTTCAATCAATTCAAATGCCAAATGTGGATGCACACACAGTAATATCAGTCTTGGGATTTACCAAAACATAGCAGATGCCAGGGATTACATACACATACAAAAATTTACAAATTTATGAACATTGTCGGTGCCAGACCGATTGCTACAAATTACCAAAACAAAAACGTTGCTGGTCTTTCAAATCAAAGACACGAAATCGGATTCAAGGAAATCGTGTTCAGGAAAACAACTAGCAAACAGGGGAAAACGTGGGAGAGAGCAATCCACACAGGAAAACCAAAAATGTGAAGGATCCAGCTTGTCGGACAAGAGAAATTCATGAAAGGTTCAGACTCATAATCATTTTTGCTTGCTTGTTGTTGCGTGAATGCCCAATTCGGTTTCAAAAAACATTTTGTTTAATCCAAATCATGAGGGAAGGTGAAACGCTGCCGCATGAGGGAAAAGTGGTCGTTTTTGGTGTTTTCTTGCCCAAGAAAATTTAAAAACGTTTTTTCCAGAATTGGTGCTCTACCCAATTCGAATTTTTGCCCATTCTTACCATCCCCCACTCTCTCATCCTTAGGAAAAATCATGCCCCCATCTCATTTAGTTGCGTTGACATAGCCGGATGTGGGTTTTAATTAAAATTGCAATTTTAACATAATGTTCAGTTGTTAATGTTCAGCTAGCATAAAAAAAATACCATTGGCCACACCTTAATTACCGAAACATAAATACTAAATCGATGGTGGGTCTTTTTCCTAGCTCCACACCATGATTATTTACATCATTTTATTTAAATGCAAACGGGGTCAAAATCGGGGTATTACACAAGAGCATCCTAAATAATTAAAAATCCAAGAAATAATAGCAAGGGAGAAGGAAGGATGATTTATCAGAATCTCAAACGCCTAAGTTGTCTACTAGATTTCATATCCTATATCTACGAATCTTTGTATGTTATAATATGAGACACACCTTGTATCATATCACTAGTTTCAACAATGTCTCATAACTCTTCCCCTCTTAAACTTGTACATGCTCAATTTCTTTAGTATATTTCCTCTTTATTTATATCAACTGGATTGCCATAATGTCTTTTTTTTCCCTCTATATGGTATGTTTGTTCCTCCATTCCATCACCCAATTTTTTATGTCCATATCCATCAATCTCAACTTACTACCCCTAGAGTATTACAACAATGATGATCACTACATTATCTTACTAGTTTCTAAGAAGGAAAAGCTAATAGTACAAGCAATTAAAAAGAAGGAACCATTAACCTTCTCTAACAACTTGAATTTTGGCATATTTGTCTTATGAAATTGGAAACTTTTATTCTAGCGTTAATGGAACCTACAATCACTAAGCCCGAAAATGATAAGGGCCCATAGGGTTACAAGGCCATTGTTGAAACCTTTGTTTTTCCACAAATTTCACCAAAGGGTCACGTTAGGTTGCAATCGAATGAAACATTGAAAGGGGTGTACTAAGGATATGCAAAAGATTTGGATAGATTACTAGGTTGAATAAACATATCGAAAAATAAAAAATTAATCTCAAAATTGAATGGACCAAAAAGTATTTTCAAGGATAATAGAATTAGAGATATCCTAACCAATCCTTCTTTCAAATATGATAATTATAAGAAAAGCATTGATAGAAAAGATATTATGATTACCAAGGATCCCATATGGATGAGAATAATGTTCCTATAAAAAGTAAAACTTTCTTGAGATTCACATGGGGGTATTTTAACAATAGTTCAAGGATTTCACTATTTTTTCCATTGAAAACAATAATACTATCAAAGGGTCTTGTAGACAGGAGATACAATCCAACAATGTTAGAGTATCTAGGGGGATTTCTTGTCTTGTATGAGACTCCCTCATGAGGCAGGTATTATGTTGTCATCAGATGAGCATGCTCAATATTTGTGGGTATAGACCATCAGAATAGTACCTTTCTTTGATATAATAAGGTTGAGACTTTTTACTTCCCCCTTCCCCCCCCCTTGTCACATTTTGCACTTCATAATGAGTCCAAGGGGGGCCCTTTTATTGATATTTATGTATACATATCACACACTTTTCCACTCTTGTGAGGACATTCTGTTGGGTGACTTCAATGCCCGTACCAAAAACCTACAAATATCACTCCATAACAGAGTCAAGGATGTACTTTACCTCAAAAATATAGAGCCAGAGTCTGTGGGCCTTTATAGGTTTTCTGAGGTTAGGAATGGGCCTCTCATAGGTTATGGGAGACGCCATTGAAGCTAGGAGAATCTCATTTTTTATTGATTCTAAACAAGATCCCTTGCTTCCTGAGATAAGGGGACTTTACTTTCTTCCCCAACAATGGGAGGGGGGCAGTGTGGTGAACTTTGTGTTGTAAAATCAATATATTCTCCCACACATCCAACACTTATATGTGTCTTGACTTCATTTAGTATACCACACCCTCCTCACTTTCTCCCTTTATGCATCCCCTCCTCCTCCACTCCTCCTCCTTCCTCTCACCAACCTACCCCCTTTCCACCTCCCCACACCACTTTCCTCTTTGATAGGGATTATGTCANCCCGGATTAAACGGTTCCCCCCCCCCCCATTTCCCATTTAAGATCAATGGCCACAACCACATAAAATTATGAGATACTCTCCACATCCCTTGAGGAGGACTCCCTACCTTCCTGTCCCCACTCTGCTTGTCACCACATCCCTTGAGGAGGAATCCCTTCCTTCCTATCCCCACTCTACTTGTCACCACATCCCTTGAGGAGGAATCTCTTCCTTCCTATCCCCACTCTACTTGTCACCGCATCCATAAACCCACCATTGGATCTTGCCCCATGAATCGTTGGGTTGAATATGGATGAAAATAATTTCACAAACAACTTCTCTTCACTCTCACACATGACCCCCCATCCTCTCCTCACCTCTGGACAACCTACCATAAACTCCTTCATAATAAATAGAGAACTTTTCTTTCCCAAAGAAGACAAGAACTTTATGCAGCCCTCCGCCACTCCCTAAAATCATTATGGTGTGCCCCTTTTCCTAGACATTATTCTATCCCACTTGAAATTGACCCTTAGACCTCGTTTTCCCACACTACCTCCGTTTATGACATTCTTGGACAACCTCCAACACACATACCCTCTCGTCTCTCCTCATGACACCTTTTATTGAAGTGGAATATCATGAGAGAGGTAAGAGATATGAGTAACAATAGAGAAGCAAATGAAGAAGGCCTACAGGACAAATTCCATAAGCATGGTATCCAATATCTTGAGTCATATATTGCTAGTCTATTTAATCATGTGGTTTTTTATGGATTCCCCCCTACCTTGGTGAGACATATTATCCATCCAATCAACAAATCAAGGAGTAGTTTTGACCCAAACAACTATATGACTATCATGGTGGGCCATGCCTTCTCTAATATTTATGCCACAGTCTTACACTAATGGATTATCGAGGATCTAGAGAGACTGCTTCTCAAGGTTAGAGGACAAGCAGGTTTCTACCCGAACCACTAGATCATTAATCATATCTTCACACTTTGAGCCATCATTGAGGAGGCTTGCCAATGTTCTTCGAAAATATAATATTTCTTTGTAGAGTTTGGTAAAGTGTTTGATACAATTATGAGAGAGGCAATATTCCAGAGGTTTTGTGACATTGGCATATCTGAGACCCTCCTGGTAGCCATCATGAGATTATATGAGTTGTATTTGGGTTGCCTCAAGATAGAACATGGTCTTTTGGACTTCATTCAGAGTACCAATGGGGTAAATGAGGGTGCCCTCTCTAATCAATCATCTCCAGTATTTATATTTATGGGTTGGAGTGTTTCCTTCACAAGCACATCCAGGAAGGGGATGGTTTCCTTTTACATCAGGTGTTGATCTCCCTACTCCTTTTTGCAAACAACTTGATCTTGTTGGCTTCTACTCCCACGGGCTTGCAAAGATATATTAATGCCTTAGGTAGCTTTTGTGACCTTCTACAATTGATGATCATCCTAGGTAAAACTAAGGTTATGATCTTCAAAGCATCGAAGAAAAATCTAGCTAACCTGCATTTCTACTTGTGAGGGGAAGAGATTGAGATCGCCACATCATACATTTACTTAGGAGTATAGGTCAGAAGACCTCGTTTTGGTATGGAACATGCCCTCCATCCTCAACTCAACAAAGGGTATGGTTCCTTAGCTCTCATTGAGAGATAATGTTTCTATGTCAATTTCAAGACATCTCGTCCAAACTCTACCTCATGGATGCGATTATTAGGTCCACGGTCCTCTATGGCTATGAGATTTGGGGGTTGATCTTTATACATATATATTGGGTCCATACATAGAGAGTCCATATTTTATGTTTCAGGATCATCATCTGATGCAAGCATACAATTCCATATCCCATTATTCAAGCATATTTTGGTCTGTACCCCTTTCACCTCAAGGTCATCTTTTTCTTGGTTCCCTTCCTTCACAAAGTCAAATCTTTCAAAGACTCAACAAATAGGAGAGATAGGCACCCCTACCTAACACTTTGTTCCTTGGAGGCCATCACTTCGGCTTACCCCATAAGATATGTACGAGGTTGGTAAGTTGAGCCATCTTGGCTTCTCTAGTCAATGACCATCTCCCCATAGTGCCTTACCCCATTCATATTCTCCCTTGGTACGTTGATCCATATCGTATAGCTTAAACATGTACTACATCAATACATTAGAGAGGATATCTATAGATTATACATCTAGGTTACTTGGACCTCACCTCCAATAGGTCTGGCTTGAAGATGTCTTTATAGCTCTAGAAATTCTTGGAGTTGCAAGATGGTATCATTGTTCACCCCACATATTCACATAGACATTGGATGCACTCACTCATGATTCATTTGGGGCAGCTTTGGGTTGGACCTCATTGACTCCGAGTGGAGACCGACCATCAAATACCATGATCTGAAGGGATTTTCCAAATGTGTCACCTACAGGAGCATGTGACAGAAGGACACCTCATTTTTAGATGCACCCAATATTATGAGATCAGAGGACATTACCATCGCCTCTATAGAGATTCGGGCAGTTCCCTCTCTAGTTCCTTCAGATATGAAGAACAAAGATGCCTAACCCTCTTCATTAAGGAGATATTTAGCCACATATCTCAGTTCTTATGTACCTCGCCTCGCCTTGGGATGACTAGGAATATCACCTCATGCTTTCATGTTGATCCATCTGATTATAGCAACAAGCAACGAGTTGAGTTCCATAATAATTTAGATAGAAAAATGGTGAGACCTTGGGTCTTCTCTCTGCCTTCCTCTCTGGAAGATAGGCATATTTCTTTGAGATAAGCTCAGAGGGGTCAAACATCACATCAGTCCACACACTCCCTAGGTGTCAGGGGGAGTGGTTCCTGATAGACCTAGAGTAGGGTGCTCCCTACTCGTAGGATCCCTTCTCAGCCCCAATGGAGCAGTAATTGATATATCCAAAGTTTATTTCTTTCGACCTCAAATGCTAGGAGTATCCCATGTTGCTAAATTCCCTCTAAGATCGTATAGTTGGACACCTCGATGGTTCTAGAAGGTTGAGACATCGATCCAGTACCTAGTTTCCCCCATTTCCATCGACTATTGGATTCATGCATTCTTGACAACATCGATCTCATGTTCAACTCTCTCTTAACAGGATTTTGAGGATTTTTAAGTTATCAAGTCTAGACTTGGACATACTTGCTTAGCCATCTACATCATCATGCCTTGGATATGATTATATACATGTTTAGGAGGTTGTCTTAGTGCTTGTATCTTTCTTTCTTTTTTTGTATTGATTTTGTCATAGATTTAGTTCCCACACTTTCTAGGAGTTGTGCTTGCACTCCCACATTTTACTTATACTACTTGTATCCTTTTAGTCCCAATTACTTACTTTGTGGTCATTCATTGGACATTAATAAAATTTAATTACCTTCTCTTATATTAACTTTGATATTTGTAATGTGTTGATTCCCAAAATAAAACAATTGAGATTAACTCTTTAAAGGAAATAATATTAGACTTGGCAATAAAGTGGGCATGTTAACATTCAAATAAGTTATCGTTCAAAGAGTCTAGAACATTTGGATCGCATAATTAATGTTAACTTCTTATAGTTAATGTTATGGGATCACATAGTTAATGTTAACTTTAACATAACATTTGAACATTTTAAATGTAAGCCATTTATTGATAAGAAAGGAAATCCCTTAAAATAATCGAAGAAACTAATCTGGTTGAACACTTTGGAGAACTTCTATCTACAAGATTTGGACACTACCTTTAATTCGCCAAGCAATGCATGCAACAATTTTTTTTCTTTATTTAGTGTTTAGAACACAAATATAAAACAATGCATTACTTCATACATTTCAAACTCGTGGCCTACGCTTGGATTTGCATTACTACGAGATCCCATAAGAAGTTAACATTGATTGTTCTTGAAATAAAGTTAACATTCCAACCCTCTTAATAGTTAAAGTAGGCAATAAAATGCGTTGTAAAAATATGTCAATAGGGGAACATTGAATTTCAAAAGTTGAAGTATGCAAGCATTCAAAAGATAAATTAATTGAAGTACATACGATTATGTGGGAGGAATAAACAATGAATATAGCCCTCGAAGAAGAAATTTAATTTTTCTTATCAACAATTTAGTCAAACTAACTAGAAAATATTTTAATAACACCAAGATGCTTACATAAAATAATATCACTATAACTCCATTCTAACAAGCATCAAAAGATCCATGCACACATCAATATCACAACTCATTCCAATCCAACCTCTTATTACATTCCATGTTCCACTAGAAGCGTACTTTATACAAGTCATAAGAAAAGATATAAGAGAGCACTTAGTGCATTCACCGAGAATCCACACACATAAATATTCAATCACATATGCCACCAAATTAAAAACACCCCTTGTGACAATCTCATTTCTCATGAGATTTACTTCCCAAGTTTGACTTATACAACAAACATATGCCATAATCATTCACATTCATCACGCCACTTAAGCAATAATCGTTTAGACAAGTATGGACTTCCTAGAGCCATGATGAATTATTGCAGACATTGTACAAGTTTCACCTATACATATGAATGCACAAGTTTCAAATTTTCCTCTTTCTTGGTGTGTAGATATTCAAATAAGGAGTAAAAGAGGGAAGATAGCCGAGTTCTGAGGGTCCTACACTATACATCAAGGCCCTGTCGATGCATGAAAATTCCCCGACTTAAAAAATCCTCACAAATTCTTTACAATAGGTTACACAAATAAAGAGGTTGAAGTCAAAATCACATGAAACCCAAACATAAAATCACATAGACCTCACTCAAACACAAAATAATCTAAGGTTATGAAAATGCTTGTAAAAAATGCCAAAGCAATTCACAATGTCAATACCAATAAATCTAGTAAAGTCATAATCAACCTTTCTTGAACCATCTCAGATATCAAGAATTGAATGACCTATTTCACAAACAGAGAAGAACCGCAACTATAAAACAACACAGACATAATGCAACAAACACTTATCCAATGATTTACCAACACATGACATATGTTAACCACAACCATATTAACCCTTGAAGGAAAACAATACAAACAAAATGAAACAAACACTTAACAAACTATTTACCAATGTGCAACATATATTAATGCACGACGTATATTAACTGCAACATATATTCACCACAAAGCGAAGAGACATAATTACACTAAGAATTATGTCAAAACCCAACAAAATTAAGGATTACACTAAGAATCTGTNCATATGGGGTGATATTTTTTTGGCTCCAAGAAGTTTTTTTTTTTTTTTTTTGCATAGCGAAATGTTTTTTGGTCCTGGTTTGAGCTTGGGAGGACTTGTTTCTTGTTTATAGGTTTGTTGCTCCATGATCTATTCATATTGATTGTTTCAATTTTATTCTGAACCTATTGGAGCAAGAAGAGCCTTTGACTTTGTCTCTTTCTGGAGGAGTTGGCATGATCGTGAGTTGAGAAGGCTGAGTGGATCCACAATTAGAGACTGCATTTTGGGCAGGACCTTGGTAGATTATTGACTATCGCTTCATGAATTAAACCGTTATGGAGGTCATGCAGTGTGAAGAGTTTTCAGTCCTGGTTTGGGCTTGGGAGGACCCTTGTTCTTGTTTACACGTTTGTTGTTTCAGGATCTAATCATTTGATTGTCTGAAGTTGATTTTGAATCTGTTGGAGCGAGAAGAGCCTTCGGCTCTGCCTCGTTCTCTAGAGGAGTTAGCAGGATCGTGAGCTGATTAAAGGCTAAGTGGATCCACAGTCAGAGTCTGTGTTTTGGGTAGGACCTTGGCAGATTGTTGATTCAAGATTTGAACCAGTTCAATCCTGTTTGATCAGGTTCTAGAGTCGAAGTTTTTGCAGGCTTTTTGGATCTGGGTTTCTGCAATTCCCAGTTCTTTTTGGTGGTGTGTCTCTCGCAAGGTGACTTTGTTGTTCTTTGTAATGGCCCTAGGTGGGGTCTCTGAGACTACCCATTCCCATGAGCTCTCCGCCTTCAAGAATTTGGTAGCAGAATGCAGTAAGCGTCCTGTCTCAGCTTCACAGCAGAAATTTGCCAAGAAACTGGATGCCATTCGATATGTTGCTCTTTCGGAGGAAGAATCGTGTCGTGCTACCTTGAACCTTTCAGAACGGGGTCTTGTAGGTCAATTCACTGGATTATGGCCATCTCTAAGGGCCATTGAACCGTGGGTGCAGAGGAATTGGCAACCGCTGGTCTCAAAAGGAATAAAGAGTCAAATCATCAGGAAGGGTTATTCTGTATTCATCTTCAAAAGTAGTGAGGACAGGATGCTCATTTTAAGGAACGAGCCATATTTCATGGACCCTCAAGGTTTGTACCTAAATAAATGGACACCTGATTTTGACCCTGCTCAACATGTCCCTTTGGTTGTCCGAGTTTG
The DNA here is from genome assembly GCA_001517045.1 of Pseudotsuga menziesii. Taxonomy (NCBI): domain Eukaryota; kingdom Viridiplantae; phylum Streptophyta; class Pinopsida; order Pinales; family Pinaceae; genus Pseudotsuga; species Pseudotsuga menziesii. Next base: position 258,018 of record LPNX010531964.1, on the reverse strand, counting down.
GATCCACCTTCCTCATCTTCCCTTGCATTGTTGGAGTCCCAAATCACTAGAATCAATTGGGAATACCCTTGGAAGATATATTGACATAGCAGACATGAAGGATCAGTTCTCTTGTGCAAGAATTTGCATGGAGGTTGATCTGGAAATAGGACTCCCTGAAACCATCCATTTAACAGTAGAACATTGGTCTCATGTGTAAGAACTAGATTATGAACAATTTCCATTTAAGTGCAGGCACTGTCACGAATATGGTCATTTCGTGAGACACTACAAAAAGAAGGTTGAGGTTGAATCAGAGAAGCCAAGAGAGCAATGGACAAAGGTACATAAACAAGATTTGTCAAAGAAAACCATCAAATCAAAGGCCAAAGGGGCTGCATTAGGTTCCAGTGTGCACATTTCAGATCAGCCCTCGGTGGAAGGGATTGCAGCCTCTTCTGAGGTAGAATCATCATCAAACCCTTTTGAAACCACCAACTCTTTAGATGATCCTTCTGTCTCTGCAAATAATGAGCAGCAGCCTCTCTTTTCAGCCATTGAGGAAATTAATGAAGAAATTCTTCCAACTCAATTGGACTCCCTAGCTAGAGGTTCTTCTCCCTCTTATGCTGATATGACAAGAAAGAAACCTTTGGAATCGTCCGGCTCATTGGAAGATGAGACATTCGAAAGACCCTCAAAAAAGGTAGGGAGGAAATCTCTCAAGGAAGCAAGAGAGGAAGAAGCAGAGAGGCAAAAAATACAGGGAAGTCAAACCACTTTAGAAATGTCTATTGGACGAAATACCAGAGCAATGCCACCTAAGGGAGGTCTTTCAACTTCCATCCCCAATAGATGATGCAGATAATTTCTTGGAATTGTAGAGGTTTGGGGAACTCTATGAAACTTGAAGCCGTTAAAGACCTTTTAAAAATATAAAATATTGATATCCTCATGCTTCAAGGAACACAATTTGAAGGGGAAACTCCTCTTAATCTAAGTCATTCTAAATGGAAATTAAATTCAGGAAAGGCCGTCAGTGCAAGGTGATCATATGGAGGGCTTGCCACAGTCTGGTCGGAGGATATGTTTGAGCTGGTAAGTTCTTTTGAAACACAACACTGAATTCTTACTGAGCTTTGCAATAAATTAAATAAGTTTGCTATTGCCTTGTTTAACCTTTATGTTCCTATTCACCCAATTGAGAAGAATGAGTGTTGGCATACACTCTATGATTTTATGGAGTCTACCTCTCCTTCGAATATCATTATTGTTGGAGATCTAAATTTGGTTTTAAACTCAAAGGAAAAAAAAGGAGTCAATACCTGTTATGATCAATTGTTGCCTTACATTGAGGGTTTCATACAACAGTGGGATCTCATTGATTTCAAGCCCAAGAAGGGACTATACACATGGACCAATAATAGAACTGGTGCTGCTCACATTTCATCCCATCTAGATCGGTTTCTGGTACATAGTACTTTTTTTATGGATAAGAAATTAGTTTCTACAAAAAGCCTTCCTAAACTTTCCTCAGATCACAAACCCATCCTCTTGTAGTTGGATGAGGAAGAAAATTTGGGCCCGATTCCGTTCCGTTTCAACCCTCAATGGATTGAGCAGGATGGATTTTTGTCATAGTAACTAAGGCTTGGGCTACTTCAGTCATTGGGTCTCCTAGCTATGTATGGGAGCATAAACTAAAAAAAACCAAAATAACATTGAAAGAGTGGGTTAAATCTCCGTCTAATACTCCCACTGCACCGAGAAAAGTGGTTGTGCAACAACTAGTTGATTTACAATTGGAATTGGAGAGCAGCAAAATAACTCCTCAAGCTTTGGAGAAAGAGCAAGTAGCCCAATTTGCCTCCTTTAAATCATTCAAACATGAAGAAGAATATTGGAGGTTCAAGTCACGAAGTCTATGGCTTCTTTCTGGAGATCGTAATACAAGTTTTTTCCATAGACAATACATAGCCCGTCTCTCTCGAAATCATATTTCTGAGATCAACTCAACATATGGGACTGTTTTAAAAGGAACTATCCAAGTCAAAGAAGCATATGATATCTACTTTCAACACCTTTTCATAGAGGTTGGGACTGGCAATGAGGAGCTCACTTCTGAATTTCTTTCTCATTTGCCTTCTCTTGTTAGTGATGAGAATAATCTAAATCTAATGAAGCCCTTTTCTGAAGAGGAAATCAACAACGTTGTGTGGGATCTCGAATCTGACAAAGCGCCAGGACCATATGGATTTTCTTTTCACTTCCACAAAGTTTGTTGGAACACCATTAATACTGATTTATTAAGAATGGTCAAAGCCTTCCAACAAAAGGCCAAAGTGGGTGGAAGCACCAATTCCACCTTTCTTGCCTTAATTCGAAAAGAAGTTAATCTGGATACCTTTGATAGATTTAGGCCTATTTCTTTATGCAATGCATCCTACAAAATCCTCTCAAAAATCCTTGCAAACAGATTAAAACCTTTGTTATATAAGCTTATTTCTCCCAGTTAAGGCGGTTCCATCAAAGGGAGACATATTTTGGACAATGTAACTCTTGTACAGGAAGCCATGCATTCTAGTTTCCAGAGGAAGGAGAAAGGGATGCTCATCAAGTTGGACATGTCAAATGCTTTTGATTGAGTTAATCTCTCTTATCTTTATAAATTTTTACTTTCTTTTGGGTTCAATCCAACATTTGTTAATTTGATCAAATCCTGTACTGATAAACCTTGGATAGTCCTGCTTGTAAATAGGAGACCTGCCTCTTATTTTCAAGCTTCTATGGGGATAGGGAAAGGCTGTCTGCTATCCCCTTTCCTGTATATTTTGCTGGCAGACTCTTTGAGTAGGAAATTGACCGCTGAAAGAAATGTGGGGGTAATCCCAGGCAAACAATTGACGAATGGAATTGATCCAATCAACCATGCTTTGTTTGCTGATGATTCCCTACTTCTGGGAAGAGCTTATATGAGAATTGCTAGGGCCTTTCATGAGATTCTTTAGAGATTTTGCAACATCTCAGGAGAGCTGATTAACAAAAGAAAAAGCTTTCTATATGGATGGAACACTAATGAACAGACCATCCATTGAATTGTTAGATTTCTGGGCTTTTTTGGATTTGCTACTTGGGATAAAATCAACTCTCTTGGATTACCTTTAACTTTGGGGTCCAACAAATATTTCTCTATGGAATGAAGTTATAAATAAGATCAAAGCTAAGATAGCAGTATGGGGAAGGCATTGGCTGAACGATGCTGGCAAGTTAATACTCATCAAATTAGTACTCTCTTCATTTCCTATTTACCAGGCTTCTTTCCTCCTTGCTCCGAAGGCAATTATGGAGCAGATTTCGAAACTATTTAGAGAATTTTTGTGGCAGGGTGGAAAAAGAAATTAGAAAATTTTTCTAGTAAAATGGGATATCGTGAAAATACCAATGTTGGAAGGTGGACTTAACATTCGAGATCCAGGTATAGTCAATTTTGCTTTAGGTGGTAAGATTCTCTGGAAGCTATATTCCAACAGCTCTCATCCGGTAAGCTAGCTTCTTCGAAAAATGTATCTTAATGGTTCTTCATTGAGAAATCTTTAGCTTGACAACATTCCTAAAGTCACTCTACTTTGGAATCTCTGTAGGCAAGGCTTTGATTTTTTCCAAAGTCAGCTAAGTCATGTTCCTGGGAATGACAACAAAAATCGGCTATGGTCCGATAACATAATCGACAATCAACCTCTTGCAATCAGATTTGAATTAATTCCTATTCATGAGTGGTCGACGCAGCAAGGTTTGCTTCGGTTGTTTGATATCTCCTCTTGGGATATCAATGGGGATTGGACAACGTGGGTCTTCCCATCGCTTCCAATTCATCTCCTTCACCAAAAACAATTGTTGTTGGACGCGTTGAAGGGGATGGCTCTAGTTAATCTTCAGGTTGCTGATTGATGGACTTGGGGAAGGAATGGGTTCTACTCCTTGACGTTTGGTTTGCTGCATTATAGCCGGTACATCCCCATTTACTGAACCATTCAATCTGGAAGCAGGTTTGGTTTGCTCACGGGCTTTGCTCCTGAACAACCATAGTCCGTGGAATCAGGTATGGCTTTCCATTCCCAAATTTATTTGTTGGAAGTTGTGGTTGTTAAGAATGATTTGATATTCAACAATGTCGAGCATTCTCCTTTGTCTATTGCTGCTAAAGCCAAGGCTCTTTTAATTAAAGCATTGGGAAATCACTCCCTAAAGTCAGACATTCCACTTTCAGTAGAAGAAAGAAGTTGGCTGGGATCATTGCAGATATGGGACATGAAGAAGATGTTAGCTAGACCAATTTATAACCCTGCTTGGAAAATACGAATGACCAAAGCAGATTTCCAAGTATGGTGGAGAAAACAAGGAAAAGCAACGGTTTTCTTTGATGGTGCCTCAAAAGGAAATCCATGCATCTCAAGTGCAAGCGAGGTGATCTATTATCAAGATGGATTAAATAAAGACAGTTTTAGTGGGGGATTAGGACATAATACAAATAATCAGGCAGAAATTCTTTGGGTTGTACAGAGGATGTCAGATTGCACAAAAACACGGAACCACGACCCTCCAAGTCTTCGGTGATTCATAAATTTTAATAAATATCCTAAATTATGAGGATTGTTTTATCAATCCAGCACTCAATAATTCTCTCCATCGATTGAGGGGGTTATTGCATACCTTGTCTTCTACTGCATTTTTTCATATTCTTTGTAGTTTGAATAAGGAAGTTGATGTAAAAGCTAATGAGGGATGCAAATTGACACAAGGAGCATTAAAAAAAAACGCTGAAGATTCTTTGTTCATATGTATTCCGTAACTGGTTTGCCTCTAATTTTTGGAAGGCCAAGTGAGATTGTAACCGGGATAAGTGAGTTTAGACTATATGTAACTCTGGTTGTTTAGGCTAAGGGCCAACTGATATCTTTCCAAAATAAAAAATAAAAAAATTAACCGTTTCAGTAAAAAAAAAACCTTACATAGTGCATAACAAATAGTCATTTATAGACAACAGGTCAGTGTAAGACAACATGCTATGTGCATTCATAGAGGGCTCGAACAAATCCACTAGAGCACACAAACTCACTTGGAAAACAAACCCATAAGGACAAAACCCACAAGTAGAAGACACCATAATCAAAACCCACAATCCACGAACCAAGTTACAGTTACAAATGTTTACTAGGAGATAAAATGCATTGTAAAACACAAACATAGAATATGATAGAAGTGAAATCCTTCCAGGGAAACCTTGGGCCAACCTCTAACAACTCTCTAGCTGCCCAACTCTCCAAGCACTCAACTTTATTGTGATATGCAAGGCACACACATACACTAGTGTGGGACAACGAAACATAAAACCCAAGAAATAGATTAAAAAACTAGTGCACCCACATTGCATGATAAGGTTGTTGAAGAACCAGAAGTCATTATGCTGAGAAACCATTCCGCAAATAGGTCAAAGCATAATAGGGCCATCCCTAAACTAGGAAACCATGTGTCGAGCAACAAGGAAGCACCCCACCATGTGTGTATTGAAGCGAGAACCCATGGGGAATGGAGTGCTGGAGCACATAATGGAATGGACACATACACGACTAATGGAGAGGGGGCATGCAACTACCAGGGTGGTTGAATGCCCACACATTAGGCCTGAACAGGAATGAACGGAGCAAGGGAGGGAGTGCAAGAGAAGGGCTCATTGGCACGAAAGGTGAGGTGAGTTAAAATGCATATGGTGCAAAACATGTATTATGTCCAGCTAGTGGGTTTCATGTCTCGTACCTGCCCACTGTGTGGCCCAGCCAGGTGGCTGAAGGGAGGACACACCACAACTGGCGTCCCTCCCCTATTAAATGGTTGTCTTAGTTATTTATAGAAAAAAAAAGATTGTGGTGGATGGGTTTTGAATAAACAAAAAAGCACTTCAATAGTGTAGTGATCGGCCACGGTAATGTGATCGTTACTCCAAATTTATGACTTGAATTTAAAAACCATACCATATTAATAAATGACACAACTCATAAAAGACTTTATACAAATCTTATTCAATACTATAAATAATTTGATAATTAAAAAAAAAATTTAAATAATTTTTAAATTCAACCATTTAAACTACTCTTACAAATATTTATATCTTATCATTTTTTTTAAAACCAATTAAAAAATGAAAATAAAATAATTTAAAAATTATAATATTTATTTTAATTCTCACAATAATGAATTAAATATTATTTTTTAAACAAATGTTACTCCCAAAAAGGTGAACTTCCAATTGGAAAGTATCATCCATACTCCGCCCGGACTAATAAAACTTTCCAATCATATCAAATAAAATATCGTTTCATCCTTGCTAATCTGGGATTTAATCATATAGTTTAAAAAAAAAAAAAATTATGTAAATAAGTATTTAGATATTATCTTAAATTTTAAATTTGGTTGAGTAAGTTAATAAGATTAATCTAAATATAACAAATGTACAATATAGATTCATTTCATGAAATGCATCTTGATTAATAATGTATAGAGGCATTTAGATGTCTCATAACTTGTTTAAATAGATCAATAAAATTAATCCAAGTATATTTTGTTATACTTAAATACATTTTGTTAATATTTAAATAAGCTTCATTTAATAGTTAAAAAAACCTATAACAATTTGTTTTTTATTTTTCCAATTTTGTTTTTATTTATTTATCAAATTATTTGTTTTGAAACCCACCTTAAATCATTTAAAAGAAAATTAAATTAAAGAAATTTATCAAATAAAGCATCTAAATTTATAATATTAATTGAAAAAATCATAAAGCCCGCCCTGATTCATTTGAAAGAAAATTATGTTGATGGATTTAAAAGAAAATTAAATTAAAGAAAGTTATATCAAATAAAGCTTCTAAACTTATAATATTAATTGAAAAAATCATAAAGCCCGCCTTGACTCATTTGAAAGAAAATTGAAGAAATTTATGTTGATGGATTGATATGCATCGTCCCTTTCATGAATCCATGAACAAGATTACATAGCCTGTTTGAACCATCCTAAGAAAATTCACACTACTGAAGGTTTCAACTTCTGTCCCGGCTCCCCTGAAGCAGTCTGTCATTATTTTTTGACCACGGTGTTTGAGGTCCAGCAATTCTATGGCAGAGGCTGCAAAAATGCGCGACCAACCCAAGCCACGACGTGCAACGCTAAACAAGTCTCCATGGTATGTATATACATTTCCTTCTGCCTCAAAATTGAACTCTTCTATCTCATTCTCTCTCTCTCACACACTGTGAGTTGCGGACTCTCTGTGTTGATGCAGAACTTTCGATTTTAGTGTTTTAGATGGAAATATAGGGCTTCGATGGGATTTCTATCATTGCAGACTTTCAGTCTATACTTCACCAAGCACAGGGAAGAAAACTAGAGTTGGCGTTAGGGAGATAAATTAGAATTTTGTACAATTTCGCGGCAACCAGAACATACCGTGTTTTCTTCTTTTATGTGAAATCTTCACAAACACAGATGATATGTATAGATATACATTTAACAGGAAACCCAACGTTCACCCAGACTGATATACGTTGAGGGGAAAAACCTTTGCAGATAACGAAAAAGAAACCCAAAAATCATAAAAGGAAGCCCGCAAGGGCTATAAGAAAGAAGCTCAGAATCCGTGAGATAGAAACTGAAATGCACCTAACAGATTTGATAAGGGAAAATATTCACGAGTAATCAACCTTCCGGGTCTCGGTTCACTTGTGAGGTTGATGGAGTACGAACCCACCCACCAGGATTCCATTCTTGCCATAGTCTGTCTCATCCGAATGGCATGGCCCAAAAGATTTGAGGCTGGGTGCAAGTCTTGGACAGATTTGGCGGACTGATTTCCCTTTATACCTAACAATTAGCCAAAGGAAATCTGTGTAATACGAGCAGCCCCCAACCAACCCCCGACCTCCAAGCGTTCCTGTTCATCTTTTCCCGTAACAGATAATGGAAAGGTTTCGATATTTACGTACACTTTCCTTTTCTATTGGTTGGCAATTCCATTCGAATTATGTCATCATGTAATGTGCGATTGCGGAACAAGAAAGGATGTTTAGTCCTTTGACAGTGATATGTTTTCAAAGTCTGTTCGCTAGTTGAGATTATAATTTTTCTGCTAGGATATGTGAAGTTGGAGCTGGAAAACATACTTGTTTGGTTTCTATTGATAAGCTTGAAATGGTATCATTACTTAGAATTACCCTTGTTTAGATCTTAGACACACTACAATCCATTCGATGATATGCCCAATAGTTCTATCGACTGAAAGCTTGTGCTAGCTTTAGACGTTATAAAGCTGCTTAGCCAACAATTACTGTAATACTGTGAAAATTTATTGGATTTTCTGTTGTTAATGAAACATATGTTGGGGAAAATAATTTCTTAATCTAGGGTTCTAGTCTGTTAGCAAGACCTTGAGAAATGTGGTTCATATGAGACACTACATAAGGCAATGAGCAATGGATGTCTTAACCAGAGAGTATTACTAATTTGATTCATATTTTAAAGTCACTGTGGACTAATCTTTAAATATAGGTGTTACCACCTGAAAATGCATGTCTTAATCCACATATTCTTGGGCTTTCTTCTCTTGCCAGCACAACAAAAATTACAAGTTGCAGGGGGAGGCTTGGAGGTCAGGCACCTTGTTCTGTTTTGCCCGAGCACCATTCATCATCTGTATGGCAAGAACAAAGATGTAGAAATATTGTTGGCTTGACGGAGGCTTTTCCAAAGGCATATCTCATTATGAACTTCCATTTAGGCATACTTGACACATATTGGAGGTCCAGAGCATGCCATGTGGTAAGCAAACGGGTTAATGAATATAAAAGGAGGGCTATTGTGGTCATATGCATGGATACGGTGGTGGCCAATATTCCTGAATCTCGGGAAATGTTGTTTTCTAAATGATGGGCAACAACTCTTGGAGGTACTGTCCAACTTCAGTTGTCTTACACTACCATCCCTGTTGTTGCTAATAAATTTGTTATATTAAATTGTGAGAAGAGAATGCTGTTCAATGTGGATGTACCTAACCGAGTAATGTAGGAGGCAGTGTGCTTTGAGCTCAGTCGTGGCACATTTATAGTCATGGCAGCAGAAAACATGGGAGTTCCAACTTCCAACACACAATCCAGTTGATCCAAAATTATGGGACACATGGACAACGCTCTGTAATAGCATTCAAGCGAGATTGGGTAATCATGTGTTAAATTTTTCTCAATACCAAATTCTGATTTCTGTTTTCAATTTTTATACTCAGAAATTATAAACAAAAAAACTTGATATCTTTAACCAATAATGCAGCAGAATAAACAAGAAATCCACACATTTGAGAGAAGTGTTAAAAAGTGGCAACAAGGAAGGTCTTTTATCATTTGCATATGTCCTTGCTTGATAGAAGACATAAAATAGGAAGCCATATTAATTATTGCTTTTATCCAAAGTTTATACTTAGAAAAAGTGCATTATGTGATCTAATTTTAATTTGACTTAATGGAGGCACTTTTATAAATTTCAAGTGAAAAATAATTTAAGTGATGACTAATCTAATCTTGGCCATTGATCTCACTGGAGGATCTCATCCTTTGATCCATAGTGAGAGTTAGGGTTTTCGCTTGGCCATTGAGTTAAAAGGAGATTGATTTGGTGGAGAGGACACACAACATAGTTGCTTTGACATCCTCATTGCTAGAGAGAGAATTCTTGCTTATATCTTTTCAGCCGAAGAGTGAGAGAAAGTTTGCAGGAGAATTTTGTAGAGAGTGACACTGAAGGACATTTATCCAGAGATCGACAGGACAACATTGACGAATCAAAGAGGCCGAACTCAGTGGCTCAGAGGGGCTGTATAGGTGATGCAAAGGCCGAGACGTAGACAACCGTATGGGTGACGTTAGCATCCGTACCAGTGACGCTGGGGGTTGTACAGTGTGATGCAAGGTTGTACGAGTTTGTGGGGTTTTCTCTGTGAGTTTCGGTTGTGTGGTTTTGCTAGGTTGGGTAAAATCAATTTTTGGATTGTACTGTTCTATATCTTGCTAATAAAAATATCTCTTTAGACTGTTGCACTGATTTTCCTGTCTTAGGTTTTTTTAGGGGTTTTCATACTCAAAAACATTGGTGTTTCTATTGATGTGATTGCTCTTATATTTTTTTCTCAGTATTTATTTTCCGTTGCAATATTTGTGAAGAAACTTATTTGTGGTTATCAGTAATAAAAATTTAAAGATACTGGGTATATCAAGATTGGGTTTTAAGGAAATTTACATGGTATCAGAGCTCTTTTGAGCAGATCTGAGAGAAAGTAGTAGTATTGGATAGATCGGGGGAAAATCTATTGAAGACACAAACCTATAGTTTCAGATCTAGGGTTTGACAGGGACACTTCATTATGGCCGTATAGTTGAGAGTCGAGGATAGACTCTAGAGGGCTCAGAACTTTCCTATATGGAAAGTGAGGATCATGAGGATCCTGGATGTTAGTGATGTAGAGGAGCACATTGACTCCAAGAAGGCTGTGCTCGCAGATTCGACAGAGTTGGCTAGGTGGAAGAAGGTGGATTCTAGGGCCATGTTGATTATCTTGGATGGGGTGAAGGATCACATAGTCCCTCACCTGTCTGGGAAGAAGACCGCATTAGAAATGTGGACGGCTCTGGAAAGCCTTTACCAGAGTAAAGACGAGAACCGAAAGATGGTGTTACAGGGGAGCACCAAGATGGCCAAGGGTGAAGGAGTGGTGCCTTATCTCACAAGGCTCACATAGATCATAGACGAACTTGGAGCAGTGGGCTCTAAGACTGAGGACGAGGAGCTAGTTCGGGTAGCCCTCAATGGATTTTCTAAGCCATGGGACGTCTTTGTCAAAGGTATGGTGGCTAGGGAGAAACTCCTTGATTGGTAGAGATTGTGGGATGACTTTGTGCAAGAAGAGATCCGTATGGGTCAAGGTTCAGATTCATCTAGCAGTGCCCCACAGATCGTGGATGAAGAGGCTCTAGCCTTAGCGAGTAAGGGAAAGGGAAAGGCAAAGAAAAATAAGGGTGGTAAGAAGAACATTGACATGTCAAAGGTCAAATGTTTTATCTGCCACAAGCCAAGACACTTTGCCTCCTAGTGCCCAGAGAGGAAGAAAAAGAACAATACACAAATTGCAGGTTCTGTAGAGGTGGAAGAGTTTAGCAAAAGCTTCGACGAGGATTTTTGTTTGATAGCTTGCATGGCAAGCACCACAGGCAGCAACATCTGGTACATTGACAACAGAGCTTCTTGTCACATGACATGACATAAAAGGTTCTTCAGAAGCTTGCAGGAAGGTTGAGTAAATCTCCAAATTGAGTTGGGAGATGATGCGTGGTATCAGGTGTAGGAAGTTGATAATGTTTCATTTCAGAGGGAGTCTGGCAAACCCCTCAGTTTTGCCGATGTATTATATGTTTCAGGTTTGAGGAAAAACCTTATATCCGTTTCTACCCTGGAGGACAAGGGTTTTCATTTGAAGTTCCGTGATCGGAAAGTGTATATCAAGCCCAAGGGGTCAGATAGGAGTTTGGATCGAGTGATTGGGATTCGGAGCGGGAAGGTGTACAGACTACACTTCTAGTCTGCAAAGGCTTTGGTCAGCAGCAACAACAGTCAAGGTGAGTTGTGGCATAGGAGGATGGCACACTTACACCATGGAGCACTGAGGCATTTGAGACATACAGTTATTGGAGTTCCTCAGGTATAGGAGGAGAAGCATAACCACTGCAAGGGTTGTGCGTTGGGGAAGAACATCGGGAAGCCTTTCCCACAGAGTGAGCACAAGTCTAAGGGGACCTTGGCCTTGGTGCATTCAGATGTTTGCAGACCCATGAGTGTCCAATCTTTCAGTGGCTATAGTTATTGCGTTACGTTCATTGAGGACTATTCCAGGAAGACTTGGATCTATCTCATGCAGGCCAAGCCAGAGGTCTTCGAGCGGTTTCGAGAGTTCAAGATTCTCGTGGAAAACGAGACAAGGAGGAAGATTTGGATATTGAGGATGGACAACGGGGGTGAGTACACTTCCAAGGAGTTCTTGGAGTTTTGTTCATCGGAGGGGATAAAAAAAGAGCACACAGTTCCTCATACCCCGCAACAGAACGGAATGGCGGAGAGGAAGAACAAGACATTGGTAGGAGCAGCCAAGGCCATGCTATTTGATCAGGGATTGCCACTATTCCTATGGCCCGAGACATATAGGACTGCAGTCTACATTGAGAACAGGTGTCCCCACACAACTTTGGTGAGGAAGACACCCGAGGAGGTCTTCACAGGCACTAGGCCAGATGTGAGTCATCTACGCATATTTGGGAGGGTTTGCTATTGTCACATCCATGCTAACACTGGGAAGAAGATGAACCCTTTGTTGATTTTCTGAGCAGCATCGAGAGCCCTTCTCTTCAGAGAATGGGACCACCTGGTTCGGGACCACGGTGAAGACTCAACCCAGTGTTGAGTGACCATTCTGTTGAATGGTAGATATCTGGTCTGGGACCATGATATAAACCCAGATTTTCCCTGGGTAGACTCGACCTTGTGTTGAGTAGACATCTGGTCTGGGACCACATTGTAGACCAGTCTGGGACTGGTAGACTCAGCTTAGTTCTGAGTAGCCATTCTCTGGGAGAATGAAGACACTGTAAGCCCTAGACTGGGTCTGGGCATGTGTCTGGCACTTTGACCCTTGATCTATGGGCTTGGTGTGCTTCTCCAAGGATTAGCTACCCTTGGTTAAGTTACCCTAGTACCAGATCTAGGTGTCACATAGTGTGTGAGATAAAAGCATTAATAACTCTCTTGGTTTGTGATGATGTACTTTTGAAATAAAAAAGTACCATAGGTAATGACCACAGGGGCACTTGGTAAAAGGCTAAAGTCAAAAGTCAAAGAAAAAAAAATAAAAGTACCTTTTTGGTAAAAGTGAAATTAGGAAAATAATAAAAATATTATTATTTTTATCTTTCCTAATCTTGTCCACCTAAAAGGACCACAGGTGGAAAACAAAATTAAAGAAGGACTTCTTATAAAAGTCAAAGGAAAAGATAAAAGTACATTTTTGGTAAAAGTGAAAGTGAAATTAGGAAAAGAATAAAAATATTATTATTTTTATTTTTCCTAATTAAAGGACTTCTTATAAAAGTCAAAGGAAAAAATAAAAGTACCTTTTTGGTAAAAGTGAAAGTGAAATTAGGAAAAGAATAAAAATATTATTATTTTTATTTTTCCTAATCTTGTCCACTTACAGGTGAGCAAAGGCTATATAAGAAGATCAAGCCTTTTCATTTTTTACACATACTTTTGCTCTCACAGGTGAAGAAGACTATCTTATGTTCAAATCCTTAGCTTGGGTTTTATCAGTAAAGTCCATCTTCAGCATTTTTGCACAGCTATCTTCAGCGTTCCATTTTTTGGGCAGTTTTCAACACTCTGATATTTTCGGGCAGTTTTCAGCAGTCTGATATTTTCAGGCAGTTTTTTAGTAGGCTGATATTTTTGGGCAGTTTTCAGTAGTCTGATATTTTTGTGCAGTTTTCAGATAGTCTGATATTTTTGGGCAGTTTTTAGCAGTCTGATATTTTTAGGCAGTTTTTAGCAGTTTGATATTTTCGGGTAGGAGAGAGAAAATCTCAGTTTTTCTGAGAAAGCCCTAAATTGGTAATTTTCTGTAATTCTGGAAATTATGGGTAAAATTATCAGTCTGATTTTTACTGATGAATTTTATAGTTATTGTGGTCAAAATCCAGATTTGGATTTGAGGAACTTTTAGAAGAATTTCTTAAGCCATCTCATTTACGAGATGAGCTATTAATGCTTTTGGGGTTTTTGTCCTTTGAAGGTTTCCCTAGTGAAAAATATTGTGTCCATGTGTGCTAATGTGATGAATGTGTTTTTACTGCACTGTTGATCTATTTATGTTTATTTGCAAATTTTTAAAGTTTATGCTAATGTTGAAAATTCAACACCCTTCTGGTGAGAAGGGGTTACTGGTTTGTTACAGCGAGACTTCTAAGGCATACATGGTATATATTTCAGCTCACAAGAGGATCATTGTGAGTAGGGATGTCCAGTTTGATGAGGACAAAGCCTTACGAAGATCTATCGACTTACCAACACAAGACTCAGGAGTAAAATTGGAGGAGCCAGAGGTACAGGTATAGGTACAGACACAAGGCACATGTTTTGATAGTCAAAGGGAGTCAATTGGACAGGATCCTTTGGTCATCGACTTGGAGGATGAGCCGCAGCAGGAGGAGGATGTCCGACAATCGCAATAGGTAGACACTAGGGCACGACCTAAGTGGTTTAGGTCCACCATTCAGGATTCCAGGCATGTGACTCTTCCACAGAGCTCCATGAGGAGGAGCAAACCACTGGATAGACTTAGCTATATGGCATTGATGACAGAGCTGATTAACTTGGAGCCTTCCAGTTTTGAGGAGGCTGCACCTAAGTCACCTAGTTCGAATTCGTGTTCGAGTTCGGCCACTTTGAAATTCATTAAAAATTCGGCATTAAATTCGAGAGACTATAAAATTTTAAAATAATTAAAAATACATCAAAATTTTTAATAAAATTTAATATGCTCATTAAAACACATTAAAAAAAACTTTAGAAAATGAAATTAATTACTACAGTCTATACCATAATTAATACATCATTAATAGAACGAATTTGCCACAACCCACTACAATTTGCTCATTAAAAAATACCTCAAAATTTTTAAAAAATTTGAAATTAATAAAAATTCATCAACATTTTGATATTCATTAAACACATCAATCATAAAAATTAAACTATTTACTATATCATCGTTAGTTGAACAAGTTAACCACAAACCCACAAAACAGTTTATTCATTTTCCACAGGCCCACAAAACCAATTTGCCACGAATCGATTTATCACGCGAACCATGGAACAATTTCTTTGGTTTCAATTTGACGAGCCACCGTCGACTGCAGTTGTTCCGGTCAAGGGCGTTGGGCGAGTCGTGAAGTACAAAATCACATATTTTCAATTCTCTTAACGTCAAGTGAATTATTTCTCCCGCATATTTTTATTTCTCTCATTTTACTCATTTTCGATGGAGAGAGAGCCACCGTCAAACTCGTAATCCGTATAGGCAGGCCACCTTTTATTCCCCCAAACTTATCCCCACGGCGTTCGACCGCGAAGCATATTGGGTCAGATTTGCTATGGTAGACTGGGAGGGGTCGACTGAAAGATCTACAGCAGTTCCGGTCAAGGGCATTAACCGACAGCAAAGCACAGACTCGTGCATTTTTATTTCTCTCAGCTTCAGGCAAATTAACGACAGGAGGTGCATGTAGGGATAAGGAAAATACATATTTGTTGTTCCTAACTCAACATATGAACATAAATTGCATGCTCGTAGGCTAGGGTTAAATTTTAAGGATAAAATTCGGCGAATTTTAATGATTGAATTCGTACTTTGACAAAATTCGACATATTTTGATTTTCATGCTTTAAAATCGGCGAATGCAGTGACTTAGGGCTGCACAACATGATGTGTGGCAAGAGGCTATGGTTGAGGAGTATGACTCCATCATGAGAAACCAAGTATGGGAGGTTGTGCCGAGGCCAGAAGAAAAATGAGTGGTTCGATCCAGGTGGATCTATAAGGTAAAGCATGTAGCAGACGAAAGCATGGAGAAGTACAAGGTGCGCTTCGTGGCAAAGGGTATTCACAGAAGGAAGGAATTGACTATGAGAAGACCTTCGCTTTTGTCCCCAGATATTCTTCTATTTGGACTATTCTCTCATTAGCAGCAGAGATGGGTTAGTGTGTTCATCAGATGGACGTGAAGACTGCCTTCCTCAACAGAGTTATAGAGGAGGAGGTATTTATTGAGCAGCCCGACGGGTTCGAAGTGGAGAGCAGGGAGTCGCATGTATGCAGGTTGCAGAGAGTTCTTTATGGGCTCAAGCAGGCACCTCGAGCATGGTACTCGAGGATTGATAGCTATCTACGGGAGATGGGATTCCAGTGGAGTAAAGCTGACCATAATCTATACTTTTTGTCTAGTGAGGTACCTCTCATATTTGTTTTGTATGTAGATGATCTCTTTCTTACAGGAGATGAGAGGTTGATCAAGGATTGCAAGTCCAACCTTGAAGTCGAGTTTGAGATGAAAGACCTTGGGTTGATGCATTACTTCCTAGGTGTGGAGGTTTGGCAGAGAGATGTGTGCTTCTTCATTGGTCAGGGGAAGTATGCAGTAGAGATCTTGAGGAGATTCAGGATGGAGGACTGTAAACCCATGTCCATGCCTCTAGTTACCAACTAGAGGAAGATTGATGCATCGAGTTAAGAGGAGTTTGATCCTACTATGTATCGCCAGCTAATCGGGTCACTCATGTATTTGGTCAACACACGACCAAACATTAGCTTTGCGGTCAACTCTCTGAGTCAGTTTATGGTGGACCCTTGGAGAGTACATTGGACAGTTGTGAAGCATGTGCTTCGCTACATCAGAGGCACAGTGGAGTATGGATTGGTTTATGAGCGCAGTGGGAGTATACAGTTAGCAGATTTCATAGATGTTGACTAGGCAAGGATGTGTAGAAGACCGGAAGAGCACTTTAGGTTGTTGCTTTAACATTGGGTCAAGGGTTGTCTCTTGGTTCAGCAGGAAGCAAAAGTCCGTTGCATTGAGCTCGACAGAGGCTGAGTACATGGTAGCTAGTTTGGTGGCATGTGAAGGGATGTGGCTGAGAAAGTTGCTTTCAGGGTTATTCGAGTGTGAGTTAGAGGCTACGGTGGTTCGCTGTGACAATCAGAGTGGCATCAGATTATCTGAAAATCCAATGTTCCATGACCGGAGTAAGCACATAGACATCCGGTATCACTTCCTGAGAGATTGTGTATAGAAAGGGACCATTCGGTTCGAGTACATTTAGACAGATGAGCAGGTAGCAGACATATTCACCAAGGCACAGTGCAGGCACAACTTTGTGAAGTTCAGAGACAAGATGGGGTTGCTACCGAATCCATTCCTCGTTGAGAGGGAGTGTTAAAAAGTGGAAACAATGAAGGTCTTCTATCATTTGCATATGTCCTTGCTTGATAGAAGACATAAAACAGGAAGCCAGATTGATCATTGCCTTTATCCAAAGCTTATATTTAGGAAAAGTGCATTATATGATCTAATTTTAATTTGACTTCATGGAGGTACTTTTATAAATCTCAAGTGAAAAATAATTTAAGTGATGGCTAATCTAATCTTGGCCATGAGATCTCATCGGAGGATCTCATCCATTGGACAACTCTTGCATGCTAGACACTTAGCTTATTCAGAAGCACCTATCCAAGCTATAATCATCAACACTCCCTCCTAGCAGTGAAGGTGTTCTGTACCACTCCCAACTTATCTTTGAAGTACACAAACTTACCCTTCAAACTTACACAAACTTACCCTTCAACATGAGTAGTTAGTTATACGTAGTGTTGATCTCGGTTCAATTTTATTAGCATACTTTCATGTGATTTGATCTCACTTTGTATTTGAGTTTTGGTGTTATCAGGTTTCACAGGTTGAAGAAGGGTGTGAGTTCAACTACATCTAGTCCAAGCTTCAAACAACCTTTTGTTTAACACTTTGTGATTGCAGGACCTACAGGGATCGTGTTCTTCTCATACGAAAGAAAGCTGAGAGTTTCTCTTCATCTCTTGTGTTCCATCCACAAGAAACCCTTATCTCTTGTGTTCCATCCACAAGAAACCCTTCTTCTCTACCTTTTCATTAATTTGTTTTGCATTGCTTAAGAAGTAGATCCACTCTTTCATTATTTATATTTAGATCTATCTTCTTAGGCTTTGTTAGATCTAATATCATTCATTAGATCTAGGAAGAAGTTTGTACTTTCCATGCAAAATTTTCAAAATTTTTCTTATTACAAAAAATTCTTCCAATTTTTTTTATTTTTGCATTGTCTTTCCCATCACTTTTTAGTATTGTTAGCTTGCTGATTTTTTACTTTTGTGACAGGTATAGCGGAAGTGTTGGCGAAAAATTGAAGATTCAAGCTTAAAAAAGACTCATAATCCCCCTTTCTACAGCTCGCTCCAGAAGCCTTCCAAGGATAAGAAAAGAAGCAAAAAAGCATCAAAAGAAAGACATTGTAAAAGAATTAATAAAAGAGCAAGTGGGATAAAGGCTCCCACACCCCACTTCCCCCATTTGGGGGAAGTCTGTATCGCCATTGTCCATATTTCATTTTCTTTAATTTGCTTTATACCTGCAAAATAAATAAATGGTGAAAGTAGAATAGGGTAATCAGTTTCAATTTGTTAAAAAAGCTTAGTTAGATTTGATTTCATTAGTATATTCTTGCTAGTTTTCTCTTATGCATGCTAGATTAGGTTTGATTTCATTTTTGCTTGCATAAAAGTTATCAGAAAAGAAAAATTTGTTTGATTAATTGCTAGTTAGTTGTCTTTTTTTTATTTATTTCATTGAAAAGTATAAATAAAAAAGAACCAAAATCTCTTGAATCTCACCATAAGGTGGATCAAGAGTGCACTCTGTCGGAGAGTTGTTTATTTTTTTATCGTGGTTTTTTGTTACTTACCCCCATGCTCTCCCGATTAAGGCCTAAAAACCTGAAAGAGATTCTTGGGTCGATTAGTCTTTTACTCTTTTTTCAGGTTTAACTAATTAATTCTCAAGTCTCTTGAACTTGCCAGAACTCAAGTCAAGAGCACTCTCTATCGGAGAGCATTCCCACTGCATATCATTGCATCAAGCATATAGTTTAGTTAAGACTCTTGAACTTTTGTCATAAGACAAAGTCAAGAGCGCTCTCGATTGGAGGGTTCTAATTAATTTACTTAATAAAATTTTGCAACTCACATTTCCCCGCTAATTAATTTATCTTGTTGTTTCCTTGCCGGAGTATGCTCTGATGGACCTAAAAATCGGAGTACCCAGAAACGACATTGGATTGTTAACCTTACAAGTCTCAACGTAATAAAATTTTACCCCATAACCGACACACCGACGTTGTAGAAAGTTTCCGAAGTCATTCCTAGTAAGGGCGTCGAAACTCCCCGTTGTCTAGAGTCTCAGCTAGTTGGTCAATCTTTGCGAAACCAGCCTGGGATACTGGGCGGGCCGTCATGTCTCGAACGGAGTAGCTCGGAAGACTTCCCCGGCTGATCTTTGGATACCTTTCGTTGAAACCTTAAACAAGACCATTAAAAAACTTTAAAATAAACCAAGATTAATCGCAATACACATTCACTAGCACTATTTTGAGACTCACATCCTCATTACGCTTAAGCATTTCTGATAAGTTGACTCCATAAGGCACTAGTCCTTTCTTTTACGCATTGTTGATAATCTAGGCCATTTGTCCATTGGATATTTTGATTAAAGTTTATATCTTTGAATGCTATATCATTTCGTGAGTTCTCAACATATGGTTTATCTTCTAAGTCTTGTGATAGCAACGTGGATTGCTCTTTTGTCTCATGTTTTTTTTTCCAGTTATCTAATATGCAATCTTCGTTCATCATAATAAACTCCTAAAAACAACCATCCGCATCCATAACCGTTAGAAACTCTTAAAACAACTTAAGAGCCATAGAAACTATTTTGTAGGGACTATCTCCCTTGGCTTCGTTAGGAGTTAGCCTAAACGGAGGAGCTAGGAGTAGGTGACAGTACCTAGCTCTGTGCTTGCCCCCAAGGTCACACCTCTCCCACTTTCTCAAGTGAGGAGACAACTTTCGGAAAGTTTCTGCTGCTGGTGTGCAATCGGTGGACAACATCTTTTGGCATCGTTGCCGGGGACAAATTTTTTGTTCTTGGACGATCTTAGTTTTTTCTAGTTTTTTACCTTTTTGATAGATTTTTTTAGTTTAATCAACTTGTTGATATAAGGCTTGAAATCCATCTGGCGACTCCACTGTCTTTAATTTTACCTAAGTATTCAACTTGAAGAAACTCTGAAGGTTTACTTAGTTTTATCCCTGAGCCTGAAAAGGTTTATAGGAGGAGGCTAAATAAACTTGCTTCTCGTAGGATCCTTGAAGATCTTGGATCTCAGTCTTTGTCGGACATCCATAGTTTATTTCTAGAAAATAATTCTCAAGAAAACAATAACACTTGTGTTTCCGACATAATGGGTGAGTATTTTACTCAACTCGATTTTTCTTAGATAGCAGGGCAACCCCATCGTCTTCCAGACAAAGCTATCCAGAATCTCCCAATGTATACCGACACTGATGCCACAACTTCTGCCATGCACCTTAGGAACTTTTCTAGATGCATCAATGCCTATGTTAGTGATCTTATAAGCCAGCATGATGATGTCTACATGAAGTTATTTGCTCTATCTTTGGATGGAAAAGCCGGCGACTGGTACAACAATTTACCAGACAACGCTTTTGATACTCTAGCTGCTTTCAAAACCTCTTTCACCAATAAGTTCGGTGAAAAGAAATAACCTCGGCATCAACTTGCATCTCCGACCAACATAAAAAAGAAGGATACTGAAACGATGGATGTGTTCAACACTAGATTCACCGAATTGTCAAAAGCTATCCCTATTGCTTATGCCCCAACTGCACCAACCATTTTGGTCTATTACATTGAGGCACTTCGTGGCAAGATGCAATACTAGATAAGAGACAAGGAGCCCGCTAATTTGGTCCAAGCTTAAGAAATGGCAATTAAAATTGACTTGAACATGCAATCATCAGGTGAATCCAACCTCCATGGTTATTCAAGGTCTTCAACACCTTT
Source organism: Pseudotsuga menziesii (assembly GCA_001517045.1). Taxonomy (NCBI): domain Eukaryota; kingdom Viridiplantae; phylum Streptophyta; class Pinopsida; order Pinales; family Pinaceae; genus Pseudotsuga; species Pseudotsuga menziesii. The sequence goes on along the minus strand of LPNX010531964.1, from coordinate 237,180 downwards.
GAAAATTAATGAACCCAAAGATAAGGATCCTTTGTTAGCTATGAAGGATGCTTATGAAAAGCGGATGATTGAAATGAAAAGGGAAATGAAGAAAAACATGGAAGAAGCTGAACAAAAACACTTAGCGCAGTTGAAGGAAATACATAATAGGGTGATAACTATGGAGAGAACTCAAATTCAGCCTGCTCCAAGAACCTTTCCTACCAAGCCAACTTGGCAAAGAAAGCCTCCCAACCATGAGCAGAGGCCTCCTCATCAGCTAAAGGCTGCTAACATGGTTAATAGTTACAAGCTATTCTGTAGGGCATGTAGAGACTTCCACGAAGAATCTGGATTTCACTATGCATGCTATGTGCAAGAGCATGGTCACCCTGAAGGTTGTGGTCCTAGTATGTCTACAAGCGAGCCTGATTACATCAACAACATAGATGACATCCCTAGCATCTCCATAGGAAATTGGCCATAGGCCAATCGTTATGAAAAGAAGGTTGACAATTTAACTCAATACTATGGTGAGATGCCTTCAGCCGAGTAGATCAACAACACTCAAAACTTCAAGGGAATAACTTACCAAAGAAAAGCAAGAGATGGGTCTTCTACATAGAATGTTCCCAAGGTAACAGCTCCTAATCCTCCCAAAGAAGTAGAAACTAAAGAAATTGTTGATTTAAGTTTTGACTTAGGTAAGTGGCTAGCAAATACAAAAGCTCTTGTTCCAGTCCTTGAACTATGCAAAATCCCTGGCCAAAGAGAGAGGCTCTTGAAAATCCTAGATCCTCCAAGTGATGTTGATCCTCGAACTGAGGCAAGCCCTTCAGATCCTGTAAAGACCCCTACCCCTAAGAAGGTCACTTTTTTTGATACTGTGGAGCGAACCTCAAATAATGTCTTTGTCGATCCTCCTATAGTTCTACATACTAGGGACCCAAGAAAAGAAGATCATCCCCTTTTTTATGTATCATTGATGATGGGTGATCTTCTTCTACACAATTGTATGTTAGACTCATGATCTAGTTCCAGCATCATGACCAAAAAAGTCATGCAGCAGCTTGACTTAAGAACTACAAGGCCATACCAAAATGTATGTGCCATGGACTCTAGACCGGTTAAAGTTGAAGGGATGATTGAGAATCAATTAGTTAGATTGGCTAAGTATCCAGATATCCAGATCACCATGGACATCCTTGTTATTGATGTGCCAAACAAGTGGGGGATGTTGCTTTCTAGCAAATGGGGTGCCACTTTGGGAGAATCAATTCAAATGGATTGGACCTATGCCATCGTACCGGCATCGGAGTTTTCACTTGTAAAGTTGTATTCTGAAAAGGAAAAAAGACACCACGTTGAAAACCCTCAAAGACCTTTAAATGAGCATGCTTACCACACTGATGAACATGGGACCTATCAAATCAACTCCACCTTCTTGGAACCCCTCCAAGAAGAAATAAAAAATGAAAAACTTGATGGTGCTTACTCTAGAATAGGCAAGGGGGCTAGGGTTGTCATTATTTCACCGGAGGGTAAGGTTTTCAACTTTGCTTTCAGATTGGAGTTTGAAGCAACAAACAATGTAGCGGAGTATGAGGCACTTCTACTAGGCATTGAGATTGCCAAGGACACGGGGATCAAGTTGCTTAGTATTAAAGGGGATTCTGACTTAATTGTCCAACAAATTAAGGGTCAGTTTGCATGTAAGTGTCAAAGACTTAAAAAATATAGAAATGCAATCTGGGATACAATGGAATTCTTTGATGCCCTTAATATAGAAGCAATCCCTAGAGATTAGAATAGTGCCGCCGATAAGCTTGTAGTTTCAGCGTCAACTCTTTAGCCATCGGATGAGATGTTAGAGGGGGATTGTCCTTTAGAGATTAACTTCAGACCTTATGTTCCTGATAATGTAGAACATTGGCAGGTCTTCAAAGATGATGAACAAATTTTGAGATTTGTTCATAATGTTGATGAATTCCTAAACTTTAAAGTAAATGATCAAGAGGAAAATAAAGAGTACCATGGAGAAGGCGACCAGTCTAATAATCCTGTCCCACGTGGTTTAGTTGCCTTAGAAAGCATCTTTGATAGGCAGGACAGAAAAAGAGTAATGTTGAGCAAATGAAACCTGGGGATTACATTGAAATCAACATTGGGACGGAAACAGAACCTAAAATAATAAAAATTGGAGAAGGTACTTTCAAAAAAGAAAGGAACATCCTTATAAACTTGGTCAAAGAGTATAGGGATGTATTTGCCTTTACTTATGACGAACTCAATGCATATAGGGAAGATGTCTTTCAACATACCATTCCCTTGAAACCAGAGTGTCAAAAGGGCAAGCCTTTCAAACAAAAACTTAGGCAAATAAATTCTAAGTTAGCACCAATCATAAAAAAGGAGTTAGAGAAAATGTTAGCAACAGGAATAATAGCTCCTACAAGACATTCAACGTGGTGTTCTAACTTGGTAGTAGTTAGAAAAAAGAACAAGAATTTAAGGATATGTATAGATTTCAGAAATCTAAACATAGCATGTTAGAAGGACAATTACCCCCTCCCCAACATGGAGACCCTCCTCCAATGGGTCACTGGATCAAGCATGATGTCAATGCTAGATGGTTTTTTTGGTTATAATCAGGTGGTCATTCAAGAAGAGGATAGGCATAAAACCACTTTCACAACTCCTTGGGGCATTTTTGAATATCTGAGAATGCCCTTTGGCCTTTTAAATGCTGGAGCTACTTTCCAAAGGGCCATGGATCATGCTTTCAAGGAGTTGATTGGTAAAATCATTGAGATCTATCAAGATGATCTTACTGTATTTTCGAAAGAAAGATCCAGCCATGTTGGTCATCTCAGGCAAATATTTGAGCGATGTAGGAAGTATGGTATTTCTTTGAATCCGGCTAAGTCAGTTTTGGGCATAGAAGAAGGAAAACTCTTGGGACACATCATCAATAAGGACGGTGTCAAGATTGACCCTGAAAGAATAGAAGCCATAAGAAAGATTCCCCTACCTAAGAATGTGACGGCACTCCAATCTTTCAATGGTCATATAAATTTTATCAGAAGATTTATTCCTAACATGGCTAAATTAATGAAACCTATGCAAGCCTTACTTAAGAAAAATGCCAAGTTTGTATGGACTAGTGAAGGAAGGGAAGCCTTTGATTCTATAAAGAATGCCATTACCAGGTCTCCAGTCTTAGTCAACTCGGATTACACGAAATATTTTATGATCTTTTCCTTTGCCTCAGAAGACACTATTGCCAGTGTGTTGCTCCAAAAGAACTTCGAAGGGTTCGAGCAACCTATAGCATTCATGAGTAGAGCCTTGCAAAACTTTGAATTAAAGTATACCATCATGGAAAAGCAGGCTTATGCCTTGGTTAAATCTTTGAAACATTTTAGGACCTATATTGGGTATTCTAAAGTTATTAGATATGTTCCTCACACTGCAGTGAAAGACATCCTGTCTCAGCAGGATTGCTTAGGAGTAAGGGGCACATGGGTGTCCAAGATCCAGGAGTATGACCTTGAAATAAAGCCCACTAAGTTAATCAAAGGTCACGGCCTTGCCAAATTGCTTACCCAAAAGAATGAAGAAGCTATTGAAATGATTGCCGAAAATAATGCTCCTCAGCTAGCCATGACTCCTGCCCTTCAAGAGCTTGACAATCATTGGTATTTCGATATCATTTTCTTCCTTCTCCATCTCACTTGCCCAAATCACCTCAAAGGTTACAAGCGTAGGGCTTTGAGACTCAAGACTGCTAGGTATTGCTTTACCCAAGAGGGTCTGGGTTGGAGGAACCCAGATGGTATCATATTTAGGTGCATAAACGAACAAGATTCCAAGAAAATCTTGACTGAATTTCACTCAGGATTTTGTGGAGGCCATTATGCAGCAAATACAACTGCCCACAAGATCTTGAGAGCTAGATATTATTGGCCCACTATTTTCGCAGATGTTCATAAACATGTCAAGTGTTGCCAAGAGTGTCAGCTTTTCACTGGGAAGCAGAAGTTGGCCGTGCTTCCCCTTACACCTGTTGTGGTCCTTGCCCCCTTTCAGCAATGGGGGCTTGATTTTATCGGCAAATTTAAGGATAACTCTAGCAATGGTTTTTGTTGGATCCTTACGGCAACCGATTATTTCACCAAGTGGGTAGAAGCCATCCCCACTAAGAATGCTACTGAAAAGGTTGTTATAGATTTCATCGAGGAAATAATCATCACCAGATTCAAAACTCCCCTTAAGTTAACAACCGATAATGCCAAAGCTTTCAGTTCGGGAGAAGTAAATGACTTCTGTTTTAAATATGGCATTGTTCTATCCCATTCATTTGATTATTACCCATATGGCAATGGACTGGCTGAGTCCACGAATAAAAACTTAATGACTATCCTTAAGAAAACTGTGGGTGATAATAAAAGAGCATGGGACAGTAAGATTAAGTATGCAGTGTGGGCGGATAGGATTACGAAAAAGAACTCAATTGGGAAATCTCCTTTTGAGTTACTTTATGGACTCATAGCCACCCTTTTGGTCAGCATGCAGATTCCGATCTTCAGAATGTTAAGTGAATATGGCACCGAAGGATTGGAAATGGAACAAAGGATGAATCAGATCATAGAGTTGGATGAATCTAGAAGAGTTGCTCTTGATCAGTCACTCAGGCATCAAGAAAGCATGAAGGGCACTTTTGATAAGTCAGCCAGGCCAAGATCTTTCCAGGTAGGAGATACTGTTCTCTTATGGGATAAGAGAAGGGAGAAGCCTGGGAAGCATGGAAAGTTTGATAGCCTTTGGAAAGGCCCGTTTATCATCCACGGCAATGCTGGCATCAATTCCTTTCTCCTTAACACCATGGATGGAGAGACACTAAGTCTGCCCATGACTGGGCAACGCTTGAAGCCCTTTTTTACCGAAACAACCTCCAAGATGACCAAGGGGTCATCCCAGGGCTTTTTTAAACCCATCCTTCTTATATTATGTACTTTACTTTTGTATCATATTTGATGTATCATAATGTTGTATCATAGTTTCTTATTTTCTTGTATATTAGCATCTTTCATTTATATACTGAAAAAAACAAAGAAAAAAGTTTATTTCATGTACTTTGATTTGAAAAACAATTTTTTTTTCATCCTCTGGTACTTCATCATGGCATATTTTTTGTATCATATACATGGCATTGAGACACTTTTGTTTACATGCAGGTACCAGAGATTCCTGGATTCTCAGGCACTCTCTTTGATCAATAAATCAAGCGAGTACCCGTCCCACAGTTGGAGCCAGATGTTACCAGCTTATTTGTACCATAGTTGGATTAGCTGAAGAGCCGCCATTTGACAAACATGATAAATGTTTGTTTCCAGTGTATCAGATGATCCGCCTTTGTGCCTAGCCAATTTTGGCTAGTCGGTTTTTATTTTCAGTAATTATGACCATGGCCTCGCGGGGTTTGTAATAAAATGTGCTAGTAGGGTGTTTTGAGTGGTTCGGTCTTCTAAGACGTAGAATTTCAACTAAGGTATTCCAGGGAGTTTTTTGCCCTTGACAATTATGCTTTGCCTATAGCCGAGTATAATTGACGAGGTTTTCTCCGGCTTCCTCCAAAGCTGGAATGCCCGATTTTGAATTCTGGGCCTTGGGGGGTTATTAGAGCCCAACTGAGTCTGTATAAACCCACTAGACATTATTAGAATAGACTATGGTCATGTCCTAAGTCACTAGGACCCTCAGAAAAAATTCCGAATTTTTTTTTACCGGACGCGTCAAATTTTGGATTTTTAATTTTTTAATTTTTCCTAAGTTTTTAATTAAATTTTTCCTTAATTTAAATGGAAAAATTCAATTTGTAATAAGTCAGCCATCCGAGGTCCGATTTCAGTGTTTGAAGGTTCTAACCTTAAGCCAAAAATCATTCATGAGTATCTGGCCAGCTAGCTCCAAGTTTCAGATCATCATTCAGCTACATAACTCATAATTTCTCAAAGTCAGTTTCAGAGAAATTATTGATTAAATATTAAAAATGAGTATTTTGGAGATAATCCAAATCTCTCCAAATTAATCCGAATTGAATGAAATGAAATGTAGAATGACATGGCATCGGGCATTAATGATGATTGGAGTTGGCACAAATCCTCTTCAGTTAGCAATCGGAGAGCACTGAGTTCTCAGTCACTTAGCAAACTCGCCTCCTTTAGTCATGACCGCGTTTTGGTGAGGTGGAGCTTGTTTATTGGCCCGTTGATTTGATCGAGGTTGAAGGATGACATGTGTTCCTTGTTTCTGGGTATTGGCTCCTCCATACCTAGCTCCAGAATCTTCCAAGCCTTCATGCCTACCTTCCTCATCCCTCACGTGTGCTCTTCCTCATGCCTCACGTCATAGCTTGGGTCCTCATGCTATTGTTGGTGGAGAGCTCCTATTGGATGGAGATTGGTTGGTTAGGGTTGGAGTGGGGGCGCCTTGCCTAGGTGGAGGCCTCCCCTCATTCTCACTCTCTTTGCTTTAGGTTTGGCTCACAAACGTGGCTAGATTGCTAGGTATTGCGCCCTCCTTGCATGGTGTGGTGCTAGGGTTTTAGCCTTCTCTCATTGTATAAGAAGAGGCTCTTTTGAGCACTTCAGGGGTGGAACTTTTGGGCTAGAGTTACTCTGTAGAAATTGTATCGAGCTTTGCTTGGATTTGATTAATATGAATTTCGACTTTGGAGGTCTATGAGCTCTTTGCATGTGGTAAACATTTCATGGTTGAGGTGACATTGCTTCTAACCCTTTGCTTTTAAATACTTTGAATGAGATCAGTTTCTTTGTTAAGCTTAAGAGGGCCACTGTTGGCACGGTAGGGTAATCGTTTGTTGTTTCAATTCGATTATTTATGCAAAGTAAGTTAGAACTTTGATGAACATGAGTAGTTAGTTATACGTAGTGTTGATCTCGGTTCAATTTTATTAGCATACTTTCATGTGATTTGATCTCACTTTGTATTTGAGTTTTGGTGTTATCAGGTTTCACAAGTTGAAGAAGGGTGTGAGTTTAGCTACATCTAGCCCAAGTTTCAAGCAACCTTTTGTTTAATACTTTGTAATTGCAGGACCTACAGTGATTGTGTTCTTCTCATACGAAAGAAAGCCGGGAGTTTCTTTTCATCTCGTGTTCCATCCACAAGAAACCCTTCTTCTCTACCTTTTCATTAATTTGTTTTGCATTGCTTAAGAAGTAGATCCACTCTTTCATTATTTATATTTAGATCTCTCTTCTTGGGCTTTGTTAGATCTAATATCATTCATTAGATCTAGGAAGAAGTTTGTACTTTCCATGCAAAATTTTGAAAATTTTTCTAAGTATAAAAAATTTTTCCAAATTTTTTTATTTTTGCATTGTCTTTCCCATCACTTTTTAGTATTGTTAGCTTGCTGATTTTTTACTTTTGTGACAGGTACAGCGGAAGTGTTGGCGAAAAATTGAAGATTCAAGCTTAAAAAAGACTCATAATCTCTCTTTCTTCATTCCCCTTTCTACAGCTCGCTCCGGAAGCCTTCCAAGGATAAGAAAAGAAGCAAAAAAGCATTAAAAGAAAGGCATTGTAAAAGAATTAATAAAAGAGCAAGTGGGATAAAGGCTCCCACACCACATTTTCCCCATTTGGGGGAAGCCTGTATAGCTATTGTCCATATTTCATTTTCTTTAATTTGCTTTATATCTGCAAAATAAATAAATGGTGAAAGTAGAATAGGGTAATCAGTTTCAATTTGTTAAAAAAGCTTAGTTAGATTTGATTTCATTAGTATATTCTTGCTAGTTTCCTCTTATGCAATCTGTCCTCATGCTAGATTAGGTTTGATTTCATTTTTGCTTGCATAAAAGTTATCAGAAAAGAAAAATTTGTTTGATTAATTGCTAGTTCGTTGTCTTTTTTTATTTATTTCATTGAAAAGTGTAAATAAAAAAGAACCAAAATCTCTTGAATCTCACCATAAGGTGGATCAAGAGTGCTCTTTATCAGAGAGTTGTTTATTTTTTATCGTGGTTTTTTGTTACTTACCCCCATGCTCTCCCGATTAAGGTCTAAAAACTTGAAAGAGATTCTTGGGTAGATTAGTCTTTTACTCTTTTTTCAGGTTTAACTAATTATTTCTTAAGTCTCTTGAACTTGCCGGAACCCAAGTCAAGAGCACTCTCTATCGGAGAGCATTCCCACTGCATATCCTTGCATCAAGCATATAGTTTAGCTAAGACTCTTGAACTTTTGTCATAAGACAAAGTCAAGAGTGCTCTCTGTCGGAGGGTTCTAATTAATTTACTTAATAAAATTTTGCAACTCACATTTCCCTGCTAATTAATTTATCTCGTTGATTCCTTGCTGGAGCATGGTCTGACCAACCTAAAAATCGGAGTACCCAGAAATGGTATTGGATTGTTAATCTTACAAGACTCAACGTAGTAAAATTTTACCCCATAACCGACGCATCGGCGTCGTAGAAAGTTTCCGAAGTCATTCCTAGTAAGGGCGCCAAAACTCCCTGCTGTCTAGAGTCTCAGCTAGCTGGTCAATCTTCGTGAAACCAGCCTGGGATGCTGGGCGGGCCATCATGTCTCGAACGGAGTAGCTCAGAAGACTTTCCCCGCTGATCTTTGGATACCTTTCGTTGAAACCTTAAACAAGACCATTAAAAATATCTAAAATAAACCAAGATTAATCGCAATACACATTCACTGGCACTATTTTAAGACTCACATCCTCATTACGCTTAAGCTTTTCTGATAAGTTGACTCCATAAGGCACTGATCCTTTCTTTTACACATTGTTGATAATCTGGGCCATTTGTCCATTGGATATTTTGATTAAAGTTTATATCTCTGAATGCTATATCATTTCGTGAGTTCTCAACATATGGTTTATCTTCTAAGTCTTGTGATAGCAACGTGGATTGCTTTTTTGTCTCGTGTTTTTTTTTTCTTCAGTTATCTAATATGCAATCTTCATTCATCATAATAAACTCCTAAAAAAAACCCATCCGCATCCATAACTGTTAGAAACTCTTAAAACAACTTAAGAGCCATAGAAACTCTTTTGTAGGGACTATCTCCCTTGGCTTTGTTAGGAGTTAGCCTAAACAGAGGAGCTAGGAGTAGGTGACAGTACCTAGCTCTGTGCTTGCCCCCAAGGTCACACCTCTCCCACTTTCTCAAGTGAGGAGACAACTTTCGGAAAGTTTTTGCTGCTAGTGTGCAATCGGGGGACAACATGACCAACAGGACCAAGGTGTACCATAAAAGACCAAGGACTTTAATCTTTTCTCTGTCAAGGTATATTGTCATATGTGTTCCATACATCTTTATCATCATTGTATTAGGAGAAAATCCAAACTGGATTATGTGAGCCTTTGGTCCTCCGTACTGCTTCTAAGGGTTAGGTTCTAATGACATCATTAAGGGGTGGCTAGTCCCTTGAGAAATAACCTAGCAATAACTAGATAGGAGATAGGACATCACACATCATCATCTTGGTCAACATGACCAAGATCCTCCTTGTTAACTGGCCAGGAATGTACCTGCAGGAATTGCTTGGTCCCAGACCAAGAATCTGCCTGGTTCCTAACCAAGAAGTCTTTGTTTGAACTTGCAAGATCTGCTTGGGCATCATGTCCAAGATACTGTTTTGTCCCAGACCAGAATACCCTAGAGTCATATAGGGGCCATAACCATATGTTAGGGCCTTTTCCATGGCATCAACCTACTTAGTCCTAGACCAAGAACCTCGAGAGACTACTGGGTGCCCTAGGGTACCTTTAGGGTCTTACTCTACCCTAGTTAACTGACCAGGGTACCTTGCTCCTTGAGAATGGGTTTTGCAGTTGCACTATCTTTAACACTACATCCAATAACCAAAGTGAGGGGCGACCCATTGTGGATGTCCTCACTAGGAGAGCGAAATAAAATATCTAGAACATGTAATTGCAACTAATGTAGAAATGTTTGGGGAACCATAATAAATCATCTAGAATAGTTCCCTTGCCATTTCCTTTATCACACAGGCCAAATCGATCTCATTAGTGACTTTCCTAGTTTATTTTGTAGTGGTACATCCTCTGAAAATAATAAAAATCATCATAACTTTCTTTTGCTTGAGAACTAGGGCAAACTGACTACACAAAAGTGTCTGGAGACATGGTAGAATGGTACAAGTGACTACTCACACCCCCAGGGATGTTGTGGCGCCCTTGGAGAGCCATAGTGATTTGCAATTTGTAATAAAAATGTGATCTAACCATAAAAATGTGATAATAATCATTGATCATGAAAACTGGGGCCAAACTCTGAAAACTGAAAATGCAGTATTGGTCTTGGGCATGTTTGGAGCAAATATAAGCACTGCCGATGTTTGTAGTCACTGCCTTGGTTACCGTGTTTGACTTGGTCAAAGTAGGCAAACTGAAGGTGAGATAATGAATTGAAATGATCTTGCATGCATCCAAGGTAAGAACTTATCCGAGATGTATATTAAAACCCAACTTAAATGCTAATCGGAATCATGGTGACAATAGTAATAATAATAATAAAATATACCTGTTTTCGAACACTCTTTGAATCCTTTGGAAGTCCCTTGCATATGCCATACCTACAAAGTTTAACCAATTCGCTAATGCTGGGTGAGGGTGGAAAACAAGGCTAAGGAAAAAGGGTAATGGCTTCTAATTGAATTTAACAATATGATCTCTCCAAATGATGAAAAATACACACAACCACAGTGACATATGCATGACAGATAACAATAGGGAATGGTGATGTCTCACAAGTGGATGAGTTGATCTGAAAAGAGTTGATTCAACTTTAACAACATGTCTACGAATCACATCCAAGTTAGGGATCAAGCTCCATAAAGATCTTTTTTAGGACCCTTGGGTTGAGTACACAAGAAACTGTAGTGAAGAGATCCTAGGGGACACTTAGAATTAGCTGCCTCTTACTCCATCTCACATCAAAACCCACAGGCTCCGTAAGGAATTAATCATTACATTTATTAACATAAGATGGCCAATGGTCTTTAGATTTAGCATTTATTTATCCACTGCTTTATTTGGGCTTTTCACAATTTCATTTCATAACCCTTTTTGAGTTGTGTCTAAGGACAAAATTTGCAACTTTATTTGAGGGCTTGTATTTCACAGTATATAGCATATAACACATAATGCATGTAATGATGGTAGACATATTGCTTCAAGTTTTAGCTGACACTCTTCGGGCAACTAAGGGGGAATATCCATAGCCAGCACCAAACATCGAGGGAAAACAACCAAAGGGGTCAAGGCTTGAAAACCCAACTCACCTAAGCTCAAGAACCAACAGCAGTAGGTTCTCCTGGCCCAGAAGGATCAAGGCGTTGACAAGTTTGGTTGCACAACTCAACGCCGAGACACAAAACAACATGAGATCCATCATGCATAGGGGTCAAAGTGGGGAAGATGATTTTCAACCTCATAGGTCTCAATTAATCATAAGTCATGGGAAAATCAATCACGGATGAAACTGAATGGGTGAGGATAAGTGACACATGGAACTGACATAGCACTAAAGTTTAAAAGTTGTGTAAAACATGGCATAAACAATGGTCTTCAACTTTAGATTCTCCAATCATTTTCAACACAAGTTATCATCAGTAGAAGATATAATATAAGCATAGGTCACCATAATCATCATAGCATGACAAGTCAAAGGTGTTAGTATACATTAGAGAGAAAAATCCCACCAAGAAGCAATATACCTGATCTCACCATATACATGTCTCTAACTGATATACCGATTTGTGAATTGTGTACCATCTTTGCTGCTCTGCTTGAATGAACTAAGTCACCACTGAACTCATCTCAAAGGACAAGGGGATCTCAGTCTTGGTAAGGAAATACTCTGCATCTGCTACTGAATAAAGGTTCACAATGGTTCATGCTGCAAATGATGATCCATGCTGTATCCCCATCAATATGTCTGGCTCAGAGGAAAAGAGAAAATCTGTATGTTGCATCATAGTATCCCAACTACAACATATCTGTGATAACATTCGGCTCCAACTGGGACATGTGCTCTAAGGGAGAGAGCGCTTGAGAACCTCAGAAATATCTGGTCCGCAACACCATCTCAGTAATAGGTATCCAACACTTGAATTTTTCTGCTTTCTTTTTTCAGATATACCTGTTCTTGCGCACATGGAAGTAAGAAATACCAGAGTAGCATGTATGGAAAAATATATGCATAAATAAACTCATAAAGGAAATGCTGGAAATAGAATTCTGAAAATAAAATCTATTCTAGGAAATAATTATACAGTTGCAAACAACTAAACAATGCGAGGGGCCAAACTCAATCGCCAAAAGACTCAAAGGACTCAAGACACATGCAACACTCAAGGAATAAAAAGACTCAAACTATTGCTCAAGGGAGCTTATTTAGTCTTACCTACCCTATTCTAACCAATTAGACAAGCGCTAAGTAAAATCATAAACCCAATGTACCACTTGCTGAAGGGATCAATTCGTTTTTCTTTACAGTTAAAGTTACAACAAGTCAAATACGGCTTGGAAGCCACTTCAACTTGTGAGAGAATCTAAGAAAAACACGAATAATACAGAATGAAATCTTGCCAGGGCTGAGACTGATTTTGGCAAATCTCATCCATCAAGATATTGATAGGATCATAAAAATAATGCAAGTTTGTTCTTGATGGAAGAAGACAATATGATTGATGATTCAACTCCTCTAGGCAATTCTTTGTTCTCTCCTCTACGCTAGTAAGACATTCAATTCTATTCACTCCATAAAAAATGGAAAAATCAGATGGGGACAAATTGTAATATAATGAAACTAAAATTGAAATTAACCTCACTTGTAGTTCAAAAATGGAGAAAAAATGAAATTGATCTTTACACAACTTCTCTAGCCACCCTTAAAAAGATTTATATTGAAAAACATTATTCATTAAAGATGACTGGGAAGGGAAATGAAGTGCTTTTTCTCCAATAATGCGATGATGCTCAGACTCATGACTAAAAATCTCAAAAGTGATAACTTGATTAGAACACAAACCCATACTATAAGACTCGGAAAGCTGGGACGGGAGGGTGGATTGAAAATTTTGAAAACATATGCATTCTCCCAGATGACTTGGAATGACTGACCTTGGAATTTGATAAAATGGAAAGTCTTCCAAAATGATAACATTCCTAATTCGACGAGCGATTTCAAGATTCAAAACAAGGTTAGTATAAGGACTAATCTTAGCATGATTGCTTAAACCCAAGCATTTAATCAGGCCATCCTGATCAAGGATTGGATGGCAGGTATCATACAAATCACGACAATGATCCCCGTTAGAATGTTCTATTAAAAATTGCTCTTGATCAAGTTTGTTCACAACCATATCATCATCATGTGATTGTTCTTTAGATTGTTTGTTATGCTCAAATGAGGACAAATGATGCCCATCATCCTTATGATAAGGGACAACATCAATAATTTCACTCTTAACTTCCCTATCATCCTCACAAATCTGTTCTTTAATTATATGATGACATGATTGTTTCTCAACGAAAATTTGATATTCTTCGACCTTTTCTTGTTTTGCAAAGATATGATCTAAGTTTGAATCAAGATCTTGATGGATTGAACACTGGCTCAAATTATCTTCAACCAGGCGATGACAATGTTGTTCTTCTAAAGCTGCTTCAATGGATTCACCAACGAGAGGTTCAACTATGGGTGTTTCTTGATATTAATCATTTTGTTCTCCCTCTTTATTTGTGCTCTCTTTAGGTAATGATGATAAGATTCTAATAAGTTCCCCTTCTATATCACTATTGAGGTCATAATCCTGAAGGGTTGAACTTTACGCATCATCATGGATATTCTTCAAATATTCTATAGCATTCTCTCGAATCGAAGGGTTGCTCAAAGGCACACTCACTATTGGCTAAGGAGAGGCGAAATCAAATTCAAAAGGACAATCATCAGTTATTTCATCATTGTTTTCTTGATCATCTTCATTGAAGTGATTCTCATTGACACAATCATTGCCTGATTGTTCCTCGATGGATTGATTAACGTCCTCACCCCACTCCTCTTTTAGGAAATTAGTAAACATATCATACCAAGTGATTGATCTCGCAGCTAAATGATCAAACCAACACCTAGCATACCGCTAAGGGTTCTCCTAAGGCTCGCATATAAACATCTTCATCGTCCGCACCTTTACTTTCCATATAATCCCAGATGGCATCCAAGCGACTTTCAATTGACTCAATTTCCATTTTATAGAAATGAGGAAACCTTTCGATGTATCTATTTGGCATAGGATGAGGCACCCCATAAATTTAAGAAAAGTCAAAAGGAGAAGGTTTGACTTGCCTCCTAATGGTTTTGGTTACTTGAGTTTGGTGTCTAATTGAATCTTGAGAATTAGTTACCCAATGCTTTGGTTGGGTTTGATGCTTACTTAATGGTTCACTCGAGGTGGTTGAAAACTCTTTACTACATGGGTGAGGAAATTGGTGGGCATCATAATTAAATTCATGCTCAAAATCATTTTAATTCCAAGAATTTAACCTCCATCTATCCCTTTCATCATCTTGCTTTTTAATATTAATTAAAGTTTTAGTACATTCTTTTAAGGTTTGTGAAAATTCGCGGATAAATACGTCTAAATTCATTATGATTTACAAAATGGGTTTGCTTCTCAGTGGAGTTGCATTGATAGGATGGGTTGATCCACCAGTGGAGTTGTGTTGTAGAGTCGCTAGGTGAACGAATTGCCATGTTCACCAAAAGGTAATGTCGTAAGGAGAGGTGAGCAAAATACAATGATTATGAAGATTAAGACAACGCAAATGTAATCACTGAAAACTTAAACCGGATGTGATTTGAATGATAAGAGATTAACAACATTCACAGACACCGAAGGTAAATAAGATAAACCAAGGTAAGCCTCTACCTCCCCAACAACGGCGCCAAAAATGTTTGCAAAGAGAATGGGAGTAGAGCTTAAGGATAAATGTCTAACCAAGGTAGGCCTCTACCTTCCTTGACAACGACGCCAAAAATGTTATCACGAATCTTGTAGTGCCTCGGAAGGTGACCCTATCCAGGATGGCAGAGGGCGAAGGAAACTAAAGTTGTGACCTACGATATCCAGGACCATTGAAATAAATCAGATGTCACATCGGTCAAGGATATCGACACTTTAGACTTAGTGAAAATACTAAGCCTAGGGGGCATCCCTATAACTAAGATAACCCTAAAAATAAGGAACCTAGTGGATAACCTAGGGAAACTTGATTAAATATCTTAGCAGGTTAGTTAATTAGAGTTTTGCACAATTACTAAGAGAAGATGAGTGTCCATGAAAAGCCCCGAATTTACCCTAGTGTTTTAAGCATAAAAATTGGATCTGGTAGTAAATGGTGAAATTGGACAAAATTAGACACTTAAAGATTACTTGCTAGGTACAAGATTAGACAATTGGATGTGAAACTAGCAATACCCGGTTTGTAGAACTGAAGATACCCACTCCTCCCAAGGAGGGCATTTCCCCTAAAAGGTAGACCAGTGTGTTGGATGGGCAAATGGAGTTTGATGATCGTGAAATTTTAAACCTACGGGTTTTATAATTATTCCAAAGTGGGTTTTAAGTTTTATAAACCGCTGCAAACTAGAACTGATAAATTTAAAGGATGAGGGTTTTAAGATTTGGGGTCTTAATTTTTTTAAGCCTGGGTGGATTGAAATAATGGAGATAGAGGAACGTACCTTGTGAAAATGTACCTGGAAATTGTAGATGAATGCCGAAAAGGTGAGGATTACTTCTGCATAGATAAAATGAAAGTTTTGTTAAAGATCCAGCTAAACGCCCAAGTGGAGAAGTGCGCCCCTCTTCTCGCCAAGCCAAGGAAAACTTAATCAGATTGACAAGAGAACAAACTATTGCAAACGAGAGATATAAGATAAGAGAATTAATTTAGTCATAGACAAAATCACTCCTTGTTCGGAACAAATCCGGAAAAGAAACAAACAGTGGGTCTCCCCAAATGATGCGCCTCTCCCAAGACGTTCTCTTTGCCTGTAATAAAATAATAAGCCACGAAAAATATACTAGATTCCTCCCAAAGATCTTTCAGTGCAAAGGAAAAGTAGTTTCAATCACAATTACAGACATCCAATCCACAAGAACTCAAGTATTTCTCACAAAAGAATTTTCTCTATTCCAATAAGCCAAAAGCCAAAATTTTTGATGGGATACAATGGGGGGATCACATCTCTTAAATAGATCGAGAGTGCCCACTTTTCAACTAACCATTATTCGATGGTTGAGATTATAACTTCATCAACGATGGAGATTGTTGCTCGCTGAATGCACACCGTCAGCAAAAATCTTTTGGACTGTTGTTTCCCAAGCAGGAAAAGTGTGGCCTTGGGGGCAAGCAAAGAGCCAGGTGCTGTCACCTGATCTCAGCTCTTTCGTTTAGGCTAACTCCTAACGAAGCCAAGGGGGGTAGTCCGTATGGAAAGTTACTAAGGTTATTTGTGTTTTAACTGTTTTTAGTGTATGATGCAAATGGGTGTTGTTTAGGAGTTTTGATAAACACTTACAAGAAATTGAACCAAATAAGCACTTGCGAGTAAAAATGGAAATGAAAAATCAGTTGACAATTACACAGCCAAAACAAAGCATTCATGATATGGATCAATAGATAATTTAAACAGTGATATGGATCCATATGGATCTACAAAGTGAAGCATGCAGCAGACGAAAGCGTGGAGAAGCACAGAGCGTGCTTTGTGACAGAGGGGTTTTCACAGAAGGAGGGTATTGATTATGATGAGACCTTCACCCCTGTTTCCAGGTATTCTTCTATTCAGACCATTATTTTATTTGTAGCAGAGGTGGGTTGACGATGTTAGGATATTTAGACACTTAGGAGTTAGTTAAGATCAACTTGTGTAATATATCCGTTAGGTAAAAGTGTGTTTCTTTAGTATGCATTTGTAAATATTCTAATTCGATGGTCACGATATGTTCTAGACATAGAGTGATCCGATGGTTCAACTTCTCTTAGATCATACCTACCATTGATCCGTGGCTTAACACCCGATTGGTCTATGATCTCTATTTAAAGAGCATAGAGGGTCCTTGGCTAGTTGATCGATTATGAGAAGCTCATATGTAACTTTCTTTCTTTTGCATAATAAATTGCTCCAAGTAGCTATTTGGCTGGGGCCGGTTTGGTCTTTTGGGAGTACCCTGTGTACTCGAACATGGTATCAGAGCTTTTATGAAGAGTCGCTTTCGGTTTTGATCAAGATCTGGAACTGGTGTTGCCGAAATTTTGAAAGGGTTTCTGGTTCTGGATTTTCTATGCATTGTTGGCCTGTGGGAGCTGTTCCATTGAGTCCAGAGCGTCGTTTCCATTGGAAAATAGTTGTCGTTTCACCGAAAACTGTTTCCGTTTTCTCCAGAAACACCCATTTCGGCAAATCTGAAGGTATAATGTTACAGTGACGGATTCGTTTTTTTTAAATCTCTCATATTTTTATCAGTTTATTATTAAATCTTTTCTGTTTTAATTTTGGATTGTTGCCTTCCCTGACTGCGTATGCTCTTTGCCGTGCACCTTGTGCGATCGTGGCGAATCAGAAATAGCAAGGGAAAGTTTTTTTTCTTGTCTTCTCGGCTACGTATGCTCTTTGCCGTGCATCTTGTGCGATCACGGCAAATCAGAAACAACGAGAAAACTTGAAAACGTAGACTTTCCGGGTAAGCTAACCAAGATCTAACCCCATTGTGTCGAAGAAGTTTTTTTTGTTTTTTGTTTTTTGTTTTTTTTTGTGATTTGCAGGAAAAGAAAGCAAGCACGAAAAACGAGAGAGAAGAGTTAAAGAAAAAAAAAAAGCCCCCTTCCTCTTTCCATACTTCTACGTACCTTTTAAACTTAGCTCACTTGGTCCAAAGTTGCTTTACACCTTGATAAGTCTTGAGTTCAAGTCTTATCAAGCTACTTTTTAGTGCATACAATTTCTATTTTCAAGTTACTTTATTGTAAAAGTGCATCTCACATAAATAAAATAAAATAAAAGTGAGTCACTTAAGTCTTTTAATTTATTTTCGCATTATTTAAAAGTACATTATTGTAAAAGTGAACTTCACTTATTCTACAAAAGTGATTCACTTCAAAGCAACTTTATTGTAAAGTGATTGTCAAAGGTTGATTTTGGGAAGAGGGGGTTTTTTTTTTTAGTTGGTCAAGTTAATATCTGCCACATCACTATTGGGGACATCTTCAACATTTTCTTTGATCAAGCATAACTTCATCATCCGGAATCAGTTTTAAGTGCCGTTTTTTTAAAACCGCATATTTTTTCGAGCTCTTTGCATCTAGATAGTTAGCTTTTGTTTTTTCAGCCATTATTTTACAGTATGGCCGCTCCTTGTGATATTATACTTACATGTTCTAACTATTTCTCATGGAAATCTCGTATGGAGGATGTTCTGCGAAGTAGGGGACTTTTCAGGATAACCTCAGGGAAAAAAACAGAACCCATTGATGATGATAAGAAAATTAAATGGGCAAATCGATGTGATGAAGCTCGTGGATTGATTGGGATGTCAATCTCTACTGATTTGCGATTCCACATATCTGGAATTGATGAACCTGATAAAGCTTGGGAAAAGTTGGAATCTGTGTTTGGTAAACACAATGAAATTCAGGGTCATCAACTTGAGAATGAGTTGCTTTCCTTGAATCAAAATGATTTTTCATGCATTCAAGACTATTTATCTAAGTATAAAACTTTTAGACTATTATGTGCCGAATGCAAGATTAAGAAAGAAGACAAACAATGTATTTATCATATTCTTTCAAAACTTGGACCTGCATATTTTGTTTTTGTATCTACATTCTACTCCATGAAAGAATCGTTGACTGCAGCTAGCTATCAAGAGCCTAGCCTTGAATCTTTTTGTGATTCCTTAATTAGAGAGCAAGATAAGCTCATTCATCTTGGAATAATAAACAATGCAGATACATCTGGGAAAGCCTTATTGTCCCAACAGAAAGAAACGTCCAAGCCTCCCAAGAAACATAATTTTCGCAATAATAAGCCAAACAACAAAGGTCCCCAACCCTCTCAGTCAGCTCCTCCTTTAAAAAATGACAAAGGATCTAAGCAAAAAGGAAAGAAGACTGAGCGTCATTGCAATTTTTGTGGGAAAGATAATCATGATGAATCTAAATGTTTTAAGAAGATGGCAGCCTTGGAAGCATCAATGAAGAAGCACCACATCAGCCTAGATTCGTCTTCAGAATCTAACTCTCATGGACATGCACTTTGTGCTTTTCGTTA
>LPNX010531964.1:28372-217405 GCA_001517045.1 Pseudotsuga menziesii | reverse complement strand
ACTTAAATTATCGCTCATTGCAACAACTATGTAAAGACAATATGGTGACTGGTCTTCCATTGGTATCTTGCAAGGATGGTGTTTGTTTCGGTTGTGTACTCGGAAAACATCATCGAGACAGTTTTGACAAACGTGCCTCTTGGAACGCCTCGGTTCCCTTGGAGCTTGTGCATAGTGACTTGTGTGGCCCTCTTCCATTTGCTTCTTTTTTTGGTTTCAAATATTTCTTAACTTTCATTGATGACTACTCCAGACGCACTTGGGTTTACTTCCTAAAACTTAAGAGCGAAGTCTTTAACATGTTCTTGGCCTACAAGGCCCTTGTTGAAAAACAATCTGGTTATCAAATTATTAAGTTAAGATTTGACAATGGAGGAGAATATGTTAACAACAAGTTCACTACTTTTTGCACTGAACAAGGAATCCAACAACAACACACTATTCCATATACACCACAACAAAATGATGTAGCTGAACGGAAGAACCACACTTTAAAAGAAATGGCAAATTGTATGATCCAATCTAAGGGACCAAGTCTTCAATATTGGGCTGATGCCATAAATTGTGCAAATTACATAGTAAATCGCACACCCACTAAAGTTTTACAGGGTATAACACCGGAAGAAGCATGGAGTAAAATTAAACCAGATGTAAGTCACTTTCGTGTGTTTGGTTGTGAAGCATGGGCTCACATTCTGGATGAAAAACGGAAAGCATTACAGCCTAAAAATGAAAAGTGCATATTTGTTGGATATTCTGAAGATGTAAAAGGTTATAGACTTCTTCAGCAACATTCTCATGATATAATAATTAGAAGAGATGTTAAATTTGATGAAAATCTCTTGGCCTGCGAGCCTAACTTGGCGGGTGTGCCATCTTTGGCTTGCGAGCCTGATTCGGCGATTGTGCCTTCTTCTTCTTCCAACTTCCTTGACAGGTTTCCAACTCCAGTTTCTGATGATGACAGTGAGGATGAAAATCCACCTCCGCTTGCTCATGTTCCTCCAATTGCTCCAGCACCAATACTTCCTCGATGGGTCCGTTCAACATGTGAAGCAGCTGGTGATCTTGTCGGTGATGCTAGAGATCAACGACGAACTCGTTTTTAGTTTCAGCGAGCCTCTTCTCTTTTGGCTCAAGTTTCTGAGAATCATGATCCAGAAACTTTTGCAGAAGCTTCAGGAAATCCATATTGGGATGTAGCTATGGATGAAGAATATCGTTCCTTAATGGTGAACGATACTTGGGATCTTGTTCCTCTTCCAAACGGAAGAAAACTTGTCAGATGTAAATGGGTCTACAGAACTAAGTATGCATCAGATGGAAGTGTTGAAAGACTTAAGGCAAGGTTAGTTGCCAAAGGTTTTTCCCAAGTTGAAGGGATTGACTACAATGAAACCTTTGCCCCTGTAGCCAAAATGAACTCCATCCGCCTTGTTCTTTCCCTTGTAGCGTTACATAACTGGGAAGTCCATCAAATGGATGTCAAGTCTGCCTTCTTACATGGTGATTTACATGAGGAAATTTACATGGAACAACCTCCTAGATATGTTCAGAATAACTCTAGCTTTGTTTGTCTCCTTAAGAAATCCTTATATGGCCTTAAGCAAGCTCCTAGAGCTTGGTATGCCAAAATGGATAGCTTTCTCCTTGACACTGGTTTTTCTAAATGCCATTCTGACCCCAATGTCTATACCAAGAAAATAAGAAACCATCTCATCATACTTGTTCTTTATGTTGATGATCTTATCTTTACTGGTAGTGACCCTAACCTTATAACCCATGTGAAATCCAGTCTTAAGCAAAATTTTGAAATGTCAGACTTAGGACATTTGCATTATTTTCTTGGTCTCCAAGTCTTGCAAACCAAAGAAGGAATCTTTCTTTCCCAGTCTAAGTATGCTTGTGACCTTCTTCGTCGCTTCCACATGGAAGATTGTAAACCAGCCCCTTCTCCCTTCTAGTCTGGAGGCAAACTTTCTGCCACTTGTACTTCCCCTGAAGTAGATGCCACCTTGTATCGTCAGCTTGTTGGTAGTCTTTTATACTTGACTCATTCCCGTCCTGACCTTTCCTTTGCCGTTGGTCGTGTTGCCCGTTATATGCAATCTTCTCATGAAAGTCACTGGAAAGCAGCAAAAAGAATACTTCGATATATTCGAGGTACAATTCAGTTTGGGATTCATTACAGTACAGGGGGGAAACTTTTGTTGGTTGGTTTCACTGATTCAGATTGGGCCGGCGATCCTGATGATCGAAAGTCAACTGTAGGTTATGTTTTCAGTCTGGGATCTGGACTTGTCACTTGGGCTTGTAAGAAACAACAAGCTCTCGCTCTTTCTTCAGCAGAAGTAGAATATCGAGCCGCAGTTAATGCCAGTCAGGAAGCTTTATGGCTTCGACAGATCCTTTCAGAGTTTGGATTCGAGCAGCAACAGCCTACTCCACTTTGGTGCGACAATCAAAGTGCCATCAAGCTTGCCAAAGATCCAGTTCTACATCAGCGCAGCAAACACATTGAGCTACACATGCACTTCATCAGAAATCTTGTTCATGATAATGTTATTGAAGTTCTCTATTGCCCTACAGATGATCAAGTTGCAGACATCTTCACCAAGTCTCTTACAGAAGCGAGGTTTTCTAAACTTCGGTTTATGTTAGGAGTTCAGGAATGTGTCCTTAAGGGGGGATAGGCTCTAATGCCTCCTTCCTTCTCCTAATAGTGTTAGTTTTGTAAATCCTTCAATCCTATCCCAAGTTGTTCTTAAGGGGGGATGTTAGGATATTTAGACACTTAGGAGTTAGTTAAGATCAACTTGTGTAATATATCCGTTAGGTAAAAGTGTGTTTCTTTAGTATGCATTTGTAAATATTCTAATCCGACGGTCACGATATGTTCTAGACATAGAGTGATCCGACGGTTGAACTTCTCTTAGATCATACCTACCATTGATCCGTGGCTTAACACCCGATTGGTCTATGATCTCTATTTAAAGAGCATAGAGGGTCCTTGGCTAGTTGATCGATTATGAGAAGCTCATATGTAACTTTCTTTCTTTTGCATAATAAATTGCTCCAAGTAACTATTTGGTTGGGGCCGTGGACTGTTTCCCTCTCGAGGGTTTTAACCACGTGACAAACATCGGTGTGTTGATCTGTGATCTATTTGTGTGAAGTGGTATTTGAAGGTGTGCGGTCTTTTGGGAGTACCCTGTGTACCTGAACAGGCGAGTCCATCAGTTGGACGTCAAGACTGCCTTCCTCAATGAAGTCATAGAGGAGGTATTCATTGAACAATCAGAGGGGTTTGATGTGGAGAACAGGGAGACACATGTATGCAGACTGCAGAGAGCTCTTTATGGGCTCAAGCAGGCACCTCGAGCATGGTACTCGAGGATAGAGGACTATCTACGAGAGATGGGATTCCAGCGGAGTGAGGTGGACCACAACCTGTACTTCTTGACAGGTAAGGTGCCTCTCATACTGATACTATATGTAGATGATCTCTTTCTTACAGGAGATGAGAAGCTGATTGATGACTGCAAGTCCAACCTTGCAGTTGAGTTTAGAGACAAGCTGGGGTTGCTATCGAATCCCTTCGTCGTTGAGAGGGAGTGTTAGAAAGTGGCAACAAGGAAGGTCTTCTAGCATTGCATGTGACCTTGCATGCTAGAAAGACATTAAACAAGAAGTCAAATGTATTAAAGTGATTTTCCTAAGTTTTGGCTTAGGAAAATACTTTAATTATTTTAATTTGATTTTGACTTAATGGAATCACTTTATTAAAGTGAAAAATGAAATATTTAAGTGATGGCTAATCTAATCTTGGCGATTGATCTCACCAAAGGATCACATCCATTGATCCATAGTGAGGCTTAGGGTTTTCGCTTAACGATTGAGTTAAAAGGAGATTTGGTGGATAGGACACGTACACAGGATAGATATAGACAGAGAGAAGTCAGATGGAGGATTTTGCTGAGAAGATGGAGGAGCAATTACCTGACAGAGTCATCGAGCTTTCGGGCAGAGCTAGGTCGTATAGGATCACGTAGAGGGCAGCCGTACCAGTTCGACAGAGGAAGTCGTGCAACCATACAGAATCCGTACAGGCTGACGTCAACACCGTACGGATCCGTACAACTGCACAGAGGAGGCCGTATTGTTGACATAGTGGCCGTACAACTGCGTTGGGGGTGTGCTGGTTTGTTGGAGTTGTCTAGTGTTTCTGTAGAGGCTCATTTTGCCAGGTTGGGTGAATTTATCTACTGATTGTAAAAGTTCCATATTTTCATAATACAAAATTCATATCTGACTACTGCACCGGTTTTGCCATCTTGGGTTTTATCTGGGTGTTTCCATACCCAAAATAACTATGTCTATATTTTATGTGATGTTGTAGATGATTCTCAGTTTTTATATTCTGTTGCAATACTAGTAAAGAAGTTCATGTGCGTTTTTCAATAAATAATTAAATATACTGTTTAGACCTAGTTTGAGATTTATAGGAAAATTAACAGTAGGCTCTAAATCCTACTCTTTGTTTTTTTTCTCCACTATGTTATAATTTTAAATCTTGAATGTTCTCTTCTCCTACCCTTTCCCATGTCTCCTTCTCCATCTTTCTATTGCAGGTAGCAAGTTAGTCTCATCTTGAGTCAAGAAGCATTATGGGTACATGGTTATTCCTTTTGGTTCCATTTTCAATTATGATGGAGGTGTTGGGAAGATGAAATACTGGTGAGGGGGAGGATGAAGTAGGGAGTGACACATACTAGGAGAGGAGGAAGAGTTGGAAGGGGGTGATGATAATCAAGCTAATAGTGATGAGGCAGAGAGACAAAAACACAAAGAGAACACCTTATTGGAAGTATGTGACAAGGATTGGGGAAGAAAGAGGAGGTGGGACCACCAAATTTATATGCTTGCATTGTACTAAAACGTACACAGGTTCATATACTCGTGTGAGAAAGCATCTATGTGGGATTATGCCATGGGATGAAGGTAAGACTATTGGAGTCAAAACTCTTGACAAAGTGCCAAGGAAAGAGAGAATCAAATACAAGAAGAGGAGGTTGCACAAAACAAATCCAAAAATTCAAGGGTTGAATATGAGGCCTTAGGCTCACATAGAATGTTTAGTAGTAAATCCTCATCACCCCATAGTAATGGATTCTCTCCTATGCATAGAACAGTATCAAATTTCCTTGGCCAAGGTTGTAGTGATGATGTGGATTAAAAAATTTACAAGTTTCTCTATGCATGTGGTGTAGCATTCAATGTTCTTCGCTCACCCTATTGGCATAAAATGGTACAAGCCATCAATGGTGCCCCTAAAGGATATATGAACCTTGGGTATGACAAAGCTAGAATCATGGGACTTGATAGGGAAAGAGCCAAAATCCATAATGCGCTTGGAAAGTTTAGAAATGATTGGAGCAACTATGGGGTATCCATTGTATTTGATGGTTGGATAGATGTTAAAGGCAATCCATTGGTAAATATTCTTGGCGTGTCTGGTATTGAGATTGAAGAAGCTTTAGTTAAAACCATTCAAGAGATTGGGCATACAATGCCATTCAAGTCATTACTGATAATGCTGCTAATTGTAAGGCAACGTGAGCAATCGTTGAGGATATATACCCTAACATATTTTGGTCAGGGTATTTGGTTTACATGTTGAACTTTTTGATGCATGATATTATTAAAATGAAGGACCATAATTATAGGTGGATTGGTGCATTGTACAAGAGGGAATAAAATGATAAAATTTATTACCAATTGTAGCATAGTTGACCACATTTTTCACAATCTCTCTAGGCTGGAGTTACTCAAGATTGCAAATACCATATTTGCTAGATATACCACCTCACCTCCATGCGTCTTTTGAAGGTAAGAGAGGCATTGGCTAGTATGCTCTCAAGTGATTCATGATAGGGTTTGAAAGACAAGGTTGCAACCGCATCTCATATACATGACTTTTAAGAGGTGGAGGACATTGTTCTTTATGGTCAATTTTGGGCATAGGTTAGGTGTGTTCTGTAGATCACCAAGCCCATTTACTGTATGATTCGATTTGCAGATATAGATCAACTGGTGATTAGGGAGGTGTATGAGCAAATGGATAGCATACTAGGCCAAATCTAAGACATTGTTGAGCAAAGAGATGTGAGCTTGTATGATAACAATCATAAACATGTGGTCAAAAGGTGGGATAATCTAAATGTTCCACTCCATGCCCTAGCATATGTCCTTGCACCAAAATATTATTCTCAATCTTGGTTGGCCTAATCAACCCCTGGGGCAGGAGTTAGGAGAAAACCACACATAGATCTAGAGGTGCATAATGGGTATATGCTTGTAGTAGACAATTTGGTCCCTAATGAAGAGGAGTGTGCTCAAGTACGAAGTGAATTGAGTAAGTACATCGGTGAACATGGAGTCTTTGCAAACTTGCATGCAACCAAAGATCGAGAAAGGTTGAATCCTATCGAGTGGTGGAACATTTATGGCTCCTCTACCCCATATTTGCATAAATTGGTGGTGAGGGTGCTTTTATAGGTTGTTAATACTTCTTTTATAGAGAGACCTTGGAGCACTTACAACTTCATCCACATTGTGAAGAGAAACAACTTGAATGTAGGTTGGGCAAAAAACTTGGTTTATGTGCACTACAACTAGAGGTTGTTGTCCCATTATTGCGATGCAACCAAGAATGATAGAATATATTTGGCTTGGGACAACAATCCGAAGGAGGCTAATTTGGAGGGATGGATACATAGCTTTAGAGTGCTTGGAGGCTAAACTATTGGGTGATCATGATGGTGATAAGATTCATACAACAAAGATGCCACCTTCAACCACAAGTAGGTGTCTAGATGTAGGAGCTTTTCCTTTAGCTTCACAACCTCTAACATTGCATGGGGGCCTTGCAACTATTGCTCGTGTTCCATGAACACTTCTAGCTACTCCCACTCATGTTCCTAGATCATGGGAAAAGAAAATGGAAGTTTCTTGTGGCAAGAGGAAAACTTAGTAGATAGTACTTTGTCTTTAATATTTATTATGGCCTATTTTGTAAACATTATACGATGGTTTAAGATTTAACTTTGAACTTTGAAGTTTGAACCTACTTTTGAAGTTTAAATTTTTGATTGCATCTTATAGCTCTTTGGTAATGAATATGATGCTCTATTTCATTTTGTGGTTGATGTTATTTGTTATTGTTTGTTGATGGCAAATGTTATATGTTGAAACTTGAAGGTTGATGTGGTTGATGATTAATCATTTGATGACAATGTTATAAGTTATAGCTACTAGATGATTGATGTTATATGTGTACTAAATGGTTAGATCTATGCTTCCATGTTTTCTACAACTAATTTCAGATTTTGCACGTTTAAAAAATATATATATATATGCATCAAAATATATTAAAATATGTAATATATAAAAAACTCTCCCAAAATGCTCTGCTCTCAGAGGCTCTTGAAAAATGTGCTTACTACTCCCTAAAGCTCTCGAAAATTGCATTTTCTACTCCCACCCCTGCTCCTCGCTCCCCACTCACAATAGGCTTGGCTAGGGGTTGTTGCCGCCTAAAACACAGTTGGACACGTGTAAGTCTCCCAACCGTTGTGTGTGTTCCCCAGGGCAACTTATGAGTTGAGAACCCACTTTCACCTCGGTTCTAAACTCCTTCGTTTAGACCACAACTCCTAAAGGCCAGGGGGGGTTGTCACTACTTACTAAGTTCTTTTTTGAAGAATGTTTTTTGGGAGTTATAAATTACAAAAATGACAATCAAGGTGCAGTGATGCAAATATTTCAATGTCAAGCAAACTTTTTAACAATCAACCAGTAATGTATGCAAGAGAGAAACAATCAAAATGACCAGTGCCGTCTCTACTCGGGCTATGGAGTCACAATAATCAACTTCAAATAATTTTCCTAAACCATCAACTCATTTACTTTAACAAATATACAAGAACATGACGACTTCCAGTAAATGAACAAGTTAAAATAAAGTGCTTGCAAAGTAGAGAAATGTAAATGATTATAACAAAGTTATGCAAGTGGAATGTCTCTCTTTAGTAAATTTTAGTAAATTTTATGTCTCTCTTTGACTTAGGGAATTAACGTGTTTGTTGCAAATAAATGAACTATTCTAGATGTCTACCCCAAGAAACTATCTCCTTCGATTAGAGAGAGAATGCCAGGTGCTCAACATGGGAACACAAGGTTCCCACCTAGCTCCATAAAGCAAACTCGAAACTTGCAGGGTGCTCAACTGGAGGACACAAAGTGCCACAAAGCCCCCTATGGCCTCTATCCCACTAGCTCCAGAGGTCAAGCCTCTTTTTCTCCTTTCTAATGAAGATACTTATCTGGGTGCCTATTAAACTAGCCAACACAGATCTTTGCTCTTTCTCGCCACCCTAGATCGGTCGAACCGACGGGGGGAGATGAAACGGGGCAAAAACGATGCTTATGGTAAATTTTATCCTTGAAGCAAAAATTAAACAAAACAAGCCAAGCACGATATCACAACGGAGGCAGAGCCTACTCAATTGTGAGTTGCGGGTAAAAGGAAATAGGCAAAATAAAAATGCTAGCCAACGCGATTTCACATGAATGGGCAGAGCCACTTCACTTGTGAGGTGCGGGCAAAAATAAATAAGCAAGTACTTGAACCAAAAATGCTAGCCAACATGATTTCACATGGATGGCAAGAGCCACTTCACTTGTGAGGTGTGGGCAAAAAGAAAACAAACAATGAAGTAAACTAATCTAAATCCAAACAACTTACAAGGTCATGCAAGAATGGGCAGAGCCACTTCACTTACATGCAACCGAAACCAAATTCACTAAGTACTGAAAACTCGAAATGAAGCACAACAAACTCAATCCCAAGAGACTCTCTTGGGCTTGTTACAAAGATGTAGATTTCAACATTAATATTTGTTAAAAAATGAGAGAGAAAGAATGATTTTTAACCGTTTTTTGCGAGGGACTTGAAGTAAACCCTCTTGAGTGTTGTTGGTGCTTGCTATTGGCTGAACTTGAGCATTCCCTCCCCTTGTGAGACCAGAAACTTGCACAAAACAACAATCTATTATAGCACATAAGTGATAGAAATGAGTTTTAAACAAACTCAAAATGTTTCATGCAAAAATCAGAAATTTTTCCAAGGCAAAACTAGCATGTAAAAACTTGAAAAATGATAATATTTGAGTGCATAATGAAGTATTTAAGAGCTGCAATAAGAATAAGAATGTTAGTAAAGATGCCAAGTCATTTTCGAAATTTGTTGGACAATGGCGTATCCCACCCAGGAATTCACAAAGACTATATCCCACTCTCCAAAATTAGCTCAACAATGCAAATGGAGTGAGAAATCCACAAAGACTTGAGAAACAAAATATTTAAGCTAGAAATACTTTAACTTCCCAAATTCTAAGCAGACAACCCACATAGCATGCAACGAAACTATTACAATACTATTTTCAAGCAAAAAACTTTGCTTGAGATCCCAAATACACAAAGAACCAAGAATGGAACAAGATCACCTCAACCATAACGCATGGACAATACTTCCTCCAAGGATTTCTTCTATTATCATCCAAACTTGAAAGTACAATGGCTCGTCTTGGACAAGAATGGAGCAAGAGAGCAAGAATGAGAGCAATGGGAGAACGAGAGAGCAAGAGAGCATGGGCAAAATGAAGCAAGAGAGTAAGTGAATCCAACCCAAATGAGGAGGAATGCCCTCTTTAAATAGGAAAAATGAAAGAGAGAGGCTCTTTGCATGCAAGACAAGTGTCACAAGGGAGGGAGGGGGGCGAATTTGCTCAAGGTAGGCAAAACCATGGTTTGGGATCTCAAATATGGGGAGAGAAACCCCCATTTTAATGCTTTTAACCTTATTGCTAAGTCAAATGGGGAGGAAACCACCAGAGTGGGGCCCCTTCCATTGACTTTAGCTCACCCAACCAATCAAAGAGAGAAAGGCACACCCCCTAGAGTGGGCAACTCAAAACTTGTTATATGCTTGCTTGGGGGTCTCCCTTTGGGTCTTAAATTTGTCTTAAGGACCTAATATGAACATTAGAACATTTACTTGGCCACCCCAAGTGACTATAGTCATTTTTCCAAAATTTGGCTCTCTAATTAAATGTCCATTTTCCTAATTTCCATGACTGTCCTGGGAAAAAGTGACTAAACCCATAGTAATACTTGTCTGAATGACTTCAAACTTGGCCCAAGGGTGTAGGGGGTCTCATGCCATTTGTCTTGAGTACCCATACCCCTATACAACATTAAAAAGGACCAAGTAACCCTCATTTACATTACAATAAATTGTCCTGAGTGACAATTTTTAATGACCAAAAATTAAAAACACTATGCAAAACTTAATGAAATTCTGCAAGACTCTGGATAATGTCTAACATGGTAATTCACATTTTTGTTCAATTTTACACAAGGGATCAACTTCCAAAACTGAACTGTTCATTATTGAATGCACTGTTTGTTAAGCATTTTGGGTTAAAACTGATTACATAGTGACTGAGATGCTTACTTCATTTGGATGATGATACATTGGTTATATGAATGGTTTGGTTTACATAATATATTTCTTCACAATTGAATTCCTTGACATAAGGCACTAGTCACTAATTGCTTTTGTGTGAAAGGTCAACTTGTGTTTCCTAAAAGTGTCCTACAAAATAGATAACAAAGGGCTCTCCCCTTGGAGGTTACAACACTCCAAAGCAGTCGTGGAAGAGTAATTAAGGTGACAGTGGTCACTCTCCATATATTGTCTATCGATGACTAGCCCTGTTGGTTCGTCTGGTAGCACACATCTAAGGCACACGAACCATCTGAGTATGCTGGGATAGTTTTTGATTAATGATTTGTGGCGAATCCACAGATCTCCTCTGTGGCATGCTGCTTATGATGGAATCACAAACAAAACTGATATCAAGTCCACCCTACAGATCTAAGAATAACACCTTGGA
Source organism: Pseudotsuga menziesii (assembly GCA_001517045.1). Classification (NCBI taxonomy): domain Eukaryota; kingdom Viridiplantae; phylum Streptophyta; class Pinopsida; order Pinales; family Pinaceae; genus Pseudotsuga; species Pseudotsuga menziesii. The sequence goes on along the minus strand of LPNX010531964.1, from coordinate 206,387 downwards.
CAAACCTGAACCTCGTGTCCAACTTTATGTAAAATATGAGGCTACAGTCAAGTGCAGGACTCAAGATAGACCTTTCCAGAAAAAAACCGCATCTCCATTCTTGGGACCCTCCTCTTTTCAAGGTATGCAACTTTCTAGTATGCCTCCAAATAGATATCCCTCTCTCATTACCATTATCTTGGTGCAATCTTGAGGTTTCCTTCATAGAACTTGTTGCAAGCAAACGAGAAGAAGGCATGGATGATTGAGAAAATAGAAGATTGATAATGGAATAATTCAAAGATAGAAGTGAAAGAAGCTAAATATGCTTTACCCACAACTTCGCTTCCTCACAGATTCTGTCACAAATGATTCTCAGTGTGCTACCTTACGCACAAATGCTGCTCAAAATTTGTGCTCACACACTCCTCTGTCCTTGATGCCCAGAAAACCAGTTCACACAATGCAAACAAATAGAAAACAGTGAAAAAAGTTTGCCACAAATGATTCTCAGTGTGCTGCCTTACCCACAAATGCTGCTCAAAAGTTGTGCTCACACAGTCCTCTGCCCTTGATGCTCGGAAAACATGTTCACACCATACAAACAAATAGAAAACAATGAGAAAAGAAATGGGGGTAGGGTTGAGACAGACTTACATTACTGCTCCAAGAGCTTCCTTTACATACATCACTAGTACATGAGCATTAATCGTCTCTTTACTCTCCTTCAGGAGGTCCCTACTTTATACCAAAATGGATTTCTTACAAAATTTTACACAAAAATCATCTTACAGAATAAAATACATCATCTTTAGCAAAAATCCTGAGAATCCTTCAGTCTACTGTTTGCAGCTTGTTATCCACTTATTTGTACCATAATTGGGTTACTTGAGGAGCCGCCGGTTGACAGACATGTTCAATGTCTTATTCTAGTGTATCAGTTGATCCGTCTTCATGTTTAGCCAATATTGGCTATCCAGTTTTTCATTTGAATAATTTTGACCATGGCCTCGCGGGGTTTGTAATAAAATGTGCAAGTAGGGTATTTTTTGAGTGGTTTGGTCTCCTGAGACGTAGAATCTCAAATAAGGTATTCCAGGAAGTTTTTTGCTCCTGACAATTATGCTTTGCCTATAGCCGAGTATAATTGACGAGGTTTCTCTCGCTTCCTCCAAAGCTAGAATACCCGATGTTGAATTTTGGGCCTTGGGGGGTTATTAGAGCCCAACTGAGTGTTATAAACCTACTAGGCATTATTTAGGTAGATCATGGTCATGTCCTAAGTCATCTGGACATATAAATTTTTTTCAAAAAAATATTTTTCGAACGGGGAAAAAATTATTTTTTAAATTTTAATTATTTTTCCAAGTTTTTGGGTTAATTTTTCCATAAATTAAATGGAAAAAACCCGTTTGTAATAAATTGGTCATCCGGACTCCGAATTCAGTGATTGAAGGCTCTAACCTTAAGCCAAAAATCATTCTTGACCGTTCAGCCTATCAGAGCCAACTTTCGGATCATCGATCGGACACATAATGCCTTTTTTCTCAAAAAAGTCAGTTTTGAGGAAAAAAATGTTTTTTTAATTAAAAATTGATTATTTTGGAGAAAATTAAAACTCTCCAAATTAATCCAAATTCGGCGAAATAAAAGACTAAATGACATCTCATCGAGCACTTATGATGTTTGGAGTTGTCATAACTCAGCTTCAGTCAGCATTAAGTGAATAATTAATTTATTATCAGTTAGCTGCTTTGTTATCTCCAGCTAAAGAATGAGATGGAGAGCACTCATTGGTCCGGTGATTTGATCGAGGTGAAGACTGAAGCTTGCACCATCAGTGGGCTTCCCAAACCTAGCGCAGGCTCCAGCCAGACCTAAAAGATGGGTTACCTACATCCAAACGCCTCCTTTACCTATTCACGCCCCTCTCTCCTCACGAGGGCGTCATCACACGTGTGGGCTCAGGCTAGGCTTGGTTTCAGTGCTCAGGGTTGGAGTGGGGGCGCCTTGCCTAGGTGGAGGCCTCCCCTCACTCCCAGCTCTTCAATTTAGGTTTGGCTTCTCCGTTTGGTGTCCAGGCTGGTTAGGTTATGAGGTTTGGTTTTAGGGTTTTAGCACTCTCTCATTTGTTAAATAGAGGCTCCTTTAGCTCTATTGAGGGTGGATGATTGATGCAAAGAACCTCTGGTGAATTATTGTAATACTTGTTGCTCTTATGCAACCATTTTGAATAAAGAAAGGCTTTGGAGGCTCATGTGGTGTGGATTCCGGATTCATATGCTTTGATTAATGAGGTGATACAATTTCAATCTTGCTTTTGTTTGCTAATCTGTGGGTAATTATAAATGCTTTAGAGGGCTTATATAAGCACATAAGAGTAGATATTTGTAGTTTCAAGTTATCTATTTACTTATTTACTTTCCGAAATCTATAAGACCATTGTCTTATTCAGTTATATCTCATGCTTTTCTTGATTCAGAGTAGTAAATAGTACATGTTCTAATCCCTTTTTTTTAGCAAGCATACATGTCTTTTGATTGCAGATCACTCCATTGCACCGAGTAAAAGGTTGAGCTAAGTTGCATCTCCTTTTCTTGGAGTCAACCACAGGTTTCTAGCAGCTGCATACTGATTGAGATCAAGGGTGGTTTCATAGATTCGAAGATCCAAGTGGTTCCATCTCTTATATTCACCCCTAAAAAACAAAATTCTACTTTCCAGTTACTTTGATTCTCTGTTTTATAACAAGTAGATCTAAGCATTAAATCTCATCTTTTTATCTCTTGTTGTGTAGATCTAAGAATTTCCATTGTTAAAAGCTTATCTCACGAAGGTTTAGATCTAGTTTTGTTTAGTACTTGAAGTAGCATCAAAGTCTCATCTTTTGCACAAGTATTAAATTGTAATTTCTTAGTGTATGGTATTGTCTAATCCATCATTTTGCAGGAAAGAAGCTTGCTGGTTTCTCACTTTTCATGACAGGTTAAGCGGGAAAGTTGGTAAAAATTTAAAGAATTAAGCTGCAAAAAACCTTCTTTTGTTCCTCTCCTTAAATGCCTTTCTACAAGTTACTTTTCGTTGCCCTTTTTACCTCTTCTTCATTGCTGCCCCGTTATTACTCTCTTTTACCTTCCCTTTTCTTCTTTTTGGACAGCCCTAGTGTGTCTTAGTCTTCCTTCTTTTTTTGCCTCTTTTTGCCCTAGTTTTTGGGCCTTCTTCAACCTTGTTATTGGCCTTTTTGGTCACTTTTTGTTCGCTGTCTTGTTTTGTATTTTTTATGATAGCCATTTGTTTTCTCTTTCGCTACCCCGTTTTCTTCGATTTTTACCATCCTTTAGCTTCTTAGTTGGTTGCTCTATTTTTCCCTTTCTTTGGTTTTGACCTTCTCTTAGTTTTCTTGCCTTCTCTCCCTCATCTTCTTTTGTTTCAGCCCTCTTTTCCTTTGCTCTTTTGGCTTTCATTCAAACTTCTTCTCTTTTCCCTTTTCACAGGTTTCAGAAAGATCTTCAAGTATAAGTAAAGGCACTCTCCTTTTTTACAAGTTATAATATTAGTAGAGCTGTTTTGCTTTCATCTGAAAAGTCCTTTCAAGGATTAAAATCCTTAAGGCACATTGTATAAATTTTAATAAAGATCTTTTGTTTGAGTGGGGTTTTTAAGTCCCCACTATCATCCTCCCCCATTTGGGGAGGATTGTGTTGTGTTCATTTTTTACATTCTTAGGTTAGATGTTTTTTGTCTCATTATAATTACATCTTTTTCTTAGAATTTTAATTGATAATCTATCACACCTAATGCATTGAATGAGTTGATTACTTCAAGTTCCAATTGTTTATCTTTCTAAGTGAATCAATTGCTTAAATCTCTTGAATCTCACCATAAGGTGGATCAAGAGTGCTCTCTATCGGAGAGTTTAATCAACCAATTTCATCTTGTGCTTGTTTAATCAATTAATTCCTAAGTAAGACTCTTGAACTTGTAGAAACACAAGTCAAGAGCACTCTCTATCGGAGAGCATCTCTAGCATTGCATCATCCTTGCATTAGTCTCATATAGATTAGATAAGACTCTTGAACGTTCGTCATAAGACAAGGTCAAGAGCGCTCTCTGTCGGAGAGTCTAATTAATTAACTTAATAAAATCTTCAACACACACACTCCTTTAATTAATTAACTCCTTCCCCTCCTTGCCGGAGTATGCTCTGACCGATCCCAGATCAGAATACCCAGAAACGGCACTAGATCTTTAAACCCTACAAGAGTAACTTGATTAAAACTTTTTCCCCATAACCAACGCACCGGCGTTGTTTCGTTTAAATACCGAGGCATGTGGGCAAATTCCAAGTGTGGGCGTCGGGCTACCCAATCTGGGCACAGGTAGTTAAGTTATTGAACACTTACCTGTGATCCCAGACAGGTTCGTCATGTCCTCGAACGGAGCCACTGAAGGTATTTCCGGTTAGGACATCCAGCTACCGTAAGCAAAGATCACCAATAAAAAACTTTAAAAACCTACTAAGAGCACTTGCAAAACCTAACATTCATTGGCATTTTTTTTGGATTCACATCATATTTACACTTGAAGCATCTCTGATAAGTTGACTCCATAGGCACTGGTTCTATCTTTTACACACTATTGATAATCTGGGCCATTTGTCCATTGGATGTTTTGATTATAAGTTATATCTGTGAATGCTTTATCATTTCGTGAGTTCTCAAATTTTTGCCTATCTTTTAATTCTTGTGATAGCAACGTGGATTGCTTTGTGTTGTGTTTAGAATTCATAATAAACAAACATATTTCATCATAATAACTCCTAAACAACACCCATCCGCATCCAAAACATCTAAAACTTAACTTAAACATTGAGCCATAGAAAACTTTTTGTTAGGGACTACCCCCTTTGGCTTCGTTAGGAGTTAGCCTAAACGGAGGAGCTAGGAGTAGGTGACGGTACCTAGCTCTGTGCTTGCCCCCAAGGTCACACCTCTCCCACTTTCCTAAGTGAGGAGACAACTTTCGGAAGATTTCTGCTGCTGGTGTGCAATCGGCGGACAACACAGCTTTCACCCGTTCATAGTCTCTGTAATTTTTAATTGTTGTTGAGGGGTAAGCCTGCCCCTTGCACTTCTTCTACTATCATCCCTGGAGCCAAAAGCAACGAACTCTTAGATAGAGCATCTGCTTCTTTGTTCAATTCACGGTACACATGACTGAATGAGATGAAGGCAAACATCTCTATCTGTCTTTTGATTATATCCAGCAAATGTCGTAAATGAGGAGCTCTGATTTGTATCATGTTGTTTGCCCATTCTATGACCATTTTCGAGTCACCAAAAATCTGCAAATTTGTAATATATCGAGCTAATGCTGACTTGAATACTGACCAGAGAGCAGCCAATTCAGCCTTGTTATTGGAGCAATGACCTGAGCCAGAGCAAGTTTTAATCTTCATCTCCTCTGTTATGTATAGAATTGCTCCTGTTATGTATAGAATTGCTCCTTTTTATATTCCCTCGACCACTGCACAACCATTGCTGAAGTGACTTCATTGGGAATTCTCTGGTCTTGAAAAATGGCAGAATAAAAAGGGAAGGAAAAGCTTCGAAACAACGTACCGTTGTGTTCTTCCACCACTTTTGACAGCACTGAACCAGAGATGATTCCATCTGAATCTTCGGGTTGCCCAGGTCCTTTGTGGCAGCGTTCCAGATAGCCACCGCGTAAGAACACAATACAAACAAATGAGATGTGGTTTCACAACTTGTTTGGCACAATGCACACTAACTCTGTCTAGTCCAACCCCTTTTTAACAAATTTTCCCATGTCCGCATCTTATTACTCAATGCTAACCAAAGGATTATCTTTGCTTTCAGAGGACCAACAATTTTCCATATAACAGGCCACCAACATTATTTATCTCTTGTGGAGGAATCCATTGCAAAAGCCTTGTAGTTGTATCCCAATATTGTTGAAAAAGCTCCTGTTGAGCTTTTCTTGGTCCACACTAGTTTTTTTGGTTCATTATCATCTAATGTGATGAAGCTGGACTCCAAGTTGTTTATATGCCTTGACCATCCCCTTGCTGTTTCCCCTTTCAATCCAAGCTCTTGAGCAGATTTTCATTTATCTTTGCATCTTCTTGATGGTTCTGGCTCTTTGCATCTGCTAGAGAATGAATTTGGTGGTTTTTGATCTGCAATTTAGTCTTTGCAGAAAGAGTGTAAACTTCCCCTGTACCAACCCATAGGTCTTCCCTAATTCAGACACTCCTACCATTGCCAATCTTCCAAGCCGTCCAATGACCTACGAGGGGGTAGGAGAGTACTAATAATGCTTTCCATCCTACTGAACCTCCCCTATGAATTTTGTACTACACCTGAACCATTTGATAATAGAGGAGTTTGGGCAGTATTTGGACATCATAGCTTTCCCCCACAGAGAGTCAGTGTTTTGGGCTAGTCTCCATAGAGACTTTGCTGCTTGGGATTGACTGAACACCAGATTCTTTATCCCCCATCCACCTAGCTCCTTCAGGTTTGCCACTATAGTCCATTTTACCAATGGAATTCCTTCTTTTTGCTTGCTTGCAGTCCACAGAAAGGTAAAACATTTCTTACGGATCTTGGTCAGTATACCTTTCGGGATGTAAGCGATAGAAGCCCAATATACAGGAATACTCTGTAGTACAGCTTTTAGGAGGATTACTTGGCCTCCTCTAGACAGGAACTTGTTATCCCAACAAGAAATGCAGGCTTCCACCTTATAAAGCCACAACCAATCTCTAAAGGAGTATGCATTGGGTTTGAGATAAAACGCTAGGTATTTGAAACCTTCACTCATAGGACTTAGAGAGAAGGCGACCTCTGTCCCAAATCTCTGCTGCATTTCCTTCGAAATCCTATTGACAACCAAGCTAGATTTTTCCACATTTATTACCATACATATGGCCTTCTTATATAGCTATAATATTTGAGAAATCACTTGCAAGTTTTCCATTGAACCTTCTCCCATCATCAACACATCATCCACGAAAAGAATACGAGTCAGTTCCACCGACTCAGGAACTAAGATTCGCTTTAGTGATCCATCCCTCTTGGCCCGTTGTACCAGTTTACTTTGTGCTTCAACCACCAGTAAGAACAAGAAGGGAGAGAGAGGACATCAATTCCTTAATCCCCTAATAGGCCTGGAGAAATGGGAAGGGGCCCCATTAATTAGGACTGCAAAGGAAGTCGAATTTACACATCCCATGATCCAATTCAACAGTTCCACAGAAAATCCCATTTGGATAAGTAATAGGCATAAGAAGGTCTAGCTTACTCTGTCATAGGTGTTAGATAGGTCTATTTTAGTGCAAAGTCAATTACTTTGTTCTTATAAATCAAATGTATTGCCTCTTGAGCTAGAGAAACTGCATCATGCATTTGTCGATTAAACAAGAAGCCAAATTGCTCTTTTGAAATGGTCTGACTTAAGATCGACTTCAATCTCTGAGCAATCGTCTTAGCAATTATTTTGTAGACCACATTACAATAGGAAATCAACCTAAAATCTCCAAAGACTGAGGGATTCTGCTTTTTTGGGATTAGAGCTAAGAATGTGGAATTCATTGCACCAAAGACCTTACTTGAATGTTAAGATTCTTGAACTACCTTAAATAGATCTTCCTTGAGTAGCTCATAGAATCTTTGAAAGAACTCAATAGTGAAGCCATTGGGTCTTGGACTCTTTCCTTTCTAAAAGGAATGTACAATATTGCATATTTCTTTCTTTAAGACCTCCTTAGCTAATGAGTCATTCATCTCTTCAGAGATTGATCTAGGGCAGAGCGTCAAAACTTGTAGAATTTCTTGGTTAGGGCAGCCCTCCGATTCACTGAACATTGTTTTAAAATATGAGACCCCTGCCGCAACTTGTTCTTTGAAGGAGCAAACCCTGATCCCTTGCTCATTCTGAATCTCAGCTATATTGTTGACACTTCTCTTGTGGGAGGCAAATATATGAAAATTTTTAGTATTGTTGTCACCTTCAGCTATCCAAATTGCTTTGCTTTTGTGCCTCCACAACTATTCTTCTTTGGCCAGTAGCTCAGACGTCTTACATCATAAGTTTTCAGGTTCTTTAATTCTTCTTCAGAGAAAACCCTAGAAGAGTTTTGCTTATACATTTCTTTTATGCCTACATCCACCTCTTTTAACTGAGCCTGCTGTCTTGCTTGAAAACCTTTTGCCCATTTTTTTGAGGCCTTCTTTACCCTTGCAGATTGTTTACCGTTCGTTTCACACAATTCAGAATTATTAGTCCTCAAATGAGTCCATGAATCTTTTACCGACTTCTCATAATATTCCTCCTTGAGCCAAAGTAGATTGAACTTGAAAGGGGAGGCTGGTTTATGATCTTGTATATCTAGTGACAACAAAATAGGCCAATGATCAGGCAATCCTCCTCCTTCGACCCAGGAAGCTATTAAAAGAGGGTTAGTTAGAAGATTCTTAGAGACTTAAAATCTATCCAGCCTCTTTGAGATTGCATTTTCCCCACTTCTCCTATTCCTCCAAGTTGGCTTTAATTTTTTTGGTGGGACATCAACAAGACCCTTTGATTCAAAAAGAGCGTTGAAGAAGTTGCTTTGCGAGTCTACACGAGCCAACTTCCCCCAGACTTCTCTTTACGAAATTGTGATATTTAAGTTGCCTTTGAGTATCATATTGCGGCCCTCCTATATCCCACTGGAGGAAAAGTTTTCCCAAAAAACTCGTCAATTATGGAAAGGCCCGTACACGCTCAGAACTGCAAGGGTTTCTCCTATAGAATTGTCTTCAAGAACAACCTTTAGCACTGATTCATACTTGCTTGTGGAGACTTCCTTTAATTTTGGACTCCATGTCGATAATATCCCTCCTGAATGAGCTTCCACACTTAAATGCGCAAAGGACCGATTCTTTAGCCATGGACTTAAAGTTTCCTGAGCTTTAATACCTTCAGATATAGTTTCTTGTAAGAGGATGACAGAGGGATTCAAATTTTTTCATCCTTTTGAGGGCATTAAGTTTGGGGGTCCCCCTAACCGCCTGACATTTAAGGAAAGACACAACATTAGGTAACCTTGGGAAGGGATTTCCTTGCTTTAAGGGCCTTTTGATTGTTGCTTGTTTCCCAACTTTATGTCCAACATGGCTTGATTTTTTAGCTTTTGTTATTTGCGATTTTCTTCCTAGACTGACTTTAGGTGTAGGGTCGAGGCTTAGACCTCCGATTACAACCCCTTTGTTCCTTCCCATTAAAGCCACCCTAGCCCTTGTATTGTAGACCTTGGTTTTAGTCAGTACAGGAGAACTATCCTTTGAGACCATTCTAAGAGAAAGGTTGTATAAACCTTTCGACTTTGACATGACCTCCTTTTGTGAAGTACAAGGAGAAAGCAGAGGAGTTCGAGAGGGACCTATCCATTTAGCGAACTTTACTGTATCATGTAGAAGAGAATTAACAAAAGGGACATCATTGGAAGCAACACACTTATCGGAAGAGGTAGGTGATGATCCTTCTATATCCTTGCATGGTTCTTCTTTGTGTACATTCTCCTTTGAAATGGGTTGTCTGTCACCCTTGACCTCTCCTTCCTTCGTCTCCATATTCGTTGTAGCTCTCAGCGTCTTTCTTACCTAGATCTTTCGACGAATTTGCATATTAGGAGCAGAGTTCGGGCATCCTCGAGCTATATGTCCAACCAGTTTGCACCCAAAGCATTGAAAGGGAGTTTTCCAATAGTTTAATTTTTGACACCATATGCTCCCATGCAATTTCAGTTTATCTCCTCATACAACCCATCTCAAAGATCCAACTCCACCAGAATTTTTGCACAACGTTTTTCAACATTCTGTTCCCAATTGTCCTCCAAGGCAATAAATCTTCCTAACTTTCTTCCAATAGCCTCCAACATTGGCTTTTTGCAATCAATCATAGGCAATCCCGACAGAATGACCCATATTTGTTGCAGGTTCTAGAGCTCCCTCCTAGCGTCGAAGTCTACCTGCCATCCTTTTAGGATAAGACTAGATGGACCGTAATTCCAATTACGATCCATCGGCCTTTTTCTATCCAGCTCCGAGTGGACTCTGAACAATATCCATCCTCGCGACATTATGTGGAAAGAGGGGAACTTCTCTAACACTGGTTTCTGATTGGTCTCCAATTCCATCCAATTGCGCAATGCCGCTTCCCCTTCAGATTTACCACAAAACCTGCCAACTAGAGCCGAGCTGAGGTAACTCAACACTTCTTCAATTCCATTCTCCCTACCAACCACCAACGAAACCGAGCCCTTTTTTTCCCTGGATCCTCTCTTAAAGTCCTGGTTTCGTCCCAGTATCGATCTTCTCCATACTATTTCCATCATTTTTTGGCAGGGGGATTGAATGTGACTCGTTCCTCAAAATTGTAGTGAGCGAGTGAATAGTCTCTTCATTCATGGTCGCCTACTTAAATTTGCTGTGGCTAATTACTTCTTTCATCATTAACAAAAATGGACCTCTCTGGTGAGGGACTATCATAGTCCACCTCATTGAGCTCCATCCTACGTCAGCCTCAAAATGATGTAAATGTATGACGACTGTTCGTATGTCCTCTGGGGTGGCGAGTTTGATCTGAAGGCAAGATGTTAAAAACAGAAAAGGAAAAAACTCTTCTGTGCTCCTCTCCATCGTTGTTATCTGCTCCTTCGATCTTCGACCTTCGAGCCTGCCCCCTTTGCACAGAAGAGCTCCATCGCACCCCTCTTATATATATATATATATATCACACACACACACCATATATATATTTTGTTTCTAATTTAAAAAACTGGTACCTTTTAGGGTTTGGGAGTTTTTTTATTTTACCCCCTTAATTTTTTTTACTTTTGCAGAAAATAGCTGCGAAGAAAAAAGACAGGAAAAAGATTAAATGGCATGGCACAGCCACAAAATGCTTGGACAAGGTTTCCCACACAATTGCATTTCTGGGAAACATCTCAAGTTGTTTCGTAGGTGTTATCGACTAGGTTGCACCTAGTTGGACTTTCAGTGAGCCGCCAATGATAAACAAGATACTTGTTCATATTCAGAGTTCAGAAGTCCTTTCAGACCTTCATGGCCGTTTTATTTTTTGTAAACACATGTTCATACCCCCTTGGGGAAATTGTAAAAAATGTCCTAGCATTTAATTTTTTATAAAAGGCTCGGCTTCTTGGACTTGAGCATCAAGCCGACTAGCCCAGAGTGTTTTTTCCCTTGGTTATTATTGGTTGTTGAACAAACAACTAATAATTTCTAAGTTTTTCACTCACAAAGCCAAAGCCGGGGTAGTCATTTTGTTGTTTCGGCCTAGGGAGGTTATTAGAGCCTTCGTGTTAGTGTTTTTCACCATGCTAGTGTTGATGTAATTGTAATTTCAGAATGTATTCATCCGCATATCTTATGTTTTGTACCCCGATGTTTATTACAGGATGTGTCTGTAATGTATTTGAGTCATGTCATACCCCGATGTTTATTCCGGGAAGTTTCTATAATGTAAACAAGTCATGTCAAGTCATTGTGGATAACCCTCCTATTTGTCAAGGGTTAAAGTCCTCGGAGTTGTGGGGCCCTAGGGTTGTTAGACTATCCTAGAGAAGTCGACCCTAGGTGAGTCATTGTAAATCGGGGCAATAGTCCCCACCATTGTGTTAAGGATAAACCTCCTTGTTGGTTGGAGGAGGCAAAGTCCCCACAAGTTGTGGGGAACTAGGGTTATTAGACACTCCTAAAGATGTCGGCTCTAGTAAGTAATTGTTAAGTGAGGCCGACATGTTGGAGTGGGTTTCAAGTGAACGAAAGAATATAAATAGAGAGTGAGTCTCTCTATTTATCACACACACACTCACTCATTGGGGCGCATGAGTGAGAGAGAAGTTGTTGGGATCAGAGAGAGAGACTACTGCTGTTGGGAGATCATCTTTATGTTTTTGGGTTTTACTCTTGGTGTTGATTGTATCTCTGAGGAAGTTGTGGGGTTTTCTCCTTCATGGTTTCCTCGAGGAAAATTCTTTGTGTCTCTTGTCTCTTGTGTTTTATTGTTGTGCATGTTATTCTCTCAGTCAAAAGATCCTAAGATCATAATGCTAGCTTGAATGATAAAAATCTAACATGGTATCAGAGCTAACCTGAGAAGAAGACATTGTGCAGCTACATAAGCTAGGGCTTCTTACTTTTTGGGTCTCTCTCCACAATCCATCAGCAAAAGTATGCTAGGTTGACTCTCCATTGAAGGGCGCATCTTTCGGTCGAAGCAGAATTCGATTCTGAGCATTTTCAGTTTTGGGGTGGAAAATTAGGACTTTCTACAGAAGAGGAATTTTTGAGTGAGCTCGGCATAGGATTGCTCTGCTCATCAAAATCGAAGTTTAGAGACCTGGGTCAAGATTTTTGGTTGGGTGAAACTATGGGAAAGTCAAACCCTAGTTTGACCACGAGCTGGAAAAACCCTAAAATACTAAAACTGATAAGTTTTGGTACATTCGCTATATCTCGGGATTGGCGAAGGCTCAGGAGCTGAAAATTGCAGAGGTCGAAGATAAAATCCTGATGTACACTGTGTCCAAAATTCAGCCTCAGATTCACTATATTCTGGGAGATATGATCCCTCCAAGTTAGGGTTCCAGCCTCTTCCATAATTCATCCCTAAACAAGACATCTGGGGAGAATTACTATATCTCGGGCTACAAAGGTCCAAATGAAATTTCTGAAGATATTCCAGAAAGGGCACAGACAATACTTTATTTGGTCCGAGTTTCAGACTTAGAAGATGAACTAGTGACATGTGGCAGTCTGTACAACTTCGTTGTTCTGAACAGTCCTGTAACAGGTCACCTTGGAAAAATGATCATAAGTCCCAATTGGTGAAACCAATTCTGATGAAACCTGTGGTGTTGGAACAGGGATCTGCGAGGCTATCTCAGTGCAAAGTTTCAGACATAGAGGAGCAGTAATTTCGGAGATACTGCAGAAACAGTAACAGACATTTCTGCAGAAGAAATTGGAAAACTAGGGCTTCTTGTTCCTGGAGCTTTCCTCCATTGTTTTCAGAAAAGGAGTACATTGGACAGCTCAACTTGAAGAGATCTATCTTTTTATCCAATCAGATCTGAAAGATTCCAAGTTTTGAAAATTAGGGTTTCTCTGACAAACCCTAGATTAGCCAGCTTCGGAACCAAGACGGACACCTCAAATCGGTAAGATCTAATCTTTTGCTATTTGCATTTGAGGTTCTCATTTCAAAGTGATCTATCACATCAGCTTGATGATAAGCTTGGTGAAGTTGACAACTTCCAAGCATGGAAGTATTTGATCTCTCTGAAGAAAATGAATTGGACACCTACATGAGTAGAGAGGTTCCAGTTCCAGAGGGAGATGAGGCTAAAAGCCTTACACCAGAAGAACTTGGTCAAGGCCAAGAAGATCATTATTGATTCAATCACGGATCACATTGTACCATAAGTGTCTTCCCTAAAGACACTGATGATGTTTGATTCCTTGACCAAGCTATTTGAAGGGAAGAACATAAATCAGAATATGACTTTGAGAAAACAGTTGAAGATTGTGAAGATCCAGAATGTAGAGACCATACAGTCATACTTTACGCGGGTCTCTCAAATCAGAGAACAACTTGAAGCGGTAGAAGAAGAAGTGGAGAATGTAGAAGTGGTGATAACCACCTTGAATGGCCTCCCAGGATCATGGGATTCATTCATTCGAAGAATGTGTGCTAGAAGGAAGTGATTACTTTTAGCAGACTCTGGGAAGAGCACACACGAGAAGAAGCTCAACTAATAAAAAGAGAAAAGAAGATGGGAGCAACTGAAGATCAAGCTCTCACCATCCAAAGAAGATCCCTCAAGCGATGAGGAATATGAAGAACTCAACTCTTGAAGAACCTCTCATCCACTTTAGCATTTGGATAAGAAACGATGCTATTATGAATGAAGAAGACGATGAAGCTGAAGGCTCAAAAAGGAGTCTACCCACAAAACAAATAAAGATAAGTATTCTATTGTCATTTCATGATATTGTTTTGTTATGCATTTGTTTATATTCAGTTAATGTATTATGCATGATAGAATGTTTGCATTAATGACAGTATACTACTAATATGCATTTGATGGGTAAGTTGCTCATGGTGCTATACAACTCTCCATTGCTACTTATCTAGAATGAAACCTCTTTGCTGACATATTGGACTAGTGCACAATGTCAATGTTGTCCTGGTAGAGATGGAAGGCATCTAGAAAAGCTTCCGTGAGATATGGATGAATGTTGTATTGTCTAAAGTAGTTGCATGATCATATATTTATGCATAAGAACTTGCCAGTATGAATAATCCTTATGAAATGTTTCTAACCATACAAATGCATTTGACTTGTAGGAAAGATCGCATACATAATCGCCTACAAGAAAACAAGAATGAGACTTGTTCCGAAGAACAAGTAACGACAGTTCAAGATGAAAAATAATATGACGAATGCAGCGACATCATTGATGCAGAACCTTCCAAGAAGAAAGGGAATACCAGTTCAAGAAGAATGATGTCTACAATGTAGTATCGATACATGAAGGAAAGTTCATAGTTCCATCATGCAGTAGATGGAAACATCGTGGGATACAAGGCAAGATTGGTAGCACGAGGCTTCTCACGAAAAGAAGGCATAGATTATGAAGAGACATTTGCAGCCATTGAAAGTGAAGTCACATGACAGGAGAATCATGTGTGCAAATGAAAGAAGGCCTTGTACGAGCTCAGAAGACACATGGGATAAAACATACATGAGGAGCTTGATGAAGATCTGAACCTTTGCTACAAGGTTGATAGAGGATGACAAGCTCATAGATGGGTGTGAGAAGAACTTTTGAAAAAGTTCAAGATAGAGGATCTTGGTATCTAGTGATCCTAGATGGATACATAGAATATTAGTAGCAGAGGAAGCTACTTGTCACTCCAGTATAGAATGTTTCAGTGAATAGAGTACGGAAGATAGAGGGAGTATGATGCTTCAGAGGAAGTGACTGCAGAAGATTCTAAGGTTCGACATGGTACGACAGGATGGATAGATTACTGATGACTCTAGGCTTTACTGAGAGTAAAGTGGATTCCAACCTTTGCTTCAAGGTTGAGGGTGGAAGACCAGTGATGCTCCTGTTATGTGTCGATGCACTAATTTCTAGGCATGGAGGTGTGGACAAGGGAAGTATGCAGTAGAGATCCTGAAGAGGTTCAGAATGATGGACTGCAAGGCCATGACCACACCTATGGCATCGAACATGAAGCTACTGAGTGATGCTTCTTTGGAGACGGTTGATGCTACGATGTATCGTCAGATGATTGGGTGCTTGATGTACTTGATGAATATAAGACCGGATATTTTCTTTGCTGTGAACACATTGAGACATGTTCACCTAATGGTTGCAAAGCATGTAGTAAGGTACCCGAGGGGTACAGTTGATTATGGGCTCAAGTATGGGGCAAATCAAAAGATTAACCTAGAAGGTTATGTTGATTCAGATTGGGCAGGCAGTGCACTTCAGGGTGTTGCTTCAGTATGGGATCATGTGTGATCTCTTGGTTTAGCAGGAAACAATCCTGTGTGGCACTGAGTACAACTGAAGCAGAGTATGTCGTAGCTTGTTTAGCTAGTTGTGAGGCAGTATGGCTGAGGAAGCTACTGTCTGATTTATTTGATCTCCAGATGGATGCTACTTGTATACATTGCGACAACCATAGTTGTGAGAAGTTGTCGGAGAACTCGGTGTTCCATGACAAGTCAAAGCATATTGAGATCAAGTATCACTATATCAGGGATATGGTGCAAAGGGGTGCAGTGAAGCTCCAGTATGTTGCGATGAAGGAATAGATAGCTGATGTATTGACAAAGCCATTGCCTAGGGTGAAGTTCGAGTACTTCAGGGAGAAGCTTGGTGTTCTCCAGATTGAGGTTTCCTCCAAGGGGAAATGATGAGACCTAGAGCCATTCTGACATGGTGAGAGGATTGGTTCCTTCCCTGGTCAGATGTAAGGGTTGAGCCATTCTGTCATGGTGAGAGGATTGGTTCCTTCCATGTCAGATATGAGTGCTAAGCCATTCTGATGTGACTGTAGGATTGGTTCCTACATGATCAGATATAAGCACTGAATGCCATTCTTGGAATGGAGGTGCCTGGTCAGTTACCATGAATACTCGGTTTAGGACTGAGGGCCTTTCTGATACGACTGTAAGATGTAGTCTTACATGATCAGATGGTTCCCATTTGATCAGATATAAGGGCTGTTGCCATTCTTGGAATGGAGGCACCTGGTCAGTTACCAGGTAGCTCAGTCTGGGACTGGGCGCCATTCTGATGTGACTGTAGGATTGGTTCCTACATGATCAGATGTGAGTGCAAGCCCTTCTGACATTGGTTGTCAGATGTAAGTGCAGAGCCCTTTCGGCACAAAGGATTGGTTCCTTGCATGGTCGAATATAAGTGTTGAGCCTTTCTGACATTGGTTGTCAGATGTAAGTGCAGAGCCTTTCGACATGGAGGATTGGTTCCTCGCATGGCCGAGTGTAAGTGAGTGCTGGGCCTTTCCGACATTGGTTGACGGATGTGAGTGCTGGGCCTTTCTGACAGGGTTGTGGGAGGTGTTCCCACATGGTCAGATGTGAGTGCTGGGCCTTTCTGACAGGGTTGTGGGAGGTGTTCCCACATGGTCAGATGTGAGTGCTGGGCGTGCCTTTCTGATATGATTATAGGATTGGTTCCTACATGATCAGATATAAGTGCTAGGCGGGCCATTCTGACTTAAGGTCAGATATAAGTGCTGGAAAAAGACCTACATGGAGGCTAGGCCTACTACAACCAGCATGAAAAAGGGCTGGCTCTGTAGAACTTCCTGTGACGAGAAGAATCATGAGATAGCACCCGTGAGATGATCTAGATCAAGGGATGATCCAGATCCAGTGATGATGATCCAGATCGAGGGATGATCCAGAACCAGATGAAGATGACTTGAAGATGAAGATGACTTGAAGATAGAGATGATTTGAAGATGAAGATGATGAGGACTCGATGATTATCTAGATGATACGGAGAAGAAGACCTGTGCTGATAAATTGTGTTGAGAGAATACCTTCCTAGTTAAGAGGGAGTGTTGATGTAATTGTAACTTCGGAATGTATTCATCCGCATATCTTATGTATTGTACCTCGATGTTTATTCCAGGATGTGTCTGTAATGTATTTGAGTCATGTCATACCCCGATGTTTATTCCAGGAGGTTTCTATAATGTAAACAAGTCATTTCAAGTCATTGTGGGTAACTCTCCTATTTGTCAAGGGTTAAAGTCCTCGGAGTTGTGGGGCCCTAGGGTTGTTAGACTATCCTAGAGAAGTCGACCTTGGGTGAGTCATTGTAAGTTGGGGCAATAGTCCTCACCATTGTGTTAAGGATAAACCTCCTTGTTGGTTGGAGGAGGCAAAGTCCCCACAAGTTGTGGGGCACTAGGGTTATTAGACACTCCTAGAGATGTCGGCTCTAGTAAGTAATTGTTAAGTGAGGCCGACATGTTGGAGTGGGTTTCAAGTGAACGAAAGAATATAAATAGAGAGTGAGTCTCTCTATTTATCACACACACACTCACTCATTGGGGCGCATGAGTGAGAGAGAAGTTGCTGGGATCAGAGAGAGAGACTACTGCTGTCGGGAGATCATCTTTATGTTTTCGGGTTTTACTCTTGGTGTTGATTCTATCTCTAAGGAAGTTGCGGGGTTTTCTCCTTTATGGTTTTACTGAGGAAAATTCTTTGTGTCTCTTGTCTCTTGTGTTTTATTGCTGTGCACGTTATTCTCTCAGTCAAAAGATCCTAAGATCATAATGCTAGCTTGAATGATAAAAATCTAACAGCTAGGCATTCAAATTGAGTCGTATGGAAATGTACTAGGTTCCCCTAGAGTTTCGTCAATTTCCGCAAAAATATATATATATATATATATATTTTTTTTTATAAGCCATTTTTTAATGGTTTAACTAAAAAACTTTAGATTGTAATAAAAGTCAGATACAGAGTCTGTTTTTGATGTGGGGACACTCCTTTTCACACTTGGATAATCCACTTTACCCAAGGGACCACTTTCTACATTAGTCGGGTAGCCTGAGCACCCCGTGAGGCATTATTGGGCTAAAAATGCATCAAAATAGCATTTTAATGCTAGATTTGGACATTTTGACACTAAAGTCAAATTTAAAAAAAGTCAGAAATACATATTAAAATATATTGGGGTGACATGGCATTGTTTTGTCCCATGTTGGTGACATCATACTAAGAGGAAAGCGTCACTTAAGGGAGTGATATCTTAGCATATAAGTTATCCAAAGTATTTTCACTTCACCTCTCACGTGATCTTTTCATGGATGGGGGTATGGCCCACGCTTTAAAACTAGCGAGTGGGTGATGTGAGTATGATTCATTTTTTTGAAGAGAATGTCGTTTGTTGTATTCAACTTACATTTTATCCTAAGTCACATTTGTTTCTCACGTCACACTTCCGTACGGTTGTGGGCAGCGTGAGGGGAATCTTCACATGCAAAATGGGATGGGCAATATTTGCTTGGAATGGATGATTTGGCATGAGGGCCCCATCCCATTCACCCCATCACATGTGACGAATTAAAACCTTGGTTTTATTATAAGAGTAACGAATGGTTAAATTGGTTGATGACGTCAAGCTTTGAGGGAATCATTTGTTGGTTGGTGAGACTCCCTCACGTGTGGAATAGCCGTACATTCATGTGAGGAAATAAGGCTTGCGAATTGGACAGTGGAGCATGAGTTGGCTTGGTAGGTGAGTGAGGTTGCCTACCTCATCTGAGGTGACATCTCCCCATTATCATCTTTTCAGTTAACTAAAGAATCAGCCCACTGATTCTGCTGATTGATTCAGTTCAACTCAGTTTCACTCATCTCAACTGAACTTCTTCTGCCAATGTTGATGGTGCCCCCCTGGGCTTGTATTTGCTATAAATAAAGCTTGCTCTCCTCTTTCAAACAAGTTGGAATTATATTGGGAAGAGCTTGCTATTGTAATCATTGTTTATCTGAGAAATAAAAGACACTTTGGAGTTCTATTTGTGTGGTGCTTTGTTGAGTGGATGTACTATCATTGTGCTTTTTTGGGGATAATATTGGTTGGATCCATCTTGCTTTCCAAATTCCAAATCTAGCTTGCTTGAAGGACTGGTATCAGTTTTGCGAGGAATTAAGCTGTTTGTTTACCGCTTCAATTTAATTAGTATGAATGCTTAGAGATGCGAATTGAATATTTCATTTGTTTATGAACATTTTTACATTGATTTCTAAGTATATATGCTGCTGGATTTGACCATTGGTTGTTGAGTTGTGTGAAGTACAGGTTATTGTAGTTGGAGATCGAGAAGATCTTGTTTGATCTTCCTCATTTCTTACACTTTTGTTTGCAGATAAAGTCCCTTGGTGCCCCACAATCAAGCGCCTCAAAGATCTTGTTCTCTAAACCTCTCTCCCTCTCCTTCTCAGGTATTATTTAAAATTTTTACCTTGTCCTTTATTTGAAACAGTAGTTACAGATCTAAAGTTAAAGGTTCATCTTCATACATAGATCGTAATTACTTCTCATTTTTAGATCTTGCTAAAGTTTAAAGGAATCATGATTTCTTAGTTCAGATCTAGGGTTTAAGCTATCCTATCTCAAGCCATTATTAGCAGAAAAACTAGAAGTTTATTTTTTTTCAAAGATAGTAGTTGGTTTAATTCATTATCTGGCAAGTTAGTGCCTTGATTTATTTTCTCTCTTTAAGAGGCAAATAAAGACCATGAGAAAGTAGCTTTCTAGCTCACTTTCTCAGTCAGTTTTACCTAGTTTCCATTCTGTTGTTACTTAGAAAATTTTTGGCAAAATTTGGAAGTTTTTCCAAAGCACTCTTAAAGTGCTTTTGGACACATTTCACTAATATTTGTTGGCTGTTTTTTGCAGGTTTGCGATAAAAGAGAGGGAAACTTTGGCAAATTTTCACAAAAAATCAACAAAAAAGAAGACCTCTTGCATAAAAATATTTTTTCCAATAAGTTGTAAGCCTTTGGATCACAATTTGAGGACCAAAGTGCACTTTCTTTTGCCTCATTGTAAAAGCAAAATAAAGTTTGAGTAGGCTCATTAGAGCTCGGTCCCCATCCCCCCTGGGGGGATTTGTGTCGGTGTCATTTTTCTGTCTTCTTTATATGTTGTTAGCGTAGTTGTTTTTCTTTATCAATTTCATGCTTTATTTAAGTTCTGCAAGAGTAATCTGAATACTTACCCACTACGCTATACCGAAGTACCATAAGGGAAGATTTGAGTAGTGTAGTAATTAAAAAAGCTTCAATTTTGTTATGCACTGCTAAGTAAAAATAAACCCCCTCACTTTCCCGAGTACAGGTTCGTGGATAAGGGCTTGTCCGAGTACTGAATCTGGAAAGAGACTCCTGGGTTTTATCTTTTTCTAAATCAGAAAACTTGTTCTAAAACTTTTAAAATAAACCAAGACTCCTTTCCCCGTATGCTCTACATCGTTGCAGTTTGTCTAATCAGTTGGCTGTATTAGAAAGGGATACGAGTTACTAGATCTAATAGGAAAATCCATACAAGTGATTTTCTCGAGAACTCGGGAGGTTGCAAAGGGTAATCACTAGAGAATCAAGGGGCTACTCCAAGTAGGTTCATCCTCGCCCCGTTGGATACTTGGTATTACCGCTTTAGCACTTAGTTCGAAGGGACTTGACTTGTTGGGCCAAACCCACAATTTACCCATTCCTTAATCAATTCATTTAATAATCTAAAATTTACCAACCAAGACATTGCAATACTTTCACTGAGACTACACTAGAAACCCACATTTGCAAGCACTCCTTTCATCTTGGCGCTGGTCTTTTCTGTTCTTTTTGCATAAGTCAATCTTGCGATCTGTCATTGAATATTGTGTATCTAATTTGAGAGGTGTTGTTAAGGTTAATCTTGTTTGCAGTAATTGGTATTTTTTAAAATTTCGTCCATTCCATATTAAACTCCTAGAACTAATTATTTTTCTTGTAGAGTAAAAACCCTAGATTTTACTTTTCATTAGGGTCCACCCCCCTTGGCTTCGCTAGGAGTTGGCCTAGACGGAGGAGCTGAGTATCAGGTGACAACACTTGGCTTGAGCTTGCCCCCAAGGTCGCACCCAGTGGCTTGAAGATTTATGCCACGTTACTTGAGGTGTGAATTAGGCGGCAACACCAGGCATTTCCAAGGTGCAATGGGTATGCTTTTGAAATGCTGCCCAAGGTACATGGCCCATAGGGAGTGGTTTGCAATAATAGGGATTGGTTATCCTCAGTACTTTTCACGTTATAAATTTTGAATATTTTGTGCTCATATGTTGAAACATAGATCAAAGATCAAAATGACTGATGAGTATAAATCTGCTTGTAATTCATTCCAATGGCAAAAAGACACAAGTTATAAACACAGGCCGCTGTTTCGGTTTTCATTGCACTACTGTAATTTGTAACCTCCGTGGTCTATAGGATAATTCTTCTATTAATCTAGCTTGTAATTCAGATACCATTTTGGGAAAGGAAAAGTTTACCATTATGTTGGTAACAAGGCATTGGTTCACAAGTTCATAGCAATGGTCTGGATTCTGTATGGTGAGATTGTAGAGCAGCAGAGATTTTGGATACCTTGAATTCGAGGTCCTGCAATTTCAAAGCAGGAATTGTGTGGCATATGGGATTCAGGGCCTTGGCTAACCACTTTGCCTAAATTTTTCTTTTGCTTTTAGTTTGAATACCAAAGTTCTCCCTGCACTTTTTTTCATCTTGAAAGAATGCCAACTCCCAATATTCTGGGGAATCAAGGTATGGCAGAAATACATTACATTATCCAGTCAAGTAGTCAATACTTAATCCAAGTATACATAGTCAAAATTGGCTCCCAAGGAGCAAGTGTCACAAAGCGAGATTTGAACCCGGGTGAAGAGAATAACAACATTCCTCCCAACCACCCGATCTACACTCAATTAACAAAAGTTTTCCCTGCACTTGTATGCAAATTAAATGGAAATCAGAGAGTAAAACACGATTATATTTACTAATTGTATTCAAATTATTTTTTGTAGCCAATACCATTGATTGGATTTAAGGCATTTTAGAAGGGGACATAGAGAGGTACAGCTGGGCATATACTACTTTTAGTAGACAGATAGATAGAGAGGGAGGCGAGTAGACATATTAATCAAATCAATTTTAATCTAAATGAAGCAGTTTTTTTTTCTTCATATCCCAATGAATAATCATGGTTATAACTCACTACATGTTTCAATTATTGCCGATTATAATTATTTTGCTCAATTGTTTTATCAATAAGAGATATACAAGTGTGACTAAATCAATAATGATTTATAATGTATATAATTACAATATGCACATAAAGCTGTTTATATAAAATCTCTTTTGTTATTAGATAGATGAAAACATTGGTTTGTTGCTTGATTTTCTGAGCTTTTTATTTGGCTTTTTAGCGATATTTCAGTGGATGTTATGATAGAAAAAAATGAAATAGAAATAACACATGAGAAATTACTGTAAGTGAGCTTAATCAATCACATAGCAATATAATTTTGGTTTTGTAAAACAGTAAGATAGATAGAGTTAGAAATGTAGATAGATAGACAGATTGATTTTTTTATAATGAATATATAGTAAGTCTTGTTTCCTCTTTATTGGAATATTGTACTTTATTATCTTTCTGTTCATGATCCCACATGTGGAACTCTGAAGTATTTGGAACGTAGGAAATTTCCCAGGAAAAGCATTTCTTATTCTAGAATATTAAGCAAAAGGTATACGTAGACAGGGGCGTTATTGTGTTCTTTCAACATGTGTCTTATTATTATGTAGTCCTCTTTAGTTTCTATAGATTTATGCAAAATTGCTGATTGTTTTTGTATTTTCTCAGGGCTGCAAATTTATCAGGTCCAGGTGCAATTCAGGCCAAGCCACCTGGGTGCTTTGCTGAGGTGTGTTTGTTCATTTTTGTTTTCTCCTTTTAGGTGAAAGTCTGATCTGTTAAACTGGTATCAATTATTGGAATTGAAGTCATACTGAAACAGGATGTACCGTACCCACACAAGTCTTATGAGATTAACGTGCAACAAATTCGAAGATCCGCAGTAGCTCAAGCACAAGCAGTTGGCGCCCCTGGCAATTTTAAAAGTTTTGATTCTCAATTTGGAAACTATCTTGTACCTGTCATCCCCACTCATCTTGTTAACAGGTCACAGATTTTCCCTACAGAAGGTGGAGCCATGGTGCCATCATCGTTGACACCAAAATAGTTTTTTAACCATTCTTTCAGCATCCTTTCATCAGCATTTATATCCATTGTTAGCTGCTTTTTTTAGAATAGTTTTCAGAGTTTAGTTTATTTATTGATCATTTCAATTTATTTTATTTGTGATGAGTCAAATTTACATCATTATTGCATCAAACTTTGTGAGAAATTGACCTAAAGCTTGAATGCACTATTTTCAAGGAGCATGCAACTTCTGCAATTGAATTCACAATTTGCATCCTTACTAAGCTGTAGCACTGAAATGAATATAGCTAGCTAGAATGTGTTTTATATGCCCATCATAACAATCAGTATCTTAGTTTGGGATGGATATTTTGAATAATTTTGGAAAGGCATGTTTTGTGCACAAACATATATTCCTCCCCGCATCATCAATTTCTTCATAAAATAATCTATGCTCAACTTATTGGTTGAATTAGTGAAATCATGCATCTTCCGTCAATCCCTCTAATCGATGGAGTGATTTAATGCTCTGGATGAGCAATATGCTCGAAATTCTTTCTAGAATTGGTGGCGTTTTGCTGGCTGACTTGAAAAAATCCTAGATCCAAAAATTAGGATCCATTTGCAATTAGTTTCCAAACTCAGGAAATTCGCTAAAAACATGAATAGCTATGAGTAAAAGTTATGCCTATTGCTATTAATGAAAAACGCCTTAATACTTAGGAAACAGAAGAATTTCTGTTGAGCCAAGCACGAGCCAAGAGAGTTATTGTCAATATGCAAAATATTCAGATACATCATCATCTACAACAAATATAGAGTACTTCTTACGATTGTAAATTTCTTCAATCCTCCTCCCTCTGGAAAACAATAGGGCATGGAAGGATGGGATTATTGTCCATAAATTGGTTGACAAGTATCATGTATGCCTTCCATCGGAAAGATAGGTTTGGCCCATAAATTGGTCAATGGGTGCAGCTGGCATCTTCCCTTTTACTGATGAAAATTTTCTGCAATGAGAATAAAAAATATGAAAGGACAAAGTCAATGTTATCAGAACGACACTGGTCACCAAATAGGCGGACCTCAAAACTGGAAACCAGTCAGAATGGGACTGGAACTGGAAAGAATAGTCGATTGAAAAAAACATAAAATATTAAAACTGATTAAAAAATTATTCATGTACATCCATGTGAATCCAAACCATTAAAACCAAATATGCAAATCTTTCTCATATATATAGCAATTAAGGTTTCATATAACTAAAATAACAAGTGCAATCGATATCTGAACCAAAATACATAAACAAAGAGGCTCTAAATGGCCTCTAGAGTCCAAAAAACATCATGCTACAACAAATAACTATTGTATATCATCAAAATCATTGCCTATATTGGGCTCCTATTCATCAGTAGAGCTCTTTCCCTCCCTTCTCTAGGCTCTAGCCTTTGCCTCTACCTCAAATCTCAAAGTCTATCCTTTAGTGACATTAGTCGACACCCTCACATTTTGATGAAACTTTCTAATTCCAATCATCAAAATAAGGTGGAAAAAACTTCCCATGCCCAATAAGTGATTTTGGTTGAGTGAAGGGAACATTTTTACTAAGGTCATGACAAAGGAGTTCAATAATCAACATCATCAACTTTGAGTTACATATAGGGATTGGTACTCTTGATTAAATGCCAATCCCATACCCTCCTACATGATATAATCTAGTGGAAATGTTGCAATCATGAAATCCTGAAAAATCGTTAAATATGTTGAATTCTTTTTGGATCTAAAATTTCAAACATCTTAAAACAATTAATGGTAATGTTAAAAATTACATACAAGTTGAAAAATAATAGAAAAGGAAAGATAATGACAATGCCAAATTTCAACTTATATAAGAATTTCATATTACTAGTAATTGATAGGGTCTAGGGTTCGTTTTAGGGTTTTTGTTTTATTCTCTTTTATTTTTATTTTGAATTTTTGTGGTTAAAATCATGGTCCAATGTGTGACATATGGACCCATTTCGAACAGGTCAATTCTGTACAAAACAAACCGTGTTAGGTGTTTATGGGTTGTTCCGTATGGAACCAATTCTTTACAGTTTTGGGTCGTTATTTGGATTGGTTAGACTTGCAAACTGGTTGAACCGTTTGGGTTTGGTGAAATTGTATGGTTTTGATAACATTGAGCAGAATCTGCATGAAATGCGTGTGCAGTGCAATGGTTTTTGTAAGCCAAAGTACTTTAGTGAGGAAGGTTCATGTTGAAGGGGTGTATAGTCATTTGTATATTTATTCCAATGTACTGGAGTGGATTTATTCCATATTCAAAATGAAATGAATATTGATAAAAAACTAAATAGTTCACTATTGTTTTATGCATTTTTAGTTGTGTAGTTTAAAAAAAAAACATTGAGGTGGTAGGTAGACATGAGTAGGATTCGAGCAAAATGGTAAGGGGAGAGAGATAATTTCTATGTTGAAGGCTATCTTATTGTAGCTTTTACTAGCACAAAAGATTGGGAAGCAATCTTTCAAGAAGGTCCTTAGCTTTTCAACAAAATGAGACTAAACATGAAATTTGATCTCTTCAACAATGTGGGATTAAACATGAAATTTGATCTCTTTGACAAAGAGGAATAAAACTTGAAATTTTGGACCATAGATTCAATTCCATACATAACTCCACATCAACATAAGTATGGATAAGACTCAACTCACTATCCTTGTATTTAGAAGCATTTTGATATTATTGTAAACATTTTAGGTGAATATGTTAGTTTTCTGATCTAATGTGAGTATCAATGACTTTTACTTATGCAAGGGTTTGCATGAACTTAGATCTAAATAAAGCTTTGCTAGAGAATGATTTCTGAAATTGCTATATCACAAAGCAAAACAACTGGATTATAAGGTTTTTCTTTCAATTTTAGAGCCTGTTACGCATTAGAGCCATTGCAGCGTTCCAACAGGGCCAAACTTAGAGCAGGAGGTTTAAATTTTTTATTGTAAAGGCCAAAGTGGGTTATATTGTATGTG
This sequence comes from Pseudotsuga menziesii, assembly GCA_001517045.1. Taxonomy (NCBI): domain Eukaryota; kingdom Viridiplantae; phylum Streptophyta; class Pinopsida; order Pinales; family Pinaceae; genus Pseudotsuga; species Pseudotsuga menziesii. The sequence continues at coordinate 179,973 of LPNX010531964.1, read as the reverse complement.
TTGGACACAATGGCCACACTGAAAGGGGGGGGTGAATCAGTGTGAGAGCAATTTAAACTTTTTACCTTCTTTTATTCAATCAGAGTATATCAAACAATAATCACATAATTATATGCATCTGCTAAGTCAACCATAAGTCATAAACATAAACATCACATCACAAGAGATGCAAGACTATTTCGAATTTGATCTTTATTTATTGTACATGGAAGACAACAATCTTCTCGATTACAATCAGCTCCAACTGATAAAAATAGCACCAACTTTGAAACAAGACCCAACCTTGTTTTCTTAGCTCCAATTAAGAATGGTTTGAGGTGTCCAATCCTCAAGTGCAAGTCACTACTTGCAAGCTTGATGCCAATCACTAATTGTCATCAATCTGCTGTATAACCATCTCTGCTCATCATCATTTGTTCATCAATCTGCTCAATGCTGCTGCAACACTCTTCTCAATCTTCTCTGTTCATATTTTGCTGGTCAACACTACTCATCACTTTTGGTCAATCTTTGCACATCACTGCTCCTCGACAACTGCTCTCATCATCTGCTCTATTGCACATCAATATCATCCTATACTGCTTGTCTTTATCAAGATATCAGGATCATCAACAAGGTCACTATTGTATACATCATTGTTTGCATACTTTATTAGGCATCTGTCAAGCTTCTTCCTTCTTTGTTTGATTGATAGATCAAAACCAAACAAAAGGGTGTTGCTCTTGCTGTTCCTTTTATTCCAAAATCTCAGTCCACTTGTGTATCTACTACTTCAAAAACCACTGAAAGGACCCACAGAGTGCTGCTACCACTGCTTATACTCATAGTCATCATCTTCAAGCATGCATCATTATTGAGCAAGATATCATTGTGTTTATCATCCAACAATCATTTTTCTTTCACTGGTCTTACATGTCAAAACTCACACCTTGATTGTGTATGTAAGACTTTAAGTGACTTCAAAAGTCAAACAGTTGATATTATCATCATAATCAAGAAGTATACATCATCAATAGATATCTGAACAAGATCACCAATAAGGTCTCATTGTTTATGCTCCACTTCACTGTATAAATACTTCAGACTAGGACATGGCTGAGAAGAATTTCAGTGGATTGTTCAACTCCAAAAATTTACTATACATACCTTGAATATATGATAGCTGCTGCAATAGTTCACCACCTCAAAGATTTGGGAGTGTCTGTGCATGCTTTCCGAGACTATTCAAGGTATGAAAATTAGGGCCTATGCATGCTGCTCCAACACTGTTCGGTTGCTGCAATAAAATAGGGCCTCCATGAAATTGCCCAATCCACTTGTCTCTCCTTCTCCAAAGTGCTTACTGGTTCATTTGTTGATTAGGAACCAAAGAAACAACCAAAGAACCAAAAAGTATTATACACCATCTGCTGTAATGTATTCCACTAAGAAGAAAACTCAGACAAGTTCTCAGCTGCTGCTGCTGCCACAGTAAAGAAAAATCAGTCTTCTACACCAGCGAAGGTTTGCCTCAGTGGCTGAGCTCAATGAAGGTTTGCACCATAGAAATCTCAGAGCCCTTCACCCACACTATCTTCTGCAAAAAGAAATTTGGATTGTTAAACTTCTCAGCAATTCGGGACCCTTCAAAATTCTGCTTCACATTCTTTGTTGGCTGCCAAAGTCCACCGAAAAGGGTAGAGCTAACACCCAAGTTTGTTGCTGTTAACACATGACAAGAAATAAGAGATACTGCGAATTTTCTTAATCATAAACTGTTGCAAATGCTGGTTTACTTCTGCTGCCCGAATTTCCCAGGCACTGAAGAACAAAAAAAAATTACAACCCAAGATTTCTGTCGAAGAGCAGTTATAGTTATTAACAAGGTCTTCTATTTGACAAGAATACAAGAGCTGCTGCAAATAGTAGAAAAGACTGCTGCTACTGAGTTCTCCTCAGTCCACGAGTTAGCTTCCAACACCATTCTCGAAATTGGTAAAAAAAAAATAAATAAATAAAAGATTGTTATCCTCCAACAAGTCTGAGACTGTGTATACTTCGCAGTCAACTTGCATGTTGCTGCAACAATTTCGGGAGGCTGCTTCAAATTTCATTGACTGCTGCAAACACAAACCAAAATCAAACCCTATAGATCCTCCTTTTCTGTAAATTCGGGTTTGCAAAAATCAGTCACTGCTCTCTGCAAAAATCTCAGTCACTGCTCCTTCGCTGCCTCAGTTATCCGAAAACCTCAGAGCAGAAAAATACTCCACGAATTTTGTGTGTATGAAATGAGGGCGTCAGCCTCCTATTTATACACATTTTCCTTCATAATTTTGCGCTGACCTATATATATATATATATATTTTTAATTTAAAAACATTTTAGTGAATTTTATGGAACCGACTTCACCATTAAAATTAACTAATATCTTCTCCTTTTTTCGCAGGCCGACCTTGCAAGGCAAGGTTAAATGAATTTAATTAAATTATAATTAAAAATTTCTTTGGAAGGTTGACCCATCAATAGGGCTTCATCATAAAGAAAATAAAAAATAGGGGTAGCATGCATCCATATTTTAGGGACTTGCCCTTTTATATTCACATTAATGTTGCCATGTCTCATTCACGTTCACAAGCAACGACTTTAAGGGTTTAAAAAATTAAGCAGGGGCTTCCATGGACATTATGAAATGTGAAGTGGCTTGAAGGAGTATTGAACCACATATGTGGGTTCCAAGACCCAAGTTGCCACATGTGAGGTTACCAACATTATGTAGCCATTCATTGAATGGTACCAAGTGCTCATCAAGTATGCCCATCAATGTAGCAAGAGTATCATGGGATCCACATCATCTTCTCCCCTCCTTCAAGGGTACAAGGATCATCATCAAGTGCAACCAATGGTCTTCATGACCCTAACAAGGGTTCCAAGGTCATCACCAACACAAAAGGGGCCCATCATGGATTCCTTCAGGTGGTAGGGGTACAAGGACATCGTGATCAAGATAGGGTACAAGGACATCGTGATCAAGACAATATGGCTTCATGGGCTTCTTCAACCACCTCAACCACACCAGGAGACCTCCAAGGGTCAAGATCCATCATGACATCACCTGTGGGGTTGCTAGGCCTTCTCCTGGGGTACCATGACACCTTCAAAGCATAAATGGCAATTGAATGGGTCATTAATGCTTCTCTGGCCTGTCTAGGGCTTCTTCATAATCTGCAAGGGCTTCAGGACCATATCTAGAGTCTTCAACACTATCAACAAGGTGTTCAACATTTTCAACAAGGTGGTGGCATCAAGATTCATTCTTGTGGGTACATGGACATTGTCAACTAGGTACAAGGTGCTTCAGGGCACAAACCCACTCTGTAAGGGATCCAAGGCATTGCAAGTGGGACTTGGTGGCATCAATGACAACCTGTGGGGCCACTACAAGTCCTTGTTGGCATCAATGACAATTTCATCAACAATCTCCCCCTTTGTCATTAATGACAACAATTCATGCTCCCCCTGTGAGCATGCTCCCCTTTTGTCTTCATCTCTCCCCTTTTGGCATCAATGGAAAAGGGTGTCCACATACTTGTATCTGAAATCACCGATGACTGATCATTGCTCCCCCTGTCAATATGCACAATTCTAGGACTTGTTTGTATGCCTGGTGTTGCTGCATAATACACACTTTATGACACGAGGAAGTCTCCAACCCGCTTTGTGTGTCCTTGGGGGCAAGTGAGAGTTGGGGACCACTGTCACCACAGTCTACCAACTCCTTCGTTTATGCCAAATCCCAACAGAGCCAAGGGGGGTAGTCCCTATTGGAAGGTTTATTAACAATTTAGTTAAAGGGATTTTATTTGATTGATGTTACAAGGTTACAAGATCAGTGCCTAGATTAAATGGAGTCAAAAAGATTACAAGTTACAAACTTACAAAAGAATTAAGAATGATTATCCATAGTTGTCTAAGCTAAGCAAGATCTACAATATTAACAATATGAACAAGTGCTAAAGAATGGCTAAACAAATATACAATGATACCTGGAAGGAAACAAGATATACACCGGATGAACAAGTTATTATGCCAAAGATCAAACGACAGATTGCGTTCAAGTTACAAGATTAAACAATGTTTTACTCAAGCGTGCCATAGTACTTGAAAGATATTATACTTGAAAGTGCAAGGTACTGAAATGAAATTGAGATGCTTGCAAGATGTACTTGGAAAATGAAAGCCTTGAAAAGTAAAGACTTTGAAGCAAATACAAAAACAAAAATGTGGGTAAGGCGTTTTGCAATGTCTTTTGGTTTGTTTTAATAAATTTTATTAAAGTTGAAGTCTTTGATTAAGTTTTAGATCCGGTGGTGTGACTACCTCAACTTTGTATCTTTCAACTCAAAGAGGGAGTGCTAGGCTCTCAACAAAGTGGAAACAATTCCACCCGTAGATCCATAGGTCAAACCCCAAGTGCCCGGTGCTCATCAAGGAGGACGCGAAAGTCGTGAGACCCCCAACGGTCTCTCACCCCTCGTAGCTTCCAAGCTAACCCGTTTTTAGTTGAAGAGAACGATATGGAAGTGGATGCTTATTATTAAAACTTATTCAACCACCCGTCGTTTCTCAGAAGACCCCAGAGGGCAATGACTGAGTAGAGGAGGAGGGGCCAAATAAGTTGGTTAATTTCCAATTTATAAAAGCAAGTACAAAAGTAAATTACAGATTGACTTACAATAAATAAAGTGCAGCAAGTAAATTACAATTTAAACAATCAACAGAGTCAACTTATGCTTTATCCCTTATGGGAGGTGCTGGTACTTGATCTTTGGACAATAGAATAAATTTACTTTGTAGAAACTTAAAGATTTGCAGGAAAGAAATGTGAGCTAATTAGATTTCCTAAAGCCCCTAAGCCTTTCCGCTTTTCATACCCTTGATCCGAGTTCCCTAAAGGGAGATAACGGAGGGTAGAGGATACACGAACAGTTTATGTTGTATTTTCCTTCAAAACAGTAAATTTGGTGACAAAAAGTAAATATCTAACTAAATGCTTCGTTTGGAAAAGAAATGCTTGAAAGTAAACTAATCTAAACAAAATATACTAACCACACATCAATCTCCCTAAAGGAGAGGGTGGGTAAAATAAAAAAACTGGAAAAATATTAGATCTACTTGAAAATGAAAGCACAACTAGTGATCTACTTCTTAGATCTACTTCTTACCTAATTACAATATGATTACAAATTACTTTGAAATGTTTTAGAGAATACCCTTGAGGAGACTCTCATGGGGCTTACAAATAGCTAGAAAATAGGGTAAGAAGATAAGGGTTTGAACCCTTTTGAAACCGGTTGCAAGTTGAGGTGTTTTTTATGTGATTTGGGCAAAACCTTCTTTTGTAAACTGTAAAACCTGCTAAAAACCAGCAAGCAAAGCTTGCTGAAAAATGACAGGAAACTCAAAAGAAAGTTAGAAAATGTTAGTATAAAAATACAATAATTTTACAGTAAAATTCTGGGATTTGAAATATCAAAAAATTGAGTATTAAAGGGTTGAAAATTGCATTTTCTAGCCACCTAAAACACAGTAAGAAATCAGATCTGAAATATATAATAAAAATATAACATGGATCTATTAAAGAAAACTAGATTTTGCTATTAAACAATAACAATAATACTAGTTCCTAAAACAAAAAACAAGATTAGAGACTAGGGCCTTGGAGGGAAAACTTTTCCAAGCTTGGATCTTTGCAAAGAGTTTAGCTAAAGCTGCAAAACTCACACATAGAGATGAGAACACCATAAATCATGCAAAAACCTTTTCAAAATCTTACAATGTTAATCACAAGTGCAAATGGAAAAACTTCTACTTACAAGTCTCTCTATAAAAACCTTTGTGGAGAGCTTCTATAATAAATAATGCAACAATAACCAACCATAAACAATTACCTCACTCTTCAAGCCACAAAATGGGTGCAACAACAAATGTATCCTCCAAAGATTGATGTATTATAAACCTCAATAGGGCAACAACATTGCAATAGCCAAAGAAAGCTTGCGAGAGAATAATAGAGAAGAGAGGGAGAAGAGAGAGTATTTTGGCAGCATAACCATGCTCCAAAGAATGATCCTAAAATGAGAGGAGGGGCCTCTCTTTAATAGTTGAAAAGATCCCAAACCCACTCTTAAATCAAGGGTCCAAAACATAGATCTAAACTCTAGCTCTCCTCCACCTTTAGATATATGTTTGTTGACTATGCAATCCATCCACCAATCAAAAGCAAGGGCACCTCTTCAAATCAATAGTCAAAAAGATAGATCCATGTCACAATGAAGCTTAACCCTTAGATCTAGGGTTTCTATGACTCAAGTGGGGCCCATTTTGACTCAAAGTTTGATTTTTATTATTTTTATTTTTTAATATTTTATTTTTATCTTTTTATTCTTTTATTTTTAATATTTTATTTTTTTATTTTTAATCGTTTATTCTTTATTTGGGGCCTCTTTTGACTCAAATTTTGATTTTTTGAAATTTTATCTTTATCTTTTATTTTTTATTTTTTAATCTTTTTAATCTTTAATTTTAAATATTTTATTAAGACAAGAGGGGCGCCCCACTTAGGAAATCTTCAAAAATTTATTTTGACCATGGGGGGGTTTATTTAGATAAAAATTAACTATGTTTAGCCACCCCCCAAACTTAATTTCCATGGCCTTATTTGATTTTTTCCTTCAAAATCAAATAATTTAATTTTTCGTCCTTGGAAATTAAATTAATTTCCTAGGAAAAAATATCTTGTCTTAACCAAAATTGGTCTAACTTTCCAACCTCTTGTCAGAGTGACATGGGACTTGAACCAATGGCTTAGGGGGTGTTGTAGCATTTTCATTTGCTTTCATAGGCCCTATTACAAAATTCCAAGGTTCAAGAGATTACATTATTACATCAAAACTCTAATTAATTAAACACCAAATGGTAAAGTTAATTAATTAGGAAAAAAAAAATTAAAATCCTAACGAAATTCTGCAAGACTACAAGATATGGCTAGCATGGTCATGGACAACAACTTGAAACGTTAGCCACCTCATGGGCTTGATTATCAGAACGGCAATTCACCATTTTGGAGGATTGGTCAATGAAAAACCCAACTAATTAAAATTGTTAATTAACAAAATTAACTGGAAGGGGAAAAAACACTCGGTGAAGAGGACTTCCTTGATAATAAAGTACATGGTGACATCCTTAGAGGAATGACCCATGCTGACATATAAAGTTACATTAATTATCCCACGCAGGGGAACTGACATTTCGTGTACAAAAGGGGCAGAATTGTCCAGCTGAGTTAAAAATCCCTAGGATTTTTCCATGGTGCAAATTGTACGATATGTACATCTGCAATGTACATGACATTGCCACTTAGTCGATATAGGTGGGCAACACTTGGAGTAGTAATCCTTCCTCCTTTGATTTCATCCTCAAATGTCATTAACTCAAGATGTGCTAAGGTCTTTGAGAGATCTTACACTTGGCTTGCCATATGGCAGCCATCCTCCCTGCTTTGATCAATCTCTCGTGACTGCAACTACTCAGTCTTCTTTATCCATACTTGCTTCTTGGCATTTGTCCTTTCAACATTTGTTCCTTCATCTGTACTGGCTTTCCTTGATGAGCTGTATAGGAAACTTTTCAAGGGTTGTTTCCATTTACTCCAACAATCTTGAGCTTTTTGCCCAAGGCCACTACAACTATAACACCTTATTGTACCACAATATGCAACAATGTGATCAACATGGTTGCATGTCCAACATCTGACTAAGTTGTTGGAACTTCCAACACTTCTTTGATCAACTTCATGTCTTCGTTCCTGAGAGTGTCCTTGACTGTAGGTCTTTGTCTTCTGATCTTCAAATCTTCTTGTTGATGTGTATGAAGGACTCCTCCTTGGTTGACTTCTTTGACTTGGACATTCTTGGGCTTTGTAACCAAACCCATTGCATGTGTAGCATTTCAATGTGTGACATGTGGCAGCAACATGTCCAACATTTAACTGAGTCATTGGGCCTTCCACCACTTATTCTTCCGTAGAGTCTACACTCCACAACTTTATGACCAAAGTTAGAACAAAAATAACAATAACCATTGAAACCACTTTCATACCTGGGTCTTGGAGTTGTTTCTTTTTTGAGCTTGCTTTGAGGAATATACCTAACTCTTTGTTTCATCCTTGAACTTCCAAAGTCCTTTTTGTCATGTGCAGGTGCATGGTGAACAACTTTGGACATTGATGGACCTGCTTCTCGAGTCTTCGAAAACCAAGTGTCATCTTCAGATTTTTCTTTGTCCTTCTTGTAACCAAGACTAGTTTTGTCGAGTGGAGATCTCTGGCAAACCAAGATCTTATCCAGGACAATTGAACTGTCCTTGAACTTGATAAAAGCTTCATTCTTCTCACCTTTTTTTCTGAGACCAACAACCTCCATTTCCAGCTTCTGAATTGTCTCCTCCTTTTCTTCCAGCTGAATCTTCAAGATTTCTTTTATCCTCATTGGCTTCCTCCAGCTGAGTTTTCAGATCATGATTGACCTCTCTAGTTTCTTCAAGCTCTTCAATAGGCTCTTCTGGTTCTTCCTTTTGATTGATCAATTCAGTCTTTAGTTGTTCAACTTCAACATCCTTGCCTTTTATTTGATCCCGCAATTCTTTGTCCTTGTTTTTGAGCTTCACAAGCAACACTTCCATTGTCATGGTCTTCTGCTGATATTCATTTAAGGAGTCCAAGACTTTCTTTTTGAAATTCGTGAAGTCACTTTGGTTTAGATTTACTGTGTTCAGAAACAAATTGGCTTTGAGATCAATATTTAGCAATGCGAGATGTATCTCATGTGCAACCTTTGATACACCTTCATCATCATCTGCAAGAACCTTCTCAATTTCATCACACAAGCTATCATTACAATCACAAGAGTCCATACCTTTATTGGCTTCCTCTTCTTGCTTCTCTTCTTCTTGATTGATCTCTTCTGTGGGCTTGTCTTCTGATTCCTGATCTGTCTTCTCGGGTTTTGGTCTTGCCTTTTGATACTGCTTTTCAACTTGAACCATAGGTCTTTGACTGAAGTGTACTCCCCTACACTTTCCTTCACTGAGCTAGGAAGTCCATCCATGTAGAACTTCAAGGCGGTAGTGTTGTCATTCTTTGCTTCCTTCTGTGCAACTCATTTGCCCTTATTGTTTGATGGAGCGAGTGGATTGATCACAATCTCTCAAACACCAAACTTCTTCAGGTATGCCTTCATCTTGATCCTCCAATTGAAATAATCTGTCATATCAAGTACTGGTACGTCATTGCTTGATGACTCTTCTTTTGCTTCCATTGTGTCTCCACGGATCTCCTTCAAGCTTGTTAGGCTTATGACGAAGGCCGAATCTGATACTAATTGTTGGACACAATAGCTACACTGAGAGGGGGGGGGTGAATTAGTGTGAGCAATTTAAACTTTTTACCTTCTTTTATTCAATCAGAGTATATCAAGCAATAATCACATAATCATATGCATTTGCTAAGTCAACCATAAGTCATAAGCATAAACATCACATCACAAGAGACACAAGACTATTTGGAATTTGATCTTTATTTATTGTACATGGAAGAAAACAATCTTCTCGATTACAATCAACACCAACTGATCAAAAGAGCACTAACTCTGAAACATGACTCAACTTGGTTTTCTTAGCTCCAACTAAGAATGGTTTGGGGAGTCCAATCCTCAAGTGCAAGTCACTACTTGCAAGCTTGATGCCAATCACTGATTGTCATCAATCTGCTGCCCAACCATCTCTGCTCATCATCATCTGTTCGTCAATCTACTCAATATTGCTGCAACACTCTTCTCAATTTCTCTGTTCATCTTTTGCTGGTCAACGCTACTCATCACTTTTGGTCAATCTTTGCACATCACTGCTCATCGACAACTGCTCTCATCATTTGCTCTACTGCACATCAATATTATCCTATACTGCAAGTCTTTATCAAGATATCTGGATCATCAACAAGGTCACTATTGTATACATCATTGTTTGCATACTTTATTAGGAATATGTCAAGCTTCTTCCTTCTTTGTTGGATAGATAGATCAAAACCAAAAAAAAAGGTGTTGCTCCTGCGGTTCCTTTTATTCCAAAATCTCAGTCCACTTGTGCATCTACTACTGCAAAAACCACTGAAAGGACCCATCGACTGCTTTTACCACTGCTTATACTTAGTCATCATCTTCAAGCATGCATCATTATTGAGCAAGGTATCATAGTGTTTATCATCCAACAATCATTTTTCTTTTACTGGTCTTACATGTCAAAACTCACACCTTGACTGTGTATGTAGGGCTCTAAGTGATTTCAAAAGTTAAACTATTGATATTATCATTACAATCAAGAAGTATACATCATCAATAGATGTCTGAACAAGATCACCAATAAGGTCTCACTATTTATGCTCCACTTCACTGTATAAATACTTCAGACTAGGACATGGCTGAGAAGAATTTCAGTGGATTGTTCAACTCCAAAAATTCACTATACATACCTTGAATATATGATAGCTGCTGCAATAGTTCACCACGTCAAAGATTTGGGAGTGTCTGTGCATGCTTTCCAAGACTGTTCAAGGTATGAAAATTAGGGTCTGTCCATGCTGCTCCATCACTGTTTGGCTGTTGCAATAAATTAAGGCCTCCACGAAATTGCCCAATCCACTTGCCTGTTCTTCTCCAAAGTGCTTACTGGTTCATTTGTTGGTTAGGAACCAAAAAAGCAACCGAAGAACCAAAAATTATTATACACCATCTGCTGCAATGTATTCCACTAAGAAGAAAACTCAGACAAGTTCTCAGCTGCTGCTGCTGCCACAGTAAAGAAAAATCAGTCTTCTACACCAGCGAAGGTTTGCCTTAGTGGCTGAGCTCAGCGAAGGTTTTCACCATAGAAATCTGAGAGCCCTTCACCCACATTGTTTGATGCAAAAAGAAATTTGGATTATTTAACTTCTCACTAATTCGGGACCCTTCAAAATTCTGCTTCATATTCTTTGTTGGCTGCCAAAGTCCACCGAAAAGTGTAGAGCTAACACCCAAGTTTGCAGCTGTTAACACATAACAAGAAATAAGAGATACTGTGAATTTTCTTAATAATAGATTGCTGCAAATGTTGGTTTACTTTTGCTGCACACGAATTTCCTGGGCAATGAAGAACAAAAAGAAATTGCAACCCAATATTTATGTGGAAGAGCAGTTATAACTATTAACAAGTTCTGCTATTTGACAAGAATACAAGAGCTGCTGCAAATAGCAAAAAAGACTGCTGCTACTGAGTTTCCTTGGTCCACAAGTTAGCCTCCAACACCATTCTCCAAATTGGTAAAAAATAAATAAATAAATAAAAGAGTGTTATCCTTCAACAAGTCTGAGACTGTGTATACTTCTCAGTCAACTTGCATGCTGCTGCAACAATTTGGAGAGGCTACTGCAATAATTTCGAGAGGCTGCTGCAAATTTCATAGACTGCTGCAAAAACAAACCAAAATCAAACCCTAGAGATCCTCCTTTTTCTGTAAATTTGGGTCCACAAAAATCAGTCACTGCTCTCTGCAAAAATCTCAGTCACTTCTCCTTTGTTGCCTCAATCATCTGAAAATCGCAGAGCAGAAAAATACTCCACGGATTTTGTGTGCATGAAATGAGGGCGCCAACCTCCTATTTATACACATTTTCCTTCATAATTTTGAGCTGACCTATCTCAATATATCTATATCTATATCTATATCTATATATATATAAATTTAAAAACATTTTAGTGTATTTTATGAAGCTGGCTTCACCATTAAAATTAGCTAATATCTTCTCCTTTTTTTGCAGGCCGACCTTACAAGGTAAGGGTAAATGAATTTAATTAAATTATAATTAAATCTTTCTTTGGCAGGTTGACTCTTCAATAGGGCTTCATCATAAAGAAAATAAAAGTAGGGGTAACATGCATCCATATTTTAGGGACTTGTCCTTTTATAATCACATTAATGTTTCCATGTCTCATCCACGTTCAAAGGCAATGACTTTAAGGGTTTGATCAATTAAGCAGGGGCTTCCATGGACATTATCAAATGTGTAGTGGCTCCAAGGACTATTAAACCACATATGTGGGTTCCAAGACCCAACCATGTGTGAGGTTACCAACATCATGTAGCCATTCATTGAATGGTACTAAGTGCCCATCAAGTATGTCCCAATCAATGTAGCAAGAGTATCATGGGATCCACATCATCTTCTCCCCTCCTTCAAGGGTACAAGGATCATCATCAAGTGCAAACAATGGGCTTCATGACCCCAACAAGGATTCCAAGGTAATCACCAACACAAAAGGGGCCCATCATGCATTCCTTCAGGTGGTAGGGGTACAAGGACATCGTGATCAAAACAATAGGGCTTCATGGGCTTCTTCAACCACCTCAACCGCACTAGAAAACCTCCAAGGGTCAAGATCCATCATGACATCACGTGTGGGGTTGCTAGATCTTCTCCTGGGGTACCATGACATCTTCAAAGCATGAATGACTGTAGAATGGGTCATTAATGCTTCTTTGGCATGTCTAAGGTTTCTTCATCATCTGCAAGGGCTTCAGGACCATATCCAGGGTCTTCAACACTATTAGTAGGGTCTTCAACATCTTCAGCAAGGTGGTGGCATCAAGAGCCAGTCTTGTGGGTACATGGACCTTGTCAACTGGGTACAAGGTGCTTCAAGGCACAAACCCACTCTGTAAGGGATCCAAGGCATTGCAAGTGGGACTTGGTGGCATCAATGACAACCTGTGGGGCCATTGCAAGTCCATGTTGGCATCAATGGCAATTTCATCAACAATGTCCCCTTTTTTCATTGATGACAACAATTCATGCTCCCCTCGTGAGCATGCTCCCCTTTTGTCTTCATCTCTCCCCGTTTGGCATCGATGGCAATGGCAAAGGGTGTACGCTTTCAAGAAAAAATTCTTTAAACGATTTCAAGACATGGAAGAAGCCGAAATCTACAACAAGCTCACTCGTTTACAACAAGAAGGAACCGTGGATGAATATTTTAGTAATCTATTGGTCCTGGCCACTCGTGTCCAAGATATATCTGAAGAATGACTCCTGCAAATCGCCATTGGTGGGCTAAAACAAAGTATTCAAAGCGATATAAAATTATTAAAGCTCAAAGACGTAGAACAAGCCTGTCAAAAATCAAAATTAATTGAAGAAAAACAAAAATCACAACGTTCGTCGGTGTATATACCACCCCACCTAAGAGAAAATGGGAAAAAAAGACGACAATCCATGCTGTAAGTGTAATGCCCCTAATTGTCGTCCAAGACTTAAGTGTAAAAATAAGAAAATTTATTCTTGTGCGAAAAAACTAGTAAGGGTGACACACCTTCCTCTGACGCAACGTTAGATAGCAATGAGACTGGCAAAGAGGAGGCTAACATCACACCAATGCCCTCAGTGGGTGCAATGACAGGTATCTCTCAACCCCAAACCCTCAAATTGTTTGGCCATATTAAAAACACTAAGGTGACGACGTTGGTCAATAATGGGAGTACACAACTTCAGACTCTAGGGTAGCAATACAATTAAACATATTCATCTACCCTACTGCTAGCTTCCAAGTATCAACACCAAGTAACAAGACCACACTGTGCGACGATAAATGCCATAAAGTAGAACTAGCTATAAAGGGCTACAAGCTAAGATCGCCAATGTTGTTAGTTTTTCTTACGATCTGATTAGATTATCTAGGATCTTTATATGAAAGAATAACAAATACAACAAAATGCATAAGATATTAAAGATACACAAGACACACAGATTTTCATCGGGGAAACCATAAAGGAGAAAACCTCGCAAACTTCTTCAGAATAGTAAGATGATCAAAAGCAGTAATAATAAATGTTTAGCAACTATCTTTCTCTCCTCCTTTGACTGTCTCTCTCTCTGATGCACCTTAGAGAGTGTGTAAGCTGTGTATAAATGAGGGAGAGTGCCTTCCTATTTATACCCTTTCAAGTCACTGACCAAATATAAGAATCGAGTCTACATTTCATCTCACATGAGGCCTCGCCTAGAGAGACCACAATTACATATTACATGATGTTACACTGGGGACTATTGCCCCGACTTACAACATAGGTTGTACCTCAAGGTCTAGACACAATTTAGACATCTCGTAAAGGGCTAACACGCTTTCCCAATGGGGGTACAACAACATACAATGATAATATACATCATAATATCTTCCGAAGCTACAAATACATCAACTCTCCCTCTTAACTAGGAAGGTATTCTCTCTCTACACAGTCATCAACAATTTGGTCAGGTCTTCATTGCATCATCATCATCATTGAATCATAGAGTCTTCTTCATAGTTGCTGCCATCATCTTCTTATAATTTGATCATTGTACCATACTATATGTCATCAGAAGTTTCTACAGTGCCAACCTTTTTTCATGCTGGATGTAGGCCTAGCCTTCATGTAGGTCTTCAAATCATGAAGTAGGTATAGCTCAAGACTTATTGCCTTGCAAAACCTGAATGATCTCCTAGGAATGATTATATGCCTTTGCAAAACCTGAAGGAGCATCCCAAGACTGATTAGATGCCTCTACAAAACTTGAAGGATCTCCCAAGACTGATTATATGCCTCTTCAAAACCTGAAGGAGCATCCCAGGACTGATTATATGCCTCTGCAAAACCTGAAGGATCCTATTGTTACCTCATCATCTTCAGATCGTCTCATCGTCACACGGAGCACATCCCAGATACACATAACACATCACTTACATCCACCGGCATGGGAGGACAAGCCTACCACCATTCGAAAAAGGCTCAACAATTACATCAACGACCATTGGAGGACTAACCTACCGCCATGTTAGAAAAGCTTCAACAATTACGTCAACGACCATGGGAGGACCAACCTACCACCATGTTGGAAAAGCTAGGCAATTACATCAACGACCATGGGAGGACCAACCTACGACCATGTCGAAAAAGCCCATGTGTATCTGCGTCTTCCAGACTCATCGTTTCCCTTTGGAAGGAACCTCGATCTGAAGTACACCAAGCTTCTCTCTGAAGTATTCAAACTTCACTCTGGCCAACAGCTTGGTCAATACATCGGCTGTTTGTTCGTCCGTCGCAACATAATGGAGCTTCACTGCTCCTCTCTCCACCATATTCCTGATATAGTCATACTTGATCTCGATGTGCGTCGACTTGTCATGGAACACCAGGTTCTCAGACAACTTCACACAACTTTGGTTGTCGCAATATATACAAGTAGCATCCAACTGGAGATCAAACAAATCAGACAGTAGCTTCCTCAGGCATACTACCTCACAACTAGTCGAACAAGCTCCGACATACTCTGCTTCGGTTGTACTTAGTGCCACGCAGGACTGCGTTCTGCTAAACCACGAGATCACCCCTTATCCCATACTGAAGCAACACCTTGAAGTGCTCTTCCTATCAATGGCACTGCCTGCCCAATCGGAATCCACATAACCCTCCAGGTTAATCTTCTGTTTCACATCATACTTGAGCCCATAATCAACTATACCCTTCAGGTACCTCAGAATATTGTTTGCCGTAATCAAGTGAACATGTCTCGGATTCGTCAGAAACTGGCTCAATGTGTTCACAGCAAAACAAATAACTGGTCTCGTATTTGTCAGGTACATCAAGGATCCAATCCTCTGATGATATACTGTAGTATCAACTGACTTTGATGAAACATCACAAAGTAGCTTCAAGTTCGATGCCATAGGTGTGGCTATTGCCTTGCAGTCCATCATCTCGAATGTCTTCAGGATCTCTACTGTATACTTCCCTTCACCAAGGAAGACTCCATTTGTACTCTGCCACACCTCCATGCCTAAGAAGTAGTGCATCATCACTAGGTATTTCATCTCGAACTCTGTAGCAAGTCTCCTTGCGTCTTTAATGAGTTTCTCTTCGCCTGTCAATAAGAGGTCATTGACATATAGCAGGAGCATCATTGGTGTTCTGCCTTCAACCTTGAAACAAAGGTTGGGATCTGCTTTACTCTCAGTAAAGCCTAGGGCCACCAGTAAGTTGTCCATCTTGTTGTACCATGTCGAACTTGAGGATCTTTTGTAGTCACTTCCTCTGAAGCGGAGCATTATTCCCCTTTGCCTTTCGTACTCTATGTATCGAAACATTCTGTACTGGAGTGACAAGTAGATTCCTTTGCTGCTGATCTTCTATGTATCTATCTAGTGTCATTGGATACAAAGATCCTCTCTCTTGATTTTTGTTAAAAAGCTTTTCTCGCACCCATATGTGGGCTTGTCATCCTCTATAGGCTTTCATCTTCAACCTTGTAGCAAAGGTTAAGATCTTCATCACTCTAGGAGATTTTCAAGTTCCTCATGTAATTGTATGTGATGTAAAAGGCCTTCTTTAATTTGCACACACGAGTCTGTATGTCACGTGTCTCAACTCCCTGTGGCTGCTCTACGTACACTTTCTCCTCGACTATACCATTCAAGAATGTTGTCTTGATGTCAGCTGGTGTATCTCCCATCGATTACCAGCATGTATGGATCTAATGAAGTGTACCTCGCAACTGGTGCAAATGTCTCCTTGTAGTCTATGCCTTTTTTCTGTGAGAAGCCTTGTGCTATGAATCTTGCCTTGTATCTCACGATGTTGCCATCTATTGCATGCTAGATCTTGTAGATCCATATGGAAGACACTATGGACTTCCCTTTAGGTCTCGACACGACATCCTAGACATCATTCCTCTTGATCAACTGGTACTCTTGATCATAGTCTCCTTCCCTTTCTTCTTGGATACTTCTTCATAGCTGGAAGGCTCTACATCAATGATGTCGTTCAACAGTGTCACATAACTAGAGTGTGTCTGAGGCCTCTTTCTTTTTTTGGAAGTCTCGTTATACTATTCTTCATCTTGGATGATTTCTTGTGCCCAAGGTTGTCTTCATCTCTCAAGGTGGATCTATCGTTCTCTTTATATTATTCTGAAGCTCTTTTGTTCGCCACAGTGTCTTTGACTCGGGAAGCTTCAGGTTCCTCTTCTGAACTGTCATTACTTGTTCTTTGGAATGATCCACAAGTCAAGTTCAGTTGCATGATTAGAAACATCTCATAATTTCCAAAACATATTAATAGTGGCAAATATATGTCACATAGCCATGCAACTATTTTAGCCAATACTACAACAGTCATTCATATCTCGTACACATACAATAAATTCTAGATTCCTTCCACTCCAATGTTATTAAGAGTGTGTACTACTCCTAATATGCTAGCAAATAGGTTTCAATCTAGATAAGTAGCAATGGAATGTTGTACAACATCATTGACTTCTTACCCATCGTGTGCAATTCAGTAGTATAAATGCAAATACTCAAACATGCATAACACATCAACTGAATATAAACAAATGTACAACCAAACAATATCATGAAATGACAATTGAACACTTATCTTTATTTGTTTGGTTGGTAGACTCCTTCTTGAGCCTTCAACTTCATCATCTTCTTCATTCACAACTACACCATTTCTTATCCAAATGCTAAGATGGATAAGAGGTTCTTCAAGAGTTGAGTCCTTCATATTTCTCATCGCTTGAGGGATCTTCTTTGAATCGTGAGAGCTTGATCTTTAGTTGATCCCATATTATCTTCTCTTATTATGAGTTGAGCCTCTTCTTGTGTGCACTCTTCCCAGAGTTTGCTGAAGGTAATCAACTTCCATTTGGCACACATTCCTCGAATGAATGAATCCCATGATCTTGGGAGGCCATTCAAGGTGGTTATAACAATCTCTTATTCTTCTTTGATTGCTTCGTCATAACATCGAACAATTCCTTTTGGTGTCTTCAAGGACGACACATGAGGGATGAGTTGATCTTTAATAGAATCTACAATGATTCTCTTGGCTCTTAGCCTCATCTCCCTCTGGCTCTTAGAACTTCCTTACTGAAATACCGATCCAAGTCATTTTTTTCAAGGATCACGGAGGTCCTATACTTCCATACTCGGAAGTTGTTAGCTTCACTAAGCTTGTCATCAAGCTGGGTGTGACTAGTCATTTTGAAATGAGAACCTCAAATGTAAATAACATAAATTTAGATCATATCGATTTGAGGTGTCCGACCTGGTTCCGAAGCTGGTTGATCTGGGGTTTGTCAGAGAAACCCTAATTTTCAAACTTGGAATTTCAAAATTCTGATTCGGAAGAAAGAACGGCCTCTTCAATGCGAGCTGTCCATTGTACTTCTTTTCTGAAAACAATGGTGGGAACCTCCTCGAACAATAAGCCCTAGTTTTCCAATTTCTTCTGTCTCCAAAGTTTCGGATCCTTACAGTCCGAAACTTCTCACTGAGATAGGCTGATATGTCTTCTTTCCAACCCTAGGTTAGAGAAGAAATGGATTCTCTAAGTGGGATTTATGCTGATTCGCCCAAGGTGATTGTTTTGGGGACTATTCAACATAGCGAACTTGTAAGGACTGTCACGTGTCACTGTTTCACATTCTGGCTTTGAAAAGTGACGACATAAACTACATTTCGTGCCCTACCTGCAACATCTTGCGAAATTTCGTTTGGATCTTCCTAGCTCAAGATATAGCAAATCTCCCTAGGTCACATGTACACAAGATGCACAGTACACAAGATTTTTACGTGGAAACCCAAGTCATGGGGGTAAAACTACGGAAGCCTTTTTAATAATAGTTGTCCAAAAATAACTGGATGAAAAAGAACAACTGTCTTATTATATAGACTTCAATTTTTTTTTCCAGCTTCAACTGAAAGGAGGCTACGACCCCTTGTTTTACAGGCTGCAACCTGAAGGAAGCTACCACTCCCTAGTTTTCCGGATTCTACCAGAAGGAGGCTACGACCTCCTTTCCTTGCCCCGTCTTGCCACCCTGATAAGAAGATAGAAATAGCTGAACCACAACCGCACTGATCTTGCAGACCTGTTATTCAACACTTGTGCTACACTGCACAATCTGTACCAACCGCACAACCTGTACCACACTGCACAACCTGTATCACACTGCTCAACACCGCACAACCTGTACCACACTGCACAACCTGTATCACACTGCACAACCTGTACCACACTGCACAACCTGTAAATCTGTCACATGCCAATCTCTGAATCTGCTTGTGCACACCGTTCACTGCCAAATCATTTCTATAGACAATATTGTTCACTCATTTCTGTACAAACCACTCAGCATAAACCATTTCTCATAAATCTCTGCTACATCATTCTTGCACATCACAAATATACTTTAAAACTGTTCATTAAACATCACCCTGTATAAGCTTTCTGAGTTCACAGTTTCAGAGCATACATACCTTCATCTTAATCATTGCATGATAAGATAAATATCATTACTTCTTTACTGTTCACACCTGCTCACATCTTACTGTAAGTATTTATATCATCATAGAGTAGAAGTATATATGTCATACCTTGTGCCTGTCAAACTTATGTAATTGCTAGCTCATTTAGGTCATTCAAAACTCTGCGTTGAGGCTGGAATACTGTTATTCATATATTTGTACACTTCATTGTTCACTCATACCTGTCCACTTTACTTTTCACACAAACTTGCACACATACAAACCTTGTCAAAACCTTGTCAAAACTTGTCAAAACTTGACCGTAGGACTGTGTACACTGTAGCATACTTCAAGTTCAAACCCTAAGGAAATCACATCAAAGGAGCTTGTGTCTTTGCATATTGTAGAGCTCGAGACTCTGCTCACACTCTTAGCAGTAATAAAAACAACAGACTTCAACCTCAAAATCGGACTGTGAAAGCTGAGGAAAAAAACCTTGCAAAAAAACCGGACTGAAAAAAAATCACTGTGGATAAATTCGGGTCTGCACGTTATCCTTCTGCTGCTGCTGTGTATATCAGGTTGTGGAAGATTCGGATATCTCTCTGCTGCCTGTTCAAAGTTCCTGGAATCCCCACGTGACCGAGATGAGTGCCCACTGCTGCTAGAAGCCAAAAAAAATTTCCCACGGCCAAAAATTTGATGCGATTGTTTATTCCACCGTCAATGTTCATGCCTGCGATTTTTCAATTTTGTCCTCTATCACTCTTTATGTTGCCGTAAGAAGATATATTTATACAAGTTGATGGCGTGAAGGTATGGGCTGATATAATTTATTTACGGAGTTTTATTTTTATTTTTTTTAATTTTTAAAGGGAGCATTTCCTTGTTTCAATGAGTCATTTTTTAATATTAAATAAAAAGTTATTTTTAATAATTAATTTTTAAATTGAACATTTCCTTGTTTCAATGAGTTATTTTTAATATTTAATAAAAAAAAATTTAATAAATTTTTTTATTTATTAAACTATTTTAACATATAACTTTTTAATATTTGAAACATTAAAAAAAATTCAAAGGTAAATTTTTTAATTATTAACCTATTTTAATACATCATTATTAAATCTTTTATTAAAAAAGTTTTAACATTTAATCTTGTTAATATTTTGATTAAAATACTTGACCACTCTCCAGGAAGTTCAGGGCTTTTGCCATTTTCCTAAGGGCTGCAAGGGCTTCAGACTTGGGCTTGGGCAAAGTCAAAAGGTCTCCTTTGACGCTGACACTAACTTAAATCAAACACTAACCCTTAGGGGCTCCACAAGGGGCACCAAGACTCAACTGTTGGCATCAATGGCAACTTAATCAACACATGTTTAGGACTGTATTCTGGAGGAGGCTGGAACTTTGATTTGGAGGAACCATATCTCCTGAAGTATAGCGAATCTGAGGCTGGAAATTTTACACAAGGTACAACAAGAATTTCTATTCGGCCTATAAAAGTTTCGGCTTCTGATCCTTCTACAATCTCGCGTTATAGTGAAAGTTCTAGAATGACTAAATTCAGTCTTTTAGGGTTTTCAGGCATGAAAGCCTAATTTCCATTAGCTGCCATTGTAGCTGTATTTCGCCTCCACAGGGAAACTTTTCTGATTCGGAGCTACTACCACCAGCAAATGCGCCCTAGTGAGGCCAGTTAGCCTGGCCCTCCTTGCTTGATGATCTGTGGAGAGAACACCTTCAACTAGGAAGGCCTAGTTCCCACAGTTGCATAATGCCTTCTTTCAGAGAGGCTCTGATACCATGTTAGTTTTTCTTAAGATCTGATTAGATTATGTAGGATCTTTATCTAGAAAGAATAACAAGTACAACAAAATGCATAAGATATAAAAGATACACAACACACAAAGATTTTCATTGGGGAAACCATAAAGGAGAAAACCCCTCAAACTTCTTCAGAATAATAAGATGATCAAAAGCAGTAATAATAAATGTTCAACAACTATCTTTCTCTCCTCCTCTGTCTCTCTCTCTCTCTCATGCACCTTAGAGAGTGTGTGAGGTGTGTATAAATGAGGGAGAGCGCCTCCCTATTTATACCCTTTCAAGTCACTGACCAAATATAAGACTCGAGCCTACATGTCATCTCACATGGGGCCCACTTCTCCTAGAGAGACCACAATTACATATTACATGATGTTATACTGGGGACTATTGCCTCGACTTATAACAAATGTTATACCTCAAGGCCTAGACACAATTTAGACATCCCGTAAAGGGGTAACACACATCCCCAACGTGGGTACAACAACATACAATGATAATATACATCAGAATATCTTCTGAAGTTACAAGTACATCAACAAATGTATGCTATGGCAATCAGAGGGGTTGACATTGTTTTAGGTGCACAATGGTTGAAAACATTGAGGACAGTCGGATTAAACTTATGAGAATAATTTATAAGGTTCTATGAACATGGGAGGAAATATAAGCTTTACAGTATTAACTGCCCCCCTCCCCAAATTGTCTCATCCAATAAAATGGAAAAGATGATAAAAAAGGGAGCTCAAGCCGCCTTCTTACACTATTATGCTATGGAAGGAACAACTGACGAAAGGCAAAATAATGACCGTGGGGAACATAGTGACAACTTCCAAAACCCTCCTCATGGTCTCCCGTCCCCACGTTCTAGGGATCACATCATTGAGTTGATGCCAGGATCAGCTCCAATTAGAAAAAAAGTCATACAAACAATCTCACAGGAACAAATCAGAGATTGAATGTTTGGTGCAGGAACTATTAGACGCTGGAGTAATCACACGTAACAAGAGTCCCTTCTCTGCACCAATCATACTCGTTAGGAAAAAAGATGGATCATACAGACTTTGCTTTGATTATCGTGTGTTAAACAAAGTCACCATAAAAGATAAATTCCCCATTCCCTTTATTGACAAACTGCTCGTTGAGCTACATGGTGCGAAATATTTTTCTAAACTAGACTTAAAATTAGGATATTACCAAATCCGTATTCGAGTAGAAGATGTCCCCAAAACAGTTTTCTACACCCACGAAGGTTTATATGAATTTTGAGTGATGTCGTTTGGATTATCCAACGCTCCAACAATATTTCAAGCAGTAATGAATGACTTGTTTCGTCCTTACCTAAGGAAGTTTGTGCTAGCGTTTTTTGATGATATCATTATCTTTAGTAAAAATTGGAACTCGCACCTCAAGCATGTAGAAACAATATTGAAGCTTCTAGAAGAAAACAAATTTTATGCTAACAAATCAAAATGTAGTTTCAGACAAAATGAAATAGAATTTTTGGGGCACATTGTTTCTGTTGATGGCATTAAGGTCGATCCCAAAAAAATTATGGCGATCACAGAGTGTCGTCCCCCAAGTCAATTACATTGTTAAGAGGATTTCTGGGTCTTACAGGTTATTATAAAAGATTTGTTTGCAACTATGCCCAAATTGTAGCAACCTTGACATCACTCTTAAAAAGGGACGCTTTCAGATGGGACAAGGATGCATAAACTTGGTTTGAACAATCGAAAACCCTAATGACATCCACACCAGTGTTAGTAGCTTCTGATTTTATGAAGACATTCATCCTTGAATGCAACGCTTCATGGACAAGCTTAGGAGCTATTCTCATGCAAGAAAAACATCCCATTGCTTTCGAAAGCCGAAAGTTAAAACTAAGTGAGCAAACAAAATCCACATACGACAAGGAAATGTTTGCAATAATGCATGCCCTTGTTAAATGGAAGCAATATTTGTTTGGGGCAAACTTTCTTGTTAAAACAGACCACAACAGTATGAAGTATTTTCTATCTCAAAAAAGCTTTATCCGAACAACAAAAATGTGTAAGCAAAATCTAAGTCTTTGATTTTGACATTATGTATAAAAAGGGTAAGGAGAATAGGGTTGCATACAACTTATCAAGAAAACATGAGAGTGATGCCTCACTATGTGCCATATCCATAGTTGTTCCTGAATGGATTTTAGAAGTCCAAACTGAGTATGTGAAAGACCTAGAGACAAGGAAGCTAATTACAGAAGTTGAAAACAACAAAGCAACAAACTCCAAATATTCATGGGAAAAAGACATACTATGGTACAAACAAATAATATATTTACCCAGTTCATCAAAATTCAAAACTCAAGTGTTAAAAGAGAACCATGACTCCCCAACAACGTGCCATGTTGGTTTCTTTAAAACATACCACAATACCCGCCAATCCTTGTTTTGGAAGGAATGAAGACTGATATCCAGAAATATGTGGCTGAATGTGATACTTGTCAAAGACAGAAGTTCGAAATGGTGACTCCTCCCGGTCTCCTACAACCCATTCATATTCTAACCCAAAAATAGTCTAAGGTATCCATGGATTTTATCGTCGGCCTTCCTACATCAGAAGGAAAGGATAGTATATTTGTAGTCGTTGACAGATTAACAAAATATGCTCATTTCATTAGTATTTCATCCAAAGTAAAAGCAAGCCAAGTCGCAAATAGTTATGTAAAGAATATATTTAAGTTCCATGGGTTTCCCAAGGTTTTTATTAGTGACATGGACCCCAAATTTACCAGCAACTTCTGGAAAGAATTGTTTCACCAAGTTGGGACTTCATTAGCTATGACTACTTGGTACCACACTGCAGACAGATTGAAAAACGTAAGTAGTAAACAAATGCCATGAAGGATACCTGAGGAATTTTGTGAACGTTCGACAAACTCAATGGGTACAATGGCTACACCTTGCAGAATGGGTACAATGTCTACATCAACAAAAATGTCACCTTTTGAAGCCTTATATGGGTATGCACCTCTTACAGTAAGAGAATATGTTATCAACAATTCCAAAGTTCTAGCAACAAGAGATTACCTAGCGACATTCGATGAGGTCATCTGCATTTTGAAAAACCATCTTGAACAAGCAAGAAGCCGCATGAAACAACAAGTAGACTAAAAAAGAATCGACCGAGAATTTGAAGTGGGCGATTGGGTGTTTGTTCGCCTTCAACCGTACAAACAAACTTCACTAAAAAATCCCAAAAATCTTAAACTTGCAACCAAGTTCTATGGCCCATATCAAGTTTGAAAGCGAGTGGGACAAGTGCCCTGTGCTCTAGACATCCCAAATAAAGGAAAAATACATGACGTCTTCCATGTGTCATGCCTAAAGAAGAAATTAGGCTCACCCACTCACATACAAATTGAATTGCCTATGTTAGATGATGAAGGAAAATTAGTGCTGAAACTATAATACAATTTGGAAATTAAAACCAGAACACTTCGCTCCAAATCAGTCAATGAATACCTTATCAAGTGTAGAACTTACCATATGATGAAGCTACATGATAGAATGAATATTTTAGTTCGCGCCACCCATCCTTACCAATACTTTGTGGACGATGTATTCCAGAGAGAGATGACTCGTAATAAAACTAAATAGTTTAGTAACTTACTTAGTAATTTGTTTATTAATGAACGATTTGATAGGTCACATCATTTAAGGGTGGCCCTTGATTTGTATAAAGCCACATTGTACTCCTTGTAAAAAACATCAATTCAATAAATAAAATATATCTTTTAGAATTTCCATTCGATTGTCCCTTTGGATTGATCATGGCAGGCTCTATTAGTTTCACTATTAGAAGTACCTGACTTTGTGGCACAATTGACTGCCCCTTTAGTTTGTGGATGTCCCACCATGCAGGGCTTTAACCCCATGGGTTGGTGTCTGGGGCTTCTTAGGGTGACCCATTGGGGCACATGACGACCTTGGTTTTGTTATGTAGAGGTGATTGTGTCTTGTAAAGGGCTATTTTCCCCTATTTAGCATACCTCCTCCACCTACTTGGACCTCATTCCAACATAGAGAAACACCTCCTCTAGCTCTTTGGGCTATGACGTCATCCTCCCACAGTTGAGTCTACAAGCTTGGAAAGGGGGGTGTTGAGGGATAAGCAACATTTTGGGGTTAGTTGAGGCATGGCATCCCCCTTCGACTCATTAGTTCATCACGTTGGACTTATCTTATGTATTGAGAGGGGGGGGTGAATTAGTATATAACGTAGATTTCAAAATATTTCACTTAACAATTTTTCACCACTTCAACTTTTCAGCTGAAACAGTAATGAACAAAATTGCGCACAAATATTTGAAATATATATATATATATATATATAAGAATTATTACATTAGTTGGAGAGAACAATCTCCAATCATGAGCACCAATTCATTCAGGCACCAACTTGATCCATAAGCATCAACCTGCTGATTACAGGCACTGACCCGTAAAGGCTTTGATCTGCGCAAGCACCTACTCACAAACTTCAGGCACCAACCTGAACATATGTTTGTCTGTTTGTGCAAGCTTGACTTGCAGTAATCAGGGAAACACCAACTCCCAATTGTGTTTACCATCTCTGATTGGAAGGAAGCTCAAACTCCCTGATTGTTTAACTAACTGCCACTGGAAGGAAGCTCCAACTCCCTGATTGTTTTACTAACGACCAATAGAAGGAAGCTCCAACTCAATGATTGTTTTACCAGCTACAATTGGAAGGAAGCACCAACTACTTCTTCCTTGCCCCTTCCTGTCTCCTTCAGAAGTTTTACCAACACCAACTAGAAGGAAGCTCCAACTCCCTTTTCTTTGCCCTTTCCTGCCTCCTTGATATAAACTAATTGTGTATAGAACTTTTTGGAACTTGATCTGCAATCTGTGATATTTTTGTTTAACAACTGCTGCAATCTCACGAACTGTGATTTATCCTTCTGATATCTCTGTCACAATTGTTAGTCACTCTATCTGCGATGTGTGACAATATTTGTGATTTGTTAAGTTCACTGCATTATTCAATCTTTAGATATCTACGGACACTGAGTTACTTCTACAATCTGCGATTTGCATTTCTGTGTTGTTCAGTGTTACGAACTTCAGATACCTTTACTTCTACACACTCAGTCACTTCTGCGATTTTGCGGACTGCGTCATTTACTTAGTAAAATTTTTGCACATCCTGATTCCGGGTATCCTTCTATCTTGTGCACTTCTTGCTGTTCATCTTCTGTTGTTTTGCACAATTCGACTCTGTTGTATATGCTTTTTCTGCGATCAATGGGCCATTGATATCCAAAGAATTATAAATCTTTCCTAAAAGATTATCTTCAACACACTTCACACCACAAGCTTATTTCAACACATTCATTTCTTGCTTATTTATACTTTTTTTGATTCAACACATGTGTCCACTCGTTGGGATGCCTTAAACTTGGTGATGCCCCAATTTGTTTGCTTCATGATCAAGTTATCTTCTGTGCCAGCGTGCCACTGTTCGCAATTCAACGTTGTGGGGTTTAACACACATATGCCATTTTCTTTGTGGTATTTTCAAACACAAGTCTGTATCTTAGTGGTATTTGCGCACATCCTTGTCTTTCATATTCTTCTTCTAGCTTCTTCTTCAAGGTTGTTATATGTGCACATATGACCCATGTCATAGTGGGATCTTTGCACTCTCTGGACTTCCATATTTTTCTCTATGTATTTCTTCAAACTGGCTTTGTATGAGGAAGACTTCATGCACCTCATTCATCAATGACAACACATACTTTGTTGGTTTATCTTGTTGATTTTCTCTTTTGACATCAATGATTGTTAAGACTTTAAAAGTTGTTATACCAAAACAAAACGATCTCTGAAAGAATATCAAGCATAGCTGAACAAAAGGGAACACCGATATTTATCCTGGGAAACCCTCGTGGGGAAGAAAACCCAACAAAACTTCCTCTATATAGACTTCATCCAAGTATAGTGTATGACCCAAAGAATAAGACTAAATTGCTTCCTCTCCTCCCGATGGACTACTCCTTTCCCTCTCTAACGCAACTGCTTAAGTGTTCTTCTTGTCCAAATGAGGGAGGTACCTCTCCTATTTATACTAATAAGCTGAGAGGCCTAATAACCCAACAGGGACGGCTTCTCATTGTTGCCAGGTCCGATTTTCCTTGGAAGACTAAAAAATACATTTTAATAATACTTTTGTGGGTACCGTTACCACCTTATTGGTAGCATGTTTCTTTGAGGTGTGTGAAGTCACATACAATCATTTACATGATTTCCATTCTCGTACTAGCATGGCATCATTACACTTCAAGAGCGTCCCTTACTAGTATCATAAAGCTACAGACCAGGTTGCAATCAAGTTATCATATGCATAATGTTGGCAGCGTACACCTATAAAGGCATGGATTACTGAGATATAAAAAAAACCTTTAACAAAGATAGTAGTGGGCAGGGAAATAATCACTTCTCCAACATTCTAAGACACAGACCCTCTGTCAAACGAAGAAAAAATGTCAAAATAAACTGTTAGTCGGAAATCCTTAGCTGAGCATAAAACTGGAAGCGTGGGTAAAATTTGATGAGTTGTCCTGGCAGAGGTGGTTCCCGTAGATCAAGAATGCGATGGAAACTTTTCAAGGCACTCCTAAAGATGTGTACCAAGCAACGATCTTGTGAGATCCAAATGTCCAGGCATCAGGGCAGAGGACGTGGTGTAGAAAAAACACAAAATGAATGCCCGATTGTGATCAATGTGCAAAATCAAGTCTAAAAAGTAGATCATAGAGGCATTGGAATATGTAGATCCTGGAATCCACTTGTATCAGTCGCTCGGGAGTATGTTTGTTATTGCTCGGGGTTGTCATCATGTGCAAATAAATTTATCAAAACAAAGCCATTTGCGTTCTTTGTTGGCATTTGAAAACATCAGACTAAATGGTCGATTGCATCGGTGGTAAATGCCAAAGTCTAGCTGGCAGGGAAAAACCCGTGTTGGAATCATTGTTTCCCTAGAGACTTTCACGACACAGACATACCGGTGTTTCCAGATCAATTCATAAATCAGATTCATTTTATTAGTTGGCAGCGAGGAATTTCACGCTAAATGTATTGACAACAACGTAGGTTAGTTGCGCTGATTACGTGAATTTTGAAGCAGCAAAAAATGATTTTGTGGTTGAAAAACAAATTCAAGATGGAGTTCAGGAGCATATCTCGTATTATATGGGAGTCGAGTCTTGGAACTGCTCAGGAGAAATTGATGGCATATTTGCTATACGTGGAGTAATTCATGGGTGTTTTATGGCATCTTCGAGTTGGCTCGAGGTTCCAAGTTATTACATAAGTCTTAATTTCTTGGAATTGATGTGGATATTGACATGAGCCACCCATCACGGCTGTTAAAATCCCACCACTGCATCAATCGGTTGACTGACAGTAAATCAAAGGTATAACCCGCAGCTGTATGAAGGATCACGCTAAATTTTATCTCTCCGAGTTGGAATTCATTTCGGTTCAGCATTTAAATCATCATGGCAGTGTGGTGGTCTTATTTGGAAATCCAGATTAGCCTGAGAGTCAAATTCACGACACTAGCATGGAGTTTCATCAACGTTTCCTTCACGTGGAGTTGGAGGATACGTTGGTTTGGAGTTATGTTTAAAAGTGACACTTTTATTTGGGTGTGTCTTTGGTTAAAGTGGGTTTTTTCACTTTTAGTCAAGGATAAATTCACCTTAATGAAGTGACGTCCTTTGGTTAGTTTATTAACCAAAGTGGTAGTTACACTTTAATAAATGTAATAGTCTTCTTAGTATTCCTTGAGAGACAAGGGGATCTAGCTTTATACCCTTTTTTCTTTTTATTATTATTTTGACTTTTAGAAAAAGTTAGGCGAGCCTTTTTGGGCCTATAAAAAGGCTAACCTCTTTCATTGTAAGGATGGAAAAAACTGGGAGGATTTTTCTCCAGAACTTAATAGAAAAATATCATTTTGGGTTTCATGGATGTAATTGAGCACTCTTTTTGATGTGTGGTGTGAACTTGTGGAGCTTCAATGAATGGGTGATTGTTGCAAGAAGCTATTTTTTTCTTTCTGTGTTTGCGTCGGAGACCATAAACATATGTTATCATCTTATTGGAAGGTGAAAATCCTTAACAACTGCTAGCCTTTTACCTTTATAAGCGTGTATACACGGGCATTGATGTTTACATTTAATCTAGTTTGATTGTGTAGTATCGATCTTTTGTTTGCATAGCGCATCTTTTGCAATTAGGAGGCATCAAATCTAGTAGTCGCACCATTGTGTAAATTTTCCTTTAATATTCAACTAGGGCTAAACAGTGCATGCAAAATATCAACTGATAAAAATACATGAATATCTTTTACAGTATACAGCGGAATATAAAACTTAGAAATAACTCACAACATCACATTACAATATTGACACTATTATTTTGGGTATTAAAACCCCCAGAAAAACCCAAGATGGGAAAACCGGTGCAACAGTCAGATATATAGATTTTATTATGAAAAAATATGGAACTCTTACAATTACTGCAAATTTACCCAAACCTGGGGAATGTAGTACTCGACAGAATCACTGGGAAAATCCTAGCTAAACCTCAACACCTTCCTGTGTGAGTGTATGACCCAGCTGTAAGAAGCTCGATGATCCTGTTGCTCGCTCCTCTCTCTTTTCAGCTAAATCCTTTGTCTGACTTTCTCTCCCTGTCTGTATCATGTCTCTTTCAGAATACAAGTGTGTGTGTTCTCTCCACCAATTGATCTCTCTTTTATAATTTTAGGTAAAGCGAAAACCCTAATTTCATTTTCACTTTAACTAGTGGT
This sequence comes from Pseudotsuga menziesii, assembly GCA_001517045.1. Classification (NCBI taxonomy): domain Eukaryota; kingdom Viridiplantae; phylum Streptophyta; class Pinopsida; order Pinales; family Pinaceae; genus Pseudotsuga; species Pseudotsuga menziesii. The sequence goes on along the minus strand of LPNX010531964.1, from coordinate 149,844 downwards.
AAAGCAAAAACGCTAATTTCAATTTCACTTTAACTAGTGGTTCACTAAAGTTAATTTAGATCATTTTAATTTGTTTTCCAAAGTAAACTTAGCAAAAGTAAATTAAATACAACTGGTTTCCTAATTTAAGTCTTTTGCATGCAAGAACACATGCATGCAAGAAGACCTTCCTTGTTGCTACTAGTTTAACACTCCCTCTCAACGAGGAAGAGATTCGGTAGCAACCCCAACTTATCCTTGAACTTCACAAAACTCTGTCTGCAAATTGCCTTGGTGAATATGTCCGCCACTTGATCATCTGTCTGTGTGCACTCCAACCGAATGGTTCCCCTCTGAACACAATCTCTCAAGAAGTGGTATCTGATATCCATGTGTTTACTTCGGTCATGGAGCACTGGATTCTTAGATAGCCCGATGCCACCCTGATTGTCACAGAGAATTACTGTAGCCTCTAGCTCACACTCGAACAACCCTATAAGTAACTTCCTCAGCCACATACCCTCACAAGCAGCCATGCTGGATGCTATATACTCAGCCTCTGCCAAGCTCAATGCAACTGAATTCTGCTTCCTGCTGAACCAAGAGACAACCCCTGATCCAATGCTGAAACAACACCCTGAAGTACTCTTCCGGTCCTCTACACATCTTGCCTAGTCAGCATATGTGAAACCTGCTAAATGCACACTCCCACTGCGCTCATAAACCAATCCATACTCCATTGTACCTTTGATGTAGCGAAGTATGTGCTTCCCAGCCGTCTAATGCACTCTCTGAGGGTCCACCATGAGTTGACTCAAAGAGTTGACTGCAAAGCTGATGTTTGGTCAAGTGTTGACTAGATACATAAGCGATCCGATAAGCTGTCGATACAAGGTAGGATCAAATCCGTCTGATCTTGATGCATCAATCTTCGTCTAGTTGGAAACTAGAGGTATGGCCATAGGCTTGCAATCCTCCATCCTGAATCTCTTCAGGATCTCTACTGCATACTTCCCCTGTTCGATGAAGAAGCATCCATCTCTCTGCCAATCCTCTAAGCCCAAACAGTAATGCATCAACCCAAGGTCTTTCATCTCAAACTCTATTGGAAGGTTGGACTTAGAGCCTCCAATCAACCTCTCATTTCCTATCAAAAAGAGATCATCCACATATAGGACCAGTATGAGAGGCACCTCACCTGTCAAGAAGTACAAGTTGTGGTCAGCCTCGCTCCACTGAAATCCCATCTCCCATAGATAGATTTCAATCCTCGAGTACCATGCTCAAGGCGCCTGCTTGAGCCCTTAAAGAGCTCGATGCAGTCTGCATACACGCGTCTCCATGTTCTCCACATCAAACCCCTCTGGATGCTCAATATACACCTCCTCCTCTTTCACTCCGTTGAGGAAGGCAGTCTTGACGTCCACCTGATGGACACGCCAACCCATCTCAGCTGCTAGTGAGATAATGGTCTGGATGGAAGGATACCTAGCAACAGGGGTGAAGGTCTCCTCATAATCAATACTCTCCTTCTGTGAAAACCCCTTTACCACGAAGCGCGCCTTATACTTCTCCACGCTTCCGTTTGCTGCATGCTTCACCTTGTAGATCCATCTAGATCCCACCACCTTTTCCCCTTGTGGCCTCAACACAACCTCCTATACCTGGTTTTTCATAATGGAGTCATACTCCTCAACGATAGCTTCCTGCCACACGTCATGTTGTGCAACCTCTGCAAAGCTGGAAGGTTCAGAGTTAATCAACTTTGTAATCAGTGCCATATAACTAAGCCTCTCTAGTGGTACACTCTGTCTAAAAGATGTCTATGGAGGATCTACCTGCTTGGAATGCTGCACTGTGGATCTAAACCACTTAGGCCTTGGCCTAGTGTCAACCTGCTGCGGCTGCTGGATATCCGTCTCCTGCTGCAGCTCATCCTTGAAGTCAATGACTGAAGAATCCTGTCCACCTGACTCCCTCTGACCACTAGAACCTGTGCTCTGTGTCTGTACTTGTACATGTACATGTACATCTGGCTCCTCCAACTTGACTCTCGACTCCTGTGTTGGTTGCTGCTCTGCTGGAAAGTCCAGTGATCTCCGCAAGGCCCTGTCCTCATCGAACTGGACATCTGTGCTCAGAATGATCCTTCCGCGAGCAGGAATGTAAACCCTATATGGCTTTGAAATCTTGCTGTAACCAATAAGTAACCCCTTCTCTCTAGAAGGGTCCAACTTCTTCCTATTGTCAGCATGAACATGACAATAACAGACACTGCGAAATATGCGAATGTGACTCACATCTGGCCTAGTGCTCGTGAAGACCTTCTTCGGTGTCTTCCTCCCCAAGGCTGTGTGGGGACACTTGTTTTGAATATATACTGCAGTCCTGTATGCCTCGGCCCAGAGGAATAATGGTAATCCCTGATAGAATAACATGGCCTTGGCTGGTCCAACCATAGTCTTGTTCTTCCGCTCTCCAACTCCATTTTGTTGTGGGGTATGGAGCACAGTGTACTCCTTCTTGATCCCCCCAGCCGAACAATACTCCATGAACTCATTGGAAATGTATTCACCCCCGTTGTCTGTCCTCAACACCTGAATCTGCTTTCCTATTTGGTTCTCCATAAGAGTCTTGAACTCTTGGAACCTCTCAAAGACCTCTGACTTGGTCTTCAGGAAATAGATCCAAGTTTTCCTGGAATAGTCATCAATGAAGGTTACACAGTAACTGTAACCACTGAACGGATGGACACTCATTGGTCCGCATACATCCGAATGCACAAACTCCAAGGGATCCTTAGACTTGTGCTCACTCTGTGGGAAAGGCTTCCTGATGTTCTTCCCCAAAGCACAACCCTTGCAGTGGTTATGCTTTTTCTCCTATACATGAGGAACTCCAATGACTGCCTGTCTCAAATGCTTCGGTGCTCCATGGTGTAAGTGTGCCATCCACTTATGCCACAACTCACCTTGATTGCTGCTGCTGCTGTTGACTAGAGCCTTTGCAGGCTCAAAGTGTAATCTGTACACTTTCTCGCTCCTTCTGCCAATCACCCGATCCAAGCTCCTATCTGACCCCTTGGGCCTGATATACACTCTATGGTCACAGAACTTCATCTGATATCCCTTGTCCTCTAGAGTGGAGACTGATATAAGGTTCTTGGTCAGTCCTGGAACATATAACACATCAACAAAACTGAGGAGTTTGCCAGACTCCCTCTCAAATGAAACAGTGCCAACTCCCTGCGATTGATACCGTGCATCATCACCCAGCTCAACGTGGATCCCTGTTCCACCCTCTTACAAGTCTTTGAAGAATCTCTTCTGTCCAGTCATGTGACTAGATGCTCCACTATCAATGTACCATTTGCTGCTCCCTGTGGTGCTTTCCATGCAAGCTATCCAACAAAACTCCTCATCAAAGTTCCTGCTGAACTCATCCAACTCTGTAGATCCAACCATCTAAGTGTTACTCTTCTTCTTCCTGTCTGGGAACTGGGAGGCAAAGTGTCCCTGCTTGTGGCAGATAAAACACCTGACCTTTGACACGTCAAGTTTCTTCTTACCATCCTTCTTCCTATTTGTCTTCCCCTTGCTCTTCCTCGTAAGGACTAGAGCCTCCTCATCCACAATCTGTGGGGAACTGCTGGATGAGCTTGATCCTTGACCCATGCAGGTCTCATCCTACACAAAGTCATCCCATAGTCTCTGCCAATCACGGAGCTTCTCCCTAGCCACAACACCTTTGACAAAGGTGTCCCATGGCTTATAGAAGCCATTGAGGGCTATCCGAACTAGCCCCTCATCATCAGTTATAGAGCCAACAGCTCCAAGCTCATCCTTGATCTGTGTGAGCCTCGTGAGATAATGCGCCACTCCTTCTCCCTTGGTCATCTTGGTGTTGCGCATCCTCTCTTGCAACACCATCCTCCGGTTCTCGTTCTTGCTCTGGTACAGACTTTCCAAAGCCTTCCACATCTCCAATGTGGTCTTCTTAACAGAAAGGTGAGGGACTATATGGTCCTTCACTCCATCCATGATAATCAACATGGCTCTGGAATCAATCTTCTTCCAAGCTATCAGATCTGCCAGAACCGTGGGTGCAACTTTTGTGGAATCAATGTGCTCCTCAGCATCACTGACGTCCAGGATCCTTGTGATCCTCTCTTTCCATGTAGGAAAGTTCTGAGCACCTTGGAGTCTATCCTCAACTCTCAACTGCATGGCCATAGTGAAGTGTACATGTCAAACCGTAGATCTGGAAGTCTAGGTTTGTGTCTTTCTATAAATCTACCCTTGATCTATCATTGCTGTTGCAAAACTCTCAGCTTTAGCTCACCAGAGATCTGATACCATGTAAATTTTCCTTTAATATTCAACTAGGGCTAAACAGTGCATGCAAAATGTCAACTGATAACCGCACATGAATATCTTTTACAGTATGCAGTGGAATATAAAACTGAGAAATAACTCACAACATCACATCACAATATTGACACTATTATTTTGGGTATGGAAACCCCCGGAAAAACCCAAGATGGAAAAACCGATGCAGCAGTCAGATATAGATTTTATTATGAAAAAATATGGAACTTTTACAATCACTGCAAATTCACGCAAACCTGGCGAATGCAGTACCCGACAGAATCACTTGGCAAATCCCAGCTAATCCTCAACACCCTCCTGTGTGAGTGTACGTACGAAGCTCGATGATCCTGCCGCTTGCTCCTCCGTCTTCTCAGCTAAATCCTTTGTTTGACTTTCTCTCCCTGTCTGTATCCTGTCTTTGTCGAAATACAAGTGTGTGTGTTCTCTCCACCAATTAATCTCTCTTTTATAACTTTAGGTAAATCGAAAACTCTAATTTCACTTTCACTTTAATTAGTGGTTCACTAACGTTAATTTAGATCACTTTAATTTATTTTCCAAATTAAACTTAGAAAAAGTAAATTAAATACAGTTCTGGTTTCCTAATTTAAGTCGTCTGCATACAATAACACATGCATGCAGGAAGACCTTCCTTGTTGCTATTAGTTTAACACATTGACTAATCATGGTTTGCTCAATCATGTGAGCTCTCTCCCTTAGTCACATATGACATAGGGCCCTCGTGAGTTCTCCTTTGGACTCCATTTCTCCCTTTGATGTACTGGCACTGACCCATTTGTGAGGATTGATCTCTCCCTCTTTCCTATGAACATTCAATTCATACCTATACTACAACTGTTTCTCAAAGGCAGCCTCTTTGTTTCACGTGGTCCGTCATTCCATCTGCGTTAGTGGTCCAAACCTTAGGGAATTCCCCCTTGAGTTGGAGAAGAGTCAACCTAAAGTGAGGAAGAGAGGACTGCGGTGACAGTGGCTGCTCTTTTCGCAGTTGCCATCGGGCCGATGTGCCTACTTTTGGGCTTTGACACACACATGTCGGTCAGAAGCGGCAATCTTTTTGGTACCGTTGCCAGGGACAAAGTCTAGTTCCCGAATTTTGAAGACTATGCTTCATTGACATTTGTGGGAGATTATATTGCAGATCTTGATTCTCACATGGTGACACAACAGAGGGACGAAGCCCTTGTCCTTTTGCAGATCTGAAGACTTTATTGGATGTAGAGGTGAGCACACTCATAAATCATAAGGCTTTCAAGCTCACCTTGGCGACTCCACAGTTCAGTTTGAGGTATGACTATATGCATATTGCAGATTCAATACTTCATTATTTGAGAATATGGATGATAAAATGGAGAAACTTCGTGCTCTCTTGCACAAAGCCTTCACCCCGCTAGATTTCTCAGGTATCCATTGATTTCCTAATGGTTGCTATAAAAGAGTAATTAGAATTGTTCCAGAGTTCTTTGGAAATGACAAGCACTCGACCATCTGTCATATTGTTTCTTTTTGCAAGTTGATGGCAGATCTCAAGGTTCACCATGAGGATGATCTCATGATTGTATTTGGTTTAACCTGGGAGGGAGATGCAGTAAATTGGTTCTATTGTATTCTTGATGAAGCTATAGAATCGAATGACTATATGCAGATTGCAGATTCAATACTTCATTATTTAAGAATATGGATGATAAAATGGAGAAACTTCGTGCTCTCTTGCACGAAGCCTTCACCTCGCTAGATTTCTCAGGTATCCATTGATTTCCTAATGGTTGCTATAAAAGAGTAATTAGAATTGTTCCAGAGTTCTTTGGAAATGATGAGCACTCGACCATCTGTCATATTGTTTCTTTTTGCAAGTTGATGGCAGATCTCAAGGTTCACCATGAGGATGATCTCATGATTGTATTTGCTTTAACCTTGGAGGGAGATGCAGTAAATTGGTTCTATCGTATTCTTGACGAAGCTATAGAATCGGTGGCTTTTTTTTTTGAGAAGTTTCTTCTTTGTTGGCATGAAGGAACGATTGATGAGGTTGAACAGTTGGCCAAAGAGTATGATGCCCTCCTCCCCAGGACACAACCTAATTCTGAAGAGATCCATGAAGAACACTTTGAAGATCAAAGCAATCAAATTAAAGAACAAATCATTGAATATCTGATTGAGGAAGCATTACAAGGGCCCTTGGTTGAAGATATTAATGAAGAGCTTCCTGATATCGACATTGAATATGAGAAGCTACCTCAGGTATATTTCATTGAAAGTAATAACACTTGTATTGTAGATCTGCCTCATGAAAGTTTTTTGGATGACAAAATTCAGTTTGATGAAGGGCTGCCCATTGCTTATATAAGCTCTCTTCAGTGTTATATTGATGGAGCGTGTGCTCCGACGTGCTATATGGTTAAGAATTTGAAAGTTCACTTACATTTGCAGCATGAACTTTCATGTGATAGCCATATTTTGATGGCATTTCCCAATCACATTCACAACATTTTAGATGAGACCTTGTTTTGGTTAATGACCAAGCACAAGGGAAGAAGTCTCATCATCGATGAGGAGCTGAGATGGCTCCATTGGCTTTATCATTTCACTTTATATCCTTTTGTCATGTGATAAGTTAGAGCAGGTAGGAAGAATAAAGCTCTTGCATGAGCATTTAAATTTTTTTGTCTATGTTTTGTAATAAATGTGTGGGATGTGAATTGAGCCATCCCCATCACATGGTCATCTTGTTTTTTAAAGTTGGTTTGCAAATACTCAGAAGTGTTGATGTTCTCATGTGCTCTCTAAAAAGCACATGCCCCCATATGGAGCCAGATTTTACCACCTTATTGGTAGCATGTTTCTTTGACGTGTGTGAGGTCACATACAATCATTTACATGATTTCCATTCTTGTACTAGCATGGCAACATTACACTTCAGGAGCATCCTTTACTAGTATCATAAAGCTACAGACCAAGTTGCAATCAAGTTATCATATGTAGAATGTTGAGGAGCAACAACATACACCGATAAAGGCATGGATTACTGAGATATAAAAAAAACCTTTAACAAAGATAACAGTGGGCATGGAAATAATCACTTCTCCAGCATTCTAAGATACAAACCCTTTGTCAAACGAAGAAAAAATGTCAAAATAAACTGCTAGCCGAAAATCCTTGGCTGAGCATAAAACTGGGAGTGTGGGTAAAATTTGATGAGTTGTCCAGGAAAAGGTGGTTCATGTAGATCAAGACTGTGATGGAAACTTTTCAAGGCACTCCCAAATATGTGTACAAAGCAACTATCCTATGAGATCCAAATGTCCAGGCACCAGGGCAGAGGACGTGGTGTAGAAAAAACACAAAATGAAATGCCTGACTATGATCGGTGTGCAGAATCAAGTCTAAAAAGAAGATTATAGAGGCATTGGAATATGTAGATCCTGACATTTAGTTGTATTAGCCGCTCAGGAGTATGTTTGTTATTGCTCGGGGCCGTCATCATCTATAGATAAATTTATCAAAATAGAGCCATTTGCGTTCTTTGTTGTCATTTGAAAACATCAGACTAAATGGTTGATTGCATCGGTGGTAAATTCCAAAGTCTAGTTGGCAGGGCACAACCTGTGTTGGAATCATTGTTTCCCTAGAGACTTTCACGACGCGGAGATATCGGTGTCTCGAGATCAATTCATAAATCAAATTCATCTTATCAGCTGGCAATGAGGAATTTCACGCTAAATGTGTTGACAATAACCTAGGTTAGTTGCACTGATTACGTGAATTCTGAAGCAACAAAAAAATATTTTGTGGTTTGAAAACAAATTCAATATGGAGTTCAGGAGCATATCTCGTATTATATGGGACCCGAGTCTTGGAACTGCTCAGGAGCAATTTATGGCATATTTGCTATATGTGGAGTAATTCACGGGTGTTTTATGGCATCAACGAATTGGCACGAGGATCCAAGTTATTACATGTCTTAATTTCTTGGAATTGGCGTGAATATTGACATGAGCCACCCATCACGGCTGTTAAAATCCCACCACCGCATCAATCTTGAATGGCGGTTAATCAAAGGTATAGCCTGTAATTGTAAGACGGATCACGCCGAAATTCATCTCTCCGAGTTGGAATTCATTTCGGTTCAACATATAAACCATCATGGCAGCATGGCGGTCTTATTTGGAAATCAAGATTAGCTCGAGAGTCAAATTCACGACATTAGCATGGAGTTTCATCAACGTTTTCCTTCACATGGAGTTTGGGGCTACGTTGGTTTGGAGTTTTGTTTAAAAGTGACCCTTTTATTTGGGTGTGTCTTTGGTTAAAGTGGGGTTTTTCACTTTTAGTCGAGGATAAATTCGCTTTAATGAAGTGAGGTCCTTTTGTTAGCTTATTAACCAAAGTGGTAGTTACACTTTAATAAATGTAATAGTCTTCTTAGTATTCGTTGAGAGAAAAGGGGATCTAGCTTTATACCCTTTTTTTTCTTTTTATTATTATTTTGACTTTTAGAGAAAGGTAGGCGAGCCTTTTTAGGCCTATAAAGATGATAACCTCTTTCATTGTAAGGATGGAAAAAATTGGGAGGATTTTTCCCTAGAACTTAATAGAAAAATATCATTTTGGGTTTCATGGATGTAATTGAGCACTCTTTTTGATGTGTGGTGTGAACTTGTGGAGCTTTAATGAATGTGCAATTGTTGCTAGAAGCTATTTTTTCTTTCTGTGTTTGCGTCAGAGAGTATAAACCGATGCTATCAACTTATTGGAAGGTGAAAATCCTTAGCAGTTGCTAGCCTTTTCCCTTTGTAAGCATGCATACACGGGCATTGATGTTTACATTTAATCTAGTTTGATTGTGTAGTATCAATCTTTTGTTTGCATAGCGCATCTGTTGCAATTAGGAGGAAGCAAATCTAGTTGCTACACCATTGACTAGTCAAGGTTTGCTCAATCATGTGAGCTCTCCCCTTTAGTCACATATGACACAAGGCCCTCGTGAGTTCTCATTTTGACTCCATTTCTCCCTTTGATGTACTGGCATTGGTCCATTTGTGAGGATTGATCTTTCCCTCTTTCCCATCAACATTCAATTCATACCTATACTACAATCGTTTCTCTAAGGAAACCTCTTCTTTTCACCTTGTCCATCATTACATATGCCTTAGTGATCCTAACCTTAGGGAAACCCCCCTTGAGTTGGAGAAGATCCAACCTGAAGCAAGGAAGAGAGGAGTGTGGTGACAGTGACTGCTCTTTTCGCAGTTTCCATCGGTCCGGTGTGCCTACTTTTGGGCTTTGACACACGCACTCCAGTCAGGAGCAGCAACATGTACTACTGATCTAGCTTACAACAGATGTTTTACCTCAAGTCTTTACATGACCAAATACATCAATGACATCCATCATCGGAGGAACAACATCTCCGGAAGGGGTAATAATAATAATAATAATATTACAAAATAGAATATCTTCCACAGTTACATTTCTTTACACTTCCTCTTAACAAGGAAGGTATTCTACAACAATACATTTGTACAACTGACTGGTGAATCTATCTGTCATAGGAAGTTTTCACAACTATATCAACATCATCATCATCCGTGGAACATCATCATCACGAACATCTCTGACATCATCTCGAGCATCATCATCTCTAGCATCATCTCGAGCATAATCATTTCTGGCATCTTCTCGAACATCTTCATCTCTGGCATCTTCTTGAGCCTCATCATCTTTGGCATCATCGCGAGCATCATCATCTCTGGCATTATTTCAAGCATTACCTGCACTATCATTGGTATAAAAATACTGAGTTGAATCACCCACATATTAAACAAATGCTGAAACATCATCACCTGGAACTGAATGCGGGAACTCATCTGCAAGTGAATGCAAGACCACTCTCCATATGAGAGTACTATTGTTCGCAGGACCATTTTCGGCTGGCAAGTGCTAGGACCACTTGTAACAAGAGAGTGTTCTTGTCTCCAGGACCATCCTTAAGTAGGATACTGCCGTTCGCAAATGAATACATGATCTCGTCCACAAATGAATGCATGACCACTTTCCATATGAGAGTACTATCGTCCGCAAGACCATCCTTAGCTGAAAAGTGCTAGGACCACTCTTAACAAGAGAGTGTTCTTGTCCGTAGGACCATCCTCAAATAGAATATTGTTGTCCGCAAATGAATGCAGGACCACTCTCCATATGAGAGTACTATCGTCTGCAGGACCATCCTCAAATAGAATATTATCGTCAGCAAATGAATGCATGACCACTCTCCATATGAGAGTACTACCGTCCAGAGGACCATCCTTAGCCGACAAGTTCTAGGACCACTCTTAACAAGAGAGTGTTCTTATATGTAGGACCATCCTCAAGTAGGATATTGTTGTCCATAAATGAATGCAGGATCTCGTCTGCAAATGAATGTAGGACCACTCTCCATATGAGAGTACTATCATCCACACGACCATCCTCAGCCTGCAAGTGCTAGGACCACTCTCAAAAAGAGAGTGTTATTGTTCGCATGACCATCCTCAATAAATTAATGCTAGGATACACTCTTCCGTAAATAAATGTCGGACCTCATCAATACCTGATAAGCATATTGATAAACTCAACTGGCCTTTTCTGTACTGGCATACCATTACCATCTTATTCTCAGTAATAGTCTTTTCATCACTCCCTCTTTCCAGGGAGGTCCTTTTGGACTACACCAAGCTTGTCTTGAAAGTGCTCAAACTTTACACGAGACAGAGGCTTAGTCAACACATCAACAACTTGTTTCTATGTAGGAACATACTGCAGCTTCACGACTCCTCTTTGCACCATATCTTGGATGTAGTGATACTTTATCTCTATATGCTTTGAATTATCATGAACCACCAGGTTCTTTGTTAGCTTGGTGCAACTCTGGTTGTCACAATAAATATCAGTTGCATCTATCTCGGCATCAAGCAATCCTGCCAATAGTTTGCGAAGCCATATTGCTTTGCTACAGGCTGAACAGCTGCAATGTACTCAGCCTCGACTGTACTAAGGGAAACATTGGTTTGCTTTCTGCTAAGCCATGAGATCACATTCGATCCCAAACTGAAACATCCCGAGGTGCTCTTTCTGGCTTCTGCACTTCCTGTCTTCTGCACTTCTTGCCCAATCTAAATCAGTATAGCCATACAATCTGAACTCATTGTCGGCTTCATATCTGAGGCGACACTCCAATGTACATTTTAGGTACCTCATCACATGCTTTGCTGCAATTAGATGAACATGCCAGGGTTCCACCATAGATACCGACTTAAGATGTTCATAGCAAAACATATATCTGGTCTTGTATCTGTCAAATACATCAGTGAGCCAATAATCTGTCCGTATAATGTGACATTTACTCTTTCTGAAGAATCGTCATTTAGGAGCTTTAGGTTTGCCACTATCAGAGTGTTCATTGCCTTGCAATCCAACATCCCAAATCTCTTTAGGATCTCAACTATATATTTTCCTTGGTTTAGGAAAATCTCATCTGGAAACTGCCATACTTCAAGACCTAGGAAATAATGCATTGTGCCAAGGTCTTTCATCTCAAATTCTGCCGCAATTTTCTTCTTACATTCACTGATGAGCTTCTCCTTTCCTGTCAAAAATAGATCATCTACATACACCAATAATATCATGATCCGATCATTTTCAACCTTATATGAAAGGTTGGAATCAACTTTACTTTTGGTAAAGCCCAAGTTCATCAAGAATCCATCAATTCTTCCATACCATGCTCTGGGTGCTTGTTTTAACCCATATAGAGCTTTCTTTAATTTGCATATGTGTGTCCCCTTGTCGTGAGTCTCAAATCTTGGTGGTTGTTCAATATATACTTCTTCTTCTATGACACCATTTAGAAGGTTGTTTTTATGTCCATATGATGTAGCTTCCATTTCATCTTGGCTGCCAAGGCAAGGATAGTTCTGATAGAAGTATATCTTGCTACTGGTGCAAAGGTTTCTTCATAATCAATTCCTACTTTTTGTGAAAATCCTCGCGCGGAAAATCTTGCTTTAAACTTTTTAATACTGCCATCTACTGAATGCTTTGTCTTGAAAATCCATTTTGAAGAAACTACTGACTTGTCCTTTGGTCTTGGAACCACATCCCAAACATCATTATTTATTATAGATTGGTATTCTTCGATCATGGCCTTCATCTATTCCTTATTCTTTGAAGCTTGTTCAAAACATGTGGGTTCTTCATCAACAAGGTTGCCCATTAATCCCACATAGTTTGAGTAGATTCTTTGTCTCTTGCTTCCTTCTAGTGCACCATATCTTTTTGCTTCTCTTATTATATCACGAGCCAAAGCTGGTCTTCTTTTTGTTGAGATCATCTCTTGGGGTGTTTCCATGGGTCCTTGGGGTTTTGCTAGGACATGATATTCTAGTATAGTATCTTCTTCAATGTCTCTAACTGGTGGTCTGGTAGATTTTGTGGTTCTAGGAGCCTCATCCTCTTCTTCATGATCTTCATTTGCATAGATCTTTTTGGATTTGGTGAAGGCTGTATCTTCATCAAATATAACATCTCTACTGATCTCGATCTGACGGAAACCTGGAATGTAGATTCTATAAGCTCTTGACTATTCAATGTATCCAACAAATATACCCTTCTTTCCTAAAGAGTCCAATTTTGATATTTTCTCCTTTGGAACATGTAAGTATACAGGACAACCAAATATATTTAGGTGGCGTACTTCAGGATTTTCACCAGTGAACATTTCTTTTAGGGTTTTGTTTCCAAGAGCATTGTGAGATATTCTATTATGGACATAGATTGATGTTCTTGCTGCTTTGACCCATAAACGCATCGGTACATCTTGATCATGGATCATTGCTCTGTCTGCTTCCATGATTGATCTATTCTTTCTTTCTGCCACTCCATTTTGTTGGGGATTATAGGGTGTGGTAAGCTCCCTCTTAATCCCAACTTTATTACAGAAGTCCTTGAATTCATTTGAAGTGAATTCTCCTCCATTATCTGATCTTAAACTCTTGATCTTCTTTTCGGATAGATTTTCCTCAAGAGCCTTAAATTCCTTGAATTTTCCAAATACTTCATCTTTTCCTTTCAAGAAATATATCCAAGTTTTACGAGAGTAGTCATCAATAAAAGAGACATAGTAGACATACTCACTTAAGGAAGTGGCTGACATCAGTATGTAGACATCCGAGTGTACAATATCCAAGATCCCTTTTGATTAGCTGTTACTGCCGGGGAATGGGTTCTTGATTTCTTTCCTTGAGCACATCCTTTACATACTCCTTCATGGTTGATCTGGATCTCTGATAGACCTGCCACTACCTTGCTCACAATTGGCAATACTTTGTAGTTCACATGAGCAAGTCTTCTATGCTAAAGTTCACATGGGCTGATGGTACTGGCTGTAAGGACTGAATCTGTGTGCCCTTCAATTTGTAGAGTCCTCCTTCTTCAACACCAATTACAGTAGCATCATCTATTGTCTTTCCTTTTGGCCACATAAGAACTTCACCATCTACAAAGGAAACTCTAAAACCTTTCTTATCTAGAGCTCAGATAGAAAGAATATTCTTCTTCAATCCTGGAACATATAAGACTTCTTTCATCTTCATGAAATTTCTGGATTTTAATTTGTAAGAGGCTTCTCCCATTCCTTTGATGGGATACCGATAATCATCTCCAAGTTGCACATTGTGTGAATTGTACTTTTGGGTAAGACATGAGAGTGAAGCTTTGTGATATGTCATATGTTTGGAAGTACCATTGTCTATAAGCCAAGTCTTACTTCCATGAGAGATTGATCATGTGAGCGCTGAAATTAGGACATACTCTTTACTAGAGTCTTCATCTTCTCTGATCCTCTTTTTACTTGATTCATTTTCTTCATCTGCATGGGCATGGTACTTTCGGTTCTTCTTCTTGAATTGATATTTCTTAAGAGGACAATTTCTAGAAATATGCCGCATCTTATGACATGAATAACATTCAAAGGATGATTCTTTCTAGGTCTCTTACTCCTTTTGAAGTCTGGTGCTCTTTTGGAAAGTGATCCTTGATTCTTCCTTTTGTTTCTTCCATTCTTGGTGTGAGTAGCTAGAGCTTGATCTTCATTATCATTTAGCTTCTCTTCTCTATTGGCTATCCTTCCTTCTTGTACACATTCTTCGCATAGTTTGCTAAACTTGGTTAACCTTCTTCTAGCACATATTCCTCTAATGAAGGAATCCCATTCTCTCGAGAGACCATTCAGGGTGGTCATCACCACTTCTTCTTCCACCATGTCACCAATGGATTCTAACTATTTTTTGATCTGAGATACTCTTGAGAAGTGTGATTGCATAGTTTCTGACTTTTGTACCTTCACACCCTTGAGTTGGTTTCTCAAGGTCATTCTTCTGTTGATGTTCTTTCCTTCAAAGATACTGGTTAGTGCATCAAACATTTCCTTTGGAGTATTCTTTGAAGACACCTGGGGGATCAACTGATCCTTGATGGAATTAGGTATAATCCTCTTGACTTTGATCATATCCTTCTTGTGCTTGGCCTTTACCTCCTCTCCCTTTGGTTCCTTGACCTCATCTTTGATATAGCCTTCTAGGTCATGTTCTTCAAGGATGAGCATGACTCTGTACCTCCATGCTCTGAAGTTCTCTGCTCCCTCAAGCTTTTCATCAAGCTTAGTGTTGTTTGTCATATTTAATGAATGAGAACTTCAAATGGAACTATAGGGGATATAACTTACCAATTTGAGGACTGCTTCTGGAATCTGCTTCAGGATGACTTAGGGTTTGATTGGAAAAACCTAATTTTCCAACTGGGATCACTTGTAGAGCGGAAATGAGGAAAATATGTGCCTCCCCAAGGCGAGCTAAACTGTATCTTTCTTTTCTGTAATTTGTGGATGGAACCTTGAGAAGTTTGGTGCCCTAGTTTCTCCCGGCAGTAGTGGTACGTCAGAAAATGAAAATCCACAGAATTGAAAATTGCTTCTACCGAAAGAGGCGCCCTCCTAGGGCGAGTTGAATGGTTTTTCTTTTTTGACTAACTTGTGGAAGGAGTTGCTTGTAATAGTGATCCCTAGCTTGTTGTATTGCGGAAAAATTGATGCACAATGTCTTCTTTTAGGTTAGCTTTGATACCATGTTAAGATTTTAAAAGGTGTTATACAAAAACAAAAGGATCTATGAATGAGTAACAAGCACAACAGAACAAAGAGAACCCAAAGATTTATCTTGGGAAGCCCTCATGGAAAAGAAAACCCAGCAAAACTTCCTCTATGTCGACTTCAACCAAGTATAGTGTAAGATCCAAAGGATATGACTAGACTGTTTCCTCTCCTTTAGATGGACCGCTCATTCTCTCTCTAGCGCAACTGCTTGAGTGTTTTGCTTGTCCAAATGAGGGATACACCTCTCCTATTTATATTAATCGGCTGAGAGGCCTAATAACCCAACAGGGCCGACTTCTCCTTGTTTCCAGGGCCGAATTGCCTTGGAAGAGTCACAAATATATTTTAATAATACCTTTGTGGGTACTACTGACCCGACTTACAACAAAGGTTTTACCTCCAGATTTTACATGACCAAATACATCAATGACATCCCTAATCTAAGGAACAACATCTACAGAACGGTTAATAATAATAATATTACAAAATAGAATATCTTCCGCAGTTACATTTCGTTAACAATGACAACATAGGTTCAACAATCCCCCCCTTTAACATTGATTCCAACACCAACTTACCATAATCTCCCCTTGAAAATGAGCTCTTCTTCTTGGCGCAAAAGGCCCCTCCTGTGATTATGCTTTCGATTATTTTCTTTGTTCTTTTGCGTAGGTCCATCTTTCAATTTGAATTCTACATTTTCTCATTTACTTTCCTTATCTTTTATTCTCCCCTTTTGATATCAATGGAAAAGGGATTTTTTCAGTCATTGACTCCCCTTGACTTCATGTTTATTACTTCCTCTTTGTCTTGCTTTGGGTTCCAGATCCACTGTCATGTTGCAAATAATCCCTTTCTGTGCCAGATACGCTGAATTGTGTCATTTTTCCTTGTCACAACTGTTTTCAATTTCTAATGTTGTCTACGTTTAAATTAATGAGGTCACAATATGATCTTGTCTTGGATTTCACACACCAGAAAATTTGATTGATGTCATTAAATCAGCCCGCTGTTCCACATATTTCCATCCGACAACGTGCGTGGTAATAAAATGATACGACTGACAACTTATGCAAAAATGTTCACTTGTTGCTTTCGTAATAGAGCTTTTAAGCGACATCATTCCCTCCGAATAGGTCCCATGAACTGTGTTTGCAATTTTTGTCCTTTTCCCAATATTCATCAATCCATGCATTAAATTTTGATGTCTTCATGATTACCTTCGAATTGCACACCACACGAATCCATTAACTTCAACGTCTCTTCGACACGTAAGTTATTTTCTTCTAAGCTTTATAAGTTGGTTGTGTATTGACAATTCCATCACCCTGGTTCATTTTCCATTGAGGTTGTTAGGCTTTCCTTTTTCTGTCGCCATCATGTCTTCTTGCCTTCAGGGTTCTAGCTGTCCAATTGACAGTCTTCGCTCAATAATTCAGTCTTATTAGGAAGAGTTAGGAAGGCTGAGAGTAGACCTGAGGGTATGGCAATCTCAATTCAAAGAGATAGATTTCATGCATTGGTACCACCAATCACAGATCAACCAACACACTACGGAGAGATTGTCAAATTTGACTAACCGAGTCAACCTTCTGGCACAACAACAACGATAGACTCTTGACCTTCTGTACCAGATCTGTGTTGAACAAACTGCTGCCAATTCTTCATCCTCTACTTTGGAGATTTTTTCATTATTGCAATCATCGGAGTTCATTGAGCCATCTACAATGGATCTGGAACTGCATCTTTCACACCTTCCTCTCAGTCATGACACATAAGTAGATCTCGAACTGTGTCTTTAAGCCATCCTTGTCTCAATTTCATCCTTCAACTTCTGTCAACTTCAGTTCTGTGCATCAAGTAACTGGTTTTGCTTCAATTTTGTTCAACTCCGTTATATGCTAACATTAGAATTCCGGTTCTGTTTTGTACGCGATCTGTAGCTTGCTTCAATATCAGCTTTAGAGCTCCGTTTTGTAAATTGTAATCACATTCGAATATGATACAAACCTAAATTTTTGTTTCTGCGCAATCTTCATGTGTGTTCAACAAGCATTCCTTTCTTTATGTATGACAATTCTAGTATATACTTAATATATAAATGAACATATGCATATCATATCCCTAAAATTAACCAATGTTCACTGCTTTCTTTTTGCAATATTTACTAACTTACTCCTGAATTCCTAATATATACCTTGTTGAATTCAAGGATCTTCCCTAACCTTTCCTTGGTTAGTAAGGGGGCAACAATTACTTGCTGCTTGAGTTGTACTGAAGTTGCTTGCTTCTTCTGCGCATATTTGATGCACTTTCTTCACCCATGTCTTTTTATGCGCAAAATTCTTTTGTTTCTGTATAGGAAAACTTTCCTCTTTTCTCCATTCCTTTTTCACAACGTTATACAAAACGAGTCTTCTTGATCGTTTTTCTTTCTTTGAACAGTATGAAGCCTTGTGCCCAAATCCGTCACACACACAACATCTTACAGTATGACAATATTTTGCTATATGACCATCATAGTTACATCTCCAACATTTCACTGAACGAAATTATTTTTGTAACTGAAAATATTAGCATACTTGAGTTTTTCATATCTTGTAGGCATATCTTACTTTCTCTGAGATCCATCCTGTTGCTCTGGAACAAATCCTCCTTTGTCACAGATATTATCACTTGCTCCTTTATAACCAAGACCTGTTTTGTTTTCTAAGGATCTTTGATTGCTCAGAATCTCATCTAGAATTATCGAGTTGTTGTTGAATTTCGCTTGGGTATATGCATCCATACATGTTTCAATTTTACTTTGATTTGCGCAAACTATTTCAGTTTTCAAATGTGAAATTTCTATTTCCTTTTGCGCAAGTTGTTTTAGCAGTAGTTCATTTTTTGCTTTCGATTCTTTTAGAGATTCTTCCAGTACACGGTTATTCTCTTTGAGTTCTTTAATCTTGGTTTTTATGCAGTCCGACTGTTTTCCAAGCTCATTTTATTTGTTCTTCATTAGTCTTCATTAGTCTTTCCAGTACTTTGTGCATGTCCTTGGTGTGCTTGACTAGTTCTTCTGCTTTTGCCATTTTCTCCTTTAGTGCCTTATTGCTTCTTCTTGACTTCTTTAATTCTTCTAGTGCGCTAACTAGTTCTCCTTTCCAATCGACTTAGATACTTTCCTCATCTTCAGATTTTGAGCTTTCATCTACGCTATTTGATTTTTGTTTCGCTTCAGATTTTGAAGATGTTAAATGGATTCCATGATAGGAACGTTTATTTTATGTGTTCTTCTTAGATTTGGAAGATTCTTCTATGCAGCTTAACCTTTCTTCAGTCCATATTTTGGAGGGGACATATAAATCCCATTGTAAGTTGATTTCCTTGATGGCTTAGATGTACTTTCATGAGTCCCCTCGACTGACGATTTCCCTCCATCTGTTGAGTCTTCATCTTGAATTAGTGCCATACACAATACTTTTCTTGAGCCATCATGGCTATCCTCTTCCTTAGATGAACCACTATCATCCTTGGTGTAAAGACTCTTCCTCTGCTTTAGAAATTTCTTCTTGTTCTCAACTATGCTTTGCTGATACTTATTCCTTTGTCTTTGTAGTCTGGTTTTTCACTCTCACTGTCTTTGCTTTCCTCGTACATAAATTTGGAGGCAAAGTGTCTGATTCTTGCACATTTGAAGCATGTGAAAGACAACTTCCCTTTATACTTGCCATGTCCTCTTTTTAGCCTTCTCACAAAATTGGCTTCTTCTTCATCAAACATGTCAGACGATTTCTTATACTCATGCTTACTGTTTTTAGGTTTCCTTGTGGCCTTAAAGGAAGCTTCTTTTCTGGAGCCATTCTCCTTTTTGGCCCTCATTTCATAGGTTGTAAGAATTTCATACAACTCATCTTTTATCAACTTGTGAAAATTAGCTCTATATTCTAACACCGATACCTTTGAGTTGAATCGTGGTGGCAAGGTTCTTGAGATTTTCTGCATATTTGAATCTTCTTCAATGGTTGCACCAAGTCCTTTGATGGAATTCACGTTCTCATCAACCCTGAGAAAATATGATGCAACGTCTTCCTCTTCTTTCATTTTCAGTGTCTACATGATATTGGTCGCAACCTTTTTGGCATTTTCTTGGTGTTTCTTTGAGTGTGAATGAGATCTCTTGATTTCGTGTTCGAGGGATTTTCGAAATTGCCATTTTCTTGTAACCATGATGCTTCTTTTCCGTCCATAATTGCACAAAGATCAATCTTCCAGTGGTCAAGTTGTTATTGAAGACACCCGCTTTGATACTAATTGTTGGATTTATCTTATATATTGAGAGGGGGGTGAATCAATATATAGCACAGATTTCAAAATATTTCACTCAACAAATTTTCACCACTCTTTTCAGCTGAAATAGTAATAAACACAATTGCACACAAAGATATATATATATATAAAGAAATGTTACATCAGTGGAAGAGAAGAATCTCTAATCATGAGCACCAACTCATTCGGGTGTCAACCTGATCCACACGCATCAACTTGTTGATTACAGAGGCATCGGCCTATAAAGACTTCGATCTGCGCAAGTGCAAACTCACAAACTTTAGGCACCAACCTGGACAGATGTCTGTCTCTTTGTGCAAGCTTTGACTTGCAGTAATCAAGCTCCAACCTGTTGAAAATTGTGATCTCCAATTGTTTCTTCAACTACAACTGAATGGAAGCACCAACTCTCAATTGTATTTTCCAGCTCCAACTGGAAGGGAGCTCCAACTCCTTGACTTTTTTACCAACTGTCACTGGAAGGAAGCTCTAACTCCCTGATTGTTTTACCATCTACCACTTGAAGGAAGCACCAATTCCTTGATTGGTTTACTAGATACCACTGGAAGGAAGCGCCAACTCCCTCTTCTTTGCCCCTTTCTTCCTCCCTGAGAAGTTTTACCAGCACCAACTGGAAGGAAGCTCCAACTCCTTTTTCCTTGCCCCTTCTTGCCTCCCTGATATAAAATAGTTGTGTATAGAACTTTCTGGAACTTTATTTGCGATATTTTTGTTCAACAAATGCTGCAATCTCACGAGCTGTGATTTATCCTTCTGATATTTGCATCACAACAATTAGTCACTCTATCTGCGATGTGCGACAATATCTACGATTTATTCAGTTCACTGCATTATCCAATCTTTAGATATATGCGGACAACGAGTTACTTCTGCAATCTGCAATCTACGTTTCTTTGTTATTTAGTGTTACGAATTTCATATTTCTGCGCTTCTACACACTCAGTCACTTTTGTGATTTTGCGGTCTGCATCATTTACTGAGTAAAATCTTTGCACATCCTGATTCCTGGTTTCCTTCTATCTTGCGCACTTCTTGTTGTTCATCTTCTGTTGTTTTGCACAATTCGACTCTGTTGTATATGCTTCTTTTGCGATCAACGTGCCATTGATACCCTAAGAATTATGAAACTTTCCCAAATATTATCTTTAACTCACTTCACACCACAAGATTACTTCAACACATTCATTTCTTGATTATTTATACTCTTTCTGATTCAAGAGACGTGTGCACTCGTTGGGATGCTTTGAACTTGGTGATGCCCCAACTTGTTTGTTTCTTGATAAAGTTATCTTTTGCGTCGGCGTGCCACTGTTTGCAATTCAACATTGTGCGGTTTAGCGCACATATTCCATTTTCTTTGTGGGATTTTCACACATAAGTCCGTATCTTAGTGGTATTTGCGCACATCCTTGTCTTTCATATTCTTCTTCTAACTTCTTCTTCAAGGTTGTTATATGTGCACATATGGCCCATGTCATAGTGGGATCTTTGCACTCTCTGGACTTCCATGTTTTTCTCTATGTATTTCTTCAAATTGGCTTTGTTTGAGGAAGATTTCATGCACTTCATTCATCAATGACAACACAAACTTTGTTAATTTATCAATGACAAAATGAGCCTTGTTGATTTTGTCTTTTGACATGAATGACAATACAAATGTTCAACACATCAAGTGATGCCTTTACTTTAGCCTTATTTGCTACTTTAAGTCTATTTTGGGGCTTATTCCCTAACTTGTGGGGGATTTACCCTAAAAATATTCTAATTTAATGTTGACTTGTAGGCTAAAAAATTAAAAAGGTTGAGGATGAGATCATATAAATAGATCACCTCACCTTATTGTAAAATCATAAGACAAGGGTTCTAATATGTTTTCTTCTCTTTTTCTTCTACTCTATGAGCTATTGATGTGATGTGCACTTCTCTTGGGACGCTTTTTCTTGCTTGGAGGATGAATGTGGATGAATCTAGGCTTTATTTTGTGTTCTTGTTAAGTGGATACTAAGAATGGTTGAAATAACTCATGCTCAAGGATGACCTAAGGTAACTCTTGCTCATTTTTTGATTAATGTTGGATATTTTCTCTTAAGGTAGGTCTATCGTTGCTCATAAGGTGCTTTAGGTTTAATTAGTGATTTATGTCAGCATTTTGTCTACTTGCTTGAGGAGACCTTCCTTTACAGAGGCTCTCCATTGTCACGTCGGGCCTTGGATTTTCATATTTGCCCTAGTTAGTGCTTTGCTACCTAACCCTAAAGGTTGCTAGCTTATGCCCTAGCTGCAAGTATTGAAAGCCATTTTAAATAGAGGGACGTTGATAATTGATCTCTCATTGCTCCAGGGATTGAGACAAGAATCATATCCCCTTGTCAATAAAATCACTATTTTTTTCATCAATTTTCTTCTTTTATTTCCTGTAATTTTGTGTTAAAAAACCCTAAAAATTTGAATAAATTCAAAAACCTAAAAATATTTAGAATTTGAAAGTTTTGGCCCACCCTAAAAATAGGCATAGTGGATTTATCCATTGATCTTTGACGACGTCCTCATTGGATATTGAAAAAACCCTAAAAATCTAATATTTCTGGGAAAACCCTAAAAATCTAGATAAATTCACAAAATACAAAATATTTGGAATTTGATAATTCTAGTCCACCCTAAAAATTCTCCCTACTGGATTTTGCATAGGTCTTTGAGGGCATCCTATTTCGGCCTAACGCATTGGGAAGCATGAAATTGCTCAAGCTAGGGTTCTTGTAGGGCTTTTGCAGTGCTCCTTGGAGCAAAAAGTGCACACTAGGCCACTTGACCTCCTCCCCTCAAAGGGAATTCTTTTAAGGCATTTCCTTGGAAAGAGTGAAGCCCTAGTCTTAGGATTTGTGAAGTTGCATTGGAAGTTGTGATATTGGTTTATACTGATTTGTGTATTGAATTAATTCCTCTACATGATTGATGTGTCTTAGTTATCCATTGTTGACGCCATATAAGGCACTGATCTTTGTTATAAGGATTGTATAAAGGCATTTGGAGGTTTGCAGGTGTCTCTCCCTAATTAGGGACTCTACCCTAAGTTTAGGAGTTACCCAAAGAAGTTAAGGTGCTAGATTGAGGTGACATTGGGTCTTTCCTCCTCTTACTTGCTTACCATTGCTAACACAATGCCGTACATAGTCTGTTTTAAAGGGCTTCTAATTTGATTGGTAACAAAGCCTATTATAAATATAAGAATTTGAAGAGTGTGGTCAAGGATATTGGTTTTGCCAAAAGAAACTCCACTAATCCTATAAAAGCAAAAAAATCCAATTGAAAGGGAGAAGATGGGCTCATTATAAAAGAAACAATGCCAGTTGAAAGGGAAAAGAGGAGCTAATATTATAAAAGAAAAAAAACCAATTGAAAGGGAGAAGAGGGGCTCATTATAAAAGAAACAAAGCAACTTGAAAAGGAGAAGCAGGGCTAACATTCTAAAAGAAAAAAAAACCAATTGAAATGGAGAAGAGGGGCTAACAATAGGGTTTTGAAGAAAGTAGAAGGGAAAAAAAAACCTTCAATTAAGGAAGGTTATATGATCAATTATAGGACAATGGTCATAATTGCTTAATGACATACTGGATTATGTTTAATGACATTTATGGGTGGTGTAAATCTCATTTTTTGTAAAGAATGGTGTAAGAAACCAATTGAACTTATTAAGATTAGTGAAAATATTAGTAATGGCCAACACCAACAACATAGCAAGAAAGACAATTTATTATGTACTTTGATGTGTTCTCTTGCTATAAAGCGATTCACTCACGTTGATCCATAATATGGATCAAGAGTGAGCATGGTTGGGATAGTTAATAGATTTTGATTTTGCATATCCTCAAAATATGATCATGCAGAGGCAAAAAGATGCCAATAGAGAAAATCAAATGGTGACATAGGGTGGGAACTTTGATGCATATGAAGTGAATCAAATTCCAACCAAAGAGGAAAGTCCACATAGTGTCATGTTTGTCAGAAGTTAGACATTGGAGTGTTGACACCCCAAGTGTTAAAACTAGTGATTTTCGCCAAGTATCAACATTAGTGGTTCCTAAGAAAAGGGTCTAGTTCACATGTGTTGAAGCAACAACAAAAATATTTCAAGATTTTTGGAATGTCATGTTTGATATTATATTTTATTTGAAGTTTCGAGTTTGAAGTTGAATTCATATTTAGGAGAGTGGTCCCAAGCACATGAAGATGAATTCTACTCAGAATTAAAAACGTTGAGCAAAACACAATATTCCAAAAATTTTGAAATATTTATGTGCATAAAATGACGAACAATAGAAAGTTACGTGATGTCAAAAAGTAGTTGAGTACAATGGTTGGAGCCATAGAAAATTGGCATCGACATGACTTAAAGTTTATATGCTTAAAGAAAGTGTCTCTCATGTTGTAAAGGTGGTATTGACAACCCTAAGCTACCCAAATTTCTAGGAGTCCTTAAAGTGTATGAATTGTACTTCATGCTAGCTATACAGATCTCCCCACATATATCATCGTGTGGATTTAACATCCTATACTAACTAGACCAAATGTGCCCTAGGACAACATAAAGATCCTCCATCTTGTCCTCCTCTATCTTGTCGTCATGATGACTTACATGCATTGATTTTACTCTTTGAGTTTTCCTCCCTTGGTCCAAATGTGTGATTTTGGCCTCCCATTTGATGTTTGGTACCATGGAAGGCTCCCCTAGCCTAGGGTTTCACTTTTATTGCCCTTGGTCACATATTAGTTTGGTAGGCATGTTGGTTCCCTTGTTTGGATCCCTCTTTGGATTATTGGACCAACTCTAGATTTGTGCATTGAATGGTGCCTTAGTTAGTTAGAGAGTCTCATTCTAGTCCACTAATGTCCCTAACCCTTTAGGGAAATTTTTTTTTAGGCTTTACTATTCATTGTTTGACTTATTGATTTGGGCATATGCTCGAAAGTGCAAGTCTCTTTATCTATACCACGGTCGTGTCTCACGACTTGTACATACTAGTGGAACATAGGAACGATCACTCTAGACTTACCTATGGTTTGGCCCAAACTCTTACGTAAGAATTGTCAACACTTGTACTTTGATTGTTAGAGAGAGAGAAATAATTCTATGTTTAACGTTTAGGTACTCCTATTGGAAAATTAAAGAATTAGTATATTAAGGAGCTATACATTCCAAGAAGAGGTGGCGTCTAAAGACAACATCACAACATTGAAGCGCAAGTGAGCATCACTTAACATACAATAAGAAACACAAAGAACCAACAATTTTCCAAACACAAGCACACTTCATGATTGATAGATCAATCCATAAGAGACCATCTATAGACAACACCAAGTTGTTACTAACTCCTTTTAAGTGAGGAAGACATGGTCAACTTTTGATTAGCTAGGACACATATTGAAGTCCTTGATATTAGCCTTGGTCGATTGCCATAGTTGACTCGATTAGCCAATGGAATGATTAGTCAATCGCTTAGTGGACTCTCTCCTAGTCGATTGTTGACTATCCATCTTGTCTCCAGAAGATCTAGAGGTGCGATGTACATGTTCTAACATCCCCCCATTAGCACAACACTTTGGAGATTCAAGGGGTGAAATTAAATTTTTTGTACACCCTCGATAGTTGCATATACTTAAATCCCAATCGTAGCGCGGAGTTTCACAAACTTTAGTTTTGTTAAAGGATTTCTGAAGATATCAACTGGATCATTTGTGTTGTAATAAATAACCAAGAACAACATCTTGTGCCAATGGCCTTAAATGATGAGAGATACCATTCTCAACAATTTGCATTGCACTTTGATTGTCATAATACACTACAGTGGATTCCTCAACTTGAAATCTGAGCTCACCCAAGAGACCAAGAATCCACACTTTTTTGTGCCAACATCAATTGCACCATGATATTTTGCTTCTATGGTCGAAATAGAAACCACCCTTTTATTTTTCCAAGCCTAGACTATGGGTCCAATGCGAAGATGAAATACAAAGCTAAACGTGGACTTCCTGTCATCTCCTTCTTTATCCTAATCCGAGTCAGTGTAGCTGATTAGCTAGTCTTAATATTGTAATACATTATACCAAGTTGATAAGTGACATTAATATATTGAACAATTCTCTTTGCATCCTTCAAGTGGATTTCCGTTGGATCCGACATGAATCAAGAAACCATACCAACAACAAAGGAAATATTAGGTCAATTGTGACTTAGTTAAATAAGACTACCAATAATTTGCATGTAGAGAGTAGCTTTGACTTCCAAAGAATCACATCGTTTAGTCAGTGTCACTCCCATTGGTAAGGTGTAGCACATAGTTTATAATTTTTAACTTTTTCATTTTGAACCTCTATAATAGATTTAGTACATATTTAGGTTGAGAAAGAAAGATACCATCATCCATTTATAAGACTTTATGCCCTAAAATAAATTTAATAGACTAAGGTCAATGATTTCAAAAGTACCTACTAATTATTTCTTCAAATCCAAAATTAAATCATATAATGCAACAATTAAAGTTTCACCATTTTCATCAAAGACATAGTTATTGTGATTTGATTTATAGCTTTTAAACCAAGAATGAGGAAAATTTATCAATCTTCTAATACCATGCCCTAGCGTCTTGTTTCAAGCCATACAAGGATTTCTTTAGTTGACGTATAAGATTTCCATCCTTCTCAAAGCAAGGGAGTTTCTCCATATAAATCTCCTTTGTGAGATCACAATCTAAGAAAGCGCTTTTGACATCCATTTGATGTACCTTCCATCCAAAATGAGCAACAAGTGAAAACATTAGTCGAACATAATTCATCTCCACAATGGGGAGAAAGGTTTTAGTGTAGTCAATGTTTTTTACTAAAAAAACCATTGCTACCAAATGAGTCTTATGCCTTCCAACACCTCTAGATGGGAATTTGGTCTTCTAAACCCATTAACACTTCACCATGTTCTTTCAGTTTGGTTGAGGAATTAAATTCCATGCTTTATTCTTCATTAAAGAATGATACTCATAATCCATAACAACCAACCATTCAAGTTAACCATGTGCATTTGAATATGTATCAAGATCACATGCCTTTAGGACAAGTTCCATTAGAGAAACACTACCACATTTTTTTTTCTTGAGTCATTTATATCGCCTACATCAACTCTAACAACTTCAATTGTATTTATTAAGCGATCTAGGAGAACAAATGTCCCTTATTGAAGGAGTTCTTCTTGTACTAAAATCATCGTCCCTTGTTGATTTGATAGGTGTTCCAAAACTTATGGTTGACTTCATTGTGTAAGGTCAATTGCTAGTCGATTTTAGTACATGAGGTGATTATCCATTGACATCCTTGGGTAGTAGTATGTTGATCCATAACACTCAACATTTCCACTGGATCATTATGTAGGAAGCCAAAAGAGGATTTCAACAAAGAAATACCTATTTTCTTCTCATTGAGGACAAGATCTCTCCTACAAGCAATCTCTTGTTTGATTGAATCGAACAACCTATAGGCCTTTGACTCTTTTGAGTAGCCATTCATAATACAATTATGACTTTTTGCATCAAACTTCTTTCTCTTGTCATCTAGAATATAAACTCATGTTATGCTACCATTAATCACTATGAGGTGTCCAATTGAGGGTTTCCTCCTCTACTCTATTTCTTAAAAGGAGTCATGTCCCTTAGATCTTTAGTTTGAATAAGGGTTAGAAGATAATTTGAGTAGTAAATAACTTATTCCCAAAAACTAGTGGGCATTCCTTTGGCTCAAAGTAAACAACATGCCATTTTGATCAAGAAGTTTGATTCTTCCTTTCAATAACAATGTTTTGTTGAAGTGTGTAAGGTACATATCTCTTCTGGGAGATACCATTATGTGACAAGTATATCTCAATGACCTTTCCCACATGTTTTCCTCCATTCTTTGATTGAATCGAACAACCTGTAGGCCTTTGACTCTTTTGAGTAGTCCATCATAATACAATTACGACTTTTTGCTTCAAGCTTCTTTCTTTTGCCATCTAGAATATAAACCCATGGTGTGCAACCAATCACTTTGAGGTGTCCAATCTATAAGATTTGAGCATATAGATCTAGGCACATAAACTAAAGAGATATATTGTGAAAATCAAATCATCAACCAACTAACCATGTAACAAGTGAGATATCATAGATCATTACACAAAAACTAGAAGCAACTAAGAAGAAAAGACTGATGTATTTCATTAACTATAATTAATGGAGGTGAACAAAATATATAGCATGACAATTTGAATTAGGTTAGGAGGCTATTCAAATTGCTCATGTAAGGATTGGAGACTAGTTAGTCTTTACTAGATCGAAAGACCGTTAGCTAGCTGTGCACACTGACCTTCACTGAGTTTAACTGACCCAAGACTCCCCAATCACTAGTTTTGACTAAGTGATATGAAAGAAACTGACTGTATGTGCATGCAAATCCTTAAAATCAATCAACTGGGGCACTTAGGGTTTGTTAGGGCTAGTTAGGGTCAATTGGGACCTAGAATAGAGGAGTGCATCTAGTCTTCAACCAGTTCCAGGCTCGGTCACTTATAAAATCAGGGAATAGTTCCTCAAATTAGGGAATATCCCCAATTCTAGGAATCCAACTCATGGTTGTCTGAGGTGGTCAATTTGGATGGGGTTTAGCCCACTAGAGTCATTAGGTCAAGGTAGAGGTGTCTAGGTAGAGGTTAATTTGCTCTATCACCCCCTCATAATCCTAACTAGGTGAAAAATAAAAAAATAGAAAAGGGTTTCGACAATTTGCTACCATATTAGGTACCTATGCACACATAATAAATTCTCTGAAAATTGGGAAAGAGGGAACCCCCCCGCTAATAAAGGAGAATGTGAAGAGAAAGCTTTAAGAAGCTTGCTCAATGGTCTGGAAGTTCAGGATATTTTTTAACCATATAAATTGCATGTGAAATTTGTATGTTAAAAACTCGTAAACATGCTTAAAAGATAAAATTTTAAATGCTTAAAACACACACATAAGAAAATAAACAGTATGCAAACCATGAAATTGGTGGACATTAGATGATAACGAAGTTCACCCCTCCTAGGCTAGGTCTCTGAGCCACTTCCAATGAGAAGGCCACTTTTATTAAGTCTTCAAAGCTTACATAGATGGGTTTCTGGAACCACCTCTGTTTTCTGTCAGTCAACAACAAAAACAGACAACACCACCGTGATCCTCTCAAACTTGTGAGAAAAATGAGTATAAAGTCGACTATGTTTGCTTGAGGCCTCCTTTGGCACACAAATCGAGACGAGCTCTGCCTGCAATTGTAAAGACTATACATATTTCCCACCTCGAGAATTGTGCCTATCAATGGCTATACTTTCCTCTAGATCTGTGCCTGTACACTGTCTCAGTATCTATGACTATGCTTTGTGTGTATTGATCTCCCATCGTGGCTCCAAAAGAGGTTTTAGATACAAGTTTTAGGCGCGTGTGGAGGAGCCACGCGCCCCTTTTGGGCCCGATCCTTTGCTTGCAAATCTTAAACAAAATTCGTCGTTGCCCAACAAACGGGCTGGTTGTGGGCTAGTGGCAACACATTGTGTTGGTTGTGTGGAGGTTGCGAGATCCATCCCCATTGACTCCATTATGTTGGCGTATTGTTATATTTGGTGGCACTTTGTTGGTTCTACGGTGGCGCTTGTGGGTTGGCATGTGGCACTTTGTTGGTTCTATGGTGGCGCTGGTTGATTGGCATGTGGCTTGGTTCCACGGTGGTTTGTTATGATGTGTTGACTCCTCTGTTCTGCGTTTGGTTGGTTACACACACGGACTAGGTGTTGGCCATGGCCCTTGACCTCGACCCTTTTCCCGCCCAAGCTTACTTTGAACCTTAAATATAAGTGGCCTCCCTATAGTGTTAAGAAACACTTGTGATACTCTTGGCTAGGCGGGCAGGTTGAAGTCGTTGGTGGAGGTTGAGGTCGTGGGTTCGATCCCCATGGTCACCATAATTTTTAATGAACGATACAATACATGCCAACAGGGCTGCCACGTGGCATGCCTTGATTGGTCCTCATCATCTCTGCCATGTCATCACCCTCGAACACATGCCCTGCTGTGGAACTGCCATGCCAACAACTTGTCCACATGGAACCCTATGGTGGTGCCATGTGGCATTCATATGTTGATTGTACCTGCCACATGGCACCCTGTGGGTGTGCCACGTGGTCCCCCTTTTTTGCCATTTTTACAACATTTTAACATTTGTGCCTAGATTTCAAAACCCCATATCTTTGTCTTTCAAAGACCGTTTCACACGAAACGAACGTTGCCGAAAATCTCTTGACGAGCTCTTCGCATCTATAAGCTTTAATTCACTTTTTGGAGACTTCCATTTTGATCGAACTTTGAGATCCTCCTGGATCAAACCTTCCCACTGGAAAGCTTTTGGGCCACCAAAAGCATGAGATCATTCAGAAAACAAGTGAGGCTACAATTCCCTCACTCTTCCAGTCTCTAGCCACCGTGCTTTGCTTGGATGCATTCCTTTCAGCCACAGACAAAGAAATTCCATGTCACCTCTTCGTGAAGATCTGACCTTCTTATCAAGTATAATATCTTCCTGAAGTTCATTGAGATATTCAGGAGCAAACTTGTCAATAGAAGGTACTTGAACTTGTACATGTTGGTCCACAATCATAGGAGGCTCATACAGTTTCAAGTTTTCCACATTAACAACGAAATACATTTGCATATAAGGAGGTAGTTCTAACCGAAAAACATTATTACCGACTTTATCCAAAATTGTAAAAGGTCCATACCTGATAGGTTTCAACTTTCTACCTTTTCCTCGGAGTTGATCTTTGCTGATATAAAGCCATACTCGATCACCCATTAGAGGAAATTTCAACTCAAAATGGGCCTTTTAACTTTTATTCAAATTCCATGTCATCATGTGTTAGCCAATGAAATTGCTTTAAATTTGAAATACCGTATAGGTCTTAAACACTTTTTTAATATAAATTTGGGGATAGGTATCATAAAAAAACTACCTTTTTGTTTGTATTTTTGACATATCTCCCTGTATTTTTACTCAAATTTCGATCGGGAGAGCTCGTTGGATGTAGAATTAAATTCCGCATCCAACGAGTACTCACTCGGCATACTTTTGACAGACCCCGTTATGCCAAAAACAAGAAATACCTGAAAAAATGGAATGATGATGTCATCATTCCATTTTTTCAGGTATTTCTTGTTTTTGGGGTAGCGGGGTCCGTAAAAAGTATGTCGAGTGGGTACTCGTTGGATGCGGAATTTAATTCCGCATCCAACGAGCTCTCCGGATCGAAATTTGAGTAAAAACACAGGGAGATATGTCAAAAATACAAACAAAAAAGTAGTTTTTTTCTTTTCTTCCTCCAAAATTAATAAATATTATTTTATTATTTTAACTATTATTTTACTAGTTCATTTTAGGAGGCCCATTTTGAGTTGAAATTTCCTCTAATGAATTTGGAAATGATGATCCACCTGATGCTTTCGATGTCTTTCTTTATATTTGGCTTGACTTGATTCCAACTATTCCTGCACTGTTTGATGAATCAACTGGATCTGCTGAATAAACTTTCGAGCTTTATTCGCATCAACTTGTCCAAATTCCACTGAATCTTTTAAAAAAACAAAGTCTAAAGGAGATTTTGGAAAATACCCAAAACATGTCTCAAATGGAGACTTCTGCATTGAAGAGTGTATGGCTCTGTTGTAGGCATGCTGAACATAATGTAACTATTCATCCCAAAGCTTAGGATGCTTGGCATAATACCCTCAAAGAAGATGTACAACGATCCGATTGACCACTTCAGTTTGTCCTTCAGTTAGTGGATGAAATGCTGTGCTTTTCTTTAGCTTTGTGTCCATAAGTTTCCATAATGATAACCAAAATTTCCCAAGGAAGAGGGAATCTTGATAAGGTTTAATAGAATTAGGAAGTCCAAATTGGACCCATAGATTTTGAAAGAACAAATGAGTAGTCATCTCAGTTGTGATTTGCTTTTTACAAGGCATTAATATGCACATTTTACTGAATCTATCCACGACAACATATAAATAATCATGTCCCTTTCTAGACATTGGTAACTCTCCTACAAAATCCATCGAAACACTTTCCCATGGACGAGAAGGAACTGGAAGTACAGGCCTAACATTCCGTTAGTTGGCTTGTTGCACACACGACACATGATTTTACGTACTTGGACATAGTATCATTCATTCGAGGCCAATAACAAAACTTTTGTAATTGTGCTACAATCATTTCTTACTCCAAAATGTCTTGAAATGAGAGAAGTATGAGCTTCTCTTATCACATGTACTCTTTCACTTTGTGGAATACAATTTTTTCCAAGATGATACAACTTGTCATGTATATGTTGATTTAGTTTTTCATTCTGATAGCCATGCCTTAATGATTCATATACTTCTTTAAAGTCTTCATCCTTAACATATTGTTCAACATAACTTGAATGTACCAAAGGAATTTGTTGAATGACAATAGAAGGATTTAATGGAGGTCTAGATAACATATCTGCAACTTTGTTCTGAATTCTTTTCTTATACTTAATAACCAAATGAAATTGTTGTATAAAACCCATCGACCTGAAATGCCTTGATTGTTGTAGCTTAGTTTGTGATTGAAGATATTGTAGTGGTTGATGATCAATATGTATAATTGTTTCTTGACCCATTAGGTAATGTTTCCACTTCTTTACACTTTGTACTAATGCATACAACTCTTTGTCATAGGTAGGATAGTTGATTATTGTTTTAGAGAAGGTTTCAGAATGATATCATATTGGTTTTTTTATGTTGCATTAAGACTGCCCCCATAGCATAACCAGGAACATCAATTTCCATCTCAAATGGTTGTTGTAGATTCATTAGTGCAAGTACTGGAGCTGTGTTGATCTTTTTTCTTCTTTAGTGTGTCGAAGGATTTTTGTTCCTTTCCTTCGCATTGAAAGACTTTGTTCACGCTTGTCAAAGCATGTAAAGGAGAAGCTATGAAGGAGAAGTTCGCAATGAACTTCCTTCAGTATTGGGCTACTCCCAAAATGCTTCTTACATTAGTTACATTATTTGGCTTAGGCTAACTTACTATGACCTCCACTTTAGAGGGATCAATCTTCAGTTCATCACCCCTTACAATGTAACCTAAATAAACTAAAGATGTCTTTCCAAACTCACATTTGGACATCTTTAAGTACAATTTTTCCCGTAGAAGTACATCCAATACCTGTTTTACATGCTTGACATACTCTTCCCAAGTTTGACTAAAAATCAAAATATCATCTAAGTAGACTATGATGAAGTCATCAATGAAGGGCCTAAACACATCATTCATCACCCTCGTAAATGTTGCAGGTGCATTTCAAAGCCCAAAGGGCATTACCATTAATTCATACAATCCATGTTTAGTTTTGAAAGCAATCTTCCAAATATCATTGTCATGAATACGAATTTGATTATAGCCACTTTGTAAGTCTAACTTAGCGAAAAAGATTGCATTCTTAAGCTGATCCAAAAGATCATCAATTCGAGAAAGAGGATACATGTTCTTAATTGTGATTCTGTTCAGTGCCCTGTAATCAACACACATACGCCATGTGCCATCCTTTTTAGGCACCAAAACAATCGGTGAACCACACGGAGAGTAACTTGGTCGAATGTCCCGTCTCTCAAGCAATTCCTGAACCTGCTTCCTTATCTCTGCATTCTCAATTATGGAAGACTTGTACATACCAATATTAGGAAGAGGTGCATCGTGCTGTAAATGAATTTCATGTTGAATTTCTCTTTTAGGAGGTAACCCTTCAATTTCTTGAAACAAAATATCATAATCAGATACCACTTTCATCAAGTGCTTTTTAAGTTTTGGATCACATCCCTTAAAAGATTTAGTTTGTTCAACATATTTTGCTTTTACTATCATAAGGACAAAGTTCTTACTAGCATTTACCAACCTCTTCATTTCATTTGCAGAGATTAAAGAAATATTAGTTTTCATGCGATGTGCACGAACAATGTATTCAATACCATCTTTAGTGAGATGATACCTATTATCTTCTATGCAAAAGATAGCCTTCCTATCATAAAGATACGAACTACCGAACACAATACCACAAATATCCAACGAGACCACATCTAGATCTACTTCATCAACAAATCCAAAAGTAATAGAAAATCTAAGACTACATTGTTTTGTAACTTGCAAATATGCATTATCACATACCCATCCAAGTGGATATGGTTTAGGGTGTAACTTAGTTTACAGGTGTAATTTCTTAACTATTTTTTCTGAAATAAGATTTTCTTGTGATCCACTACAAAAGAGAGTATCAATTTTTGTATGTTTGGAGATTACTCTAATATGAAATAGCTCACTCCTCTTTTTTTCATCAACAACATGTTCATTCTTTGAAACATAAATAAAAGGATTTTTACCTTGAATGCTTGTAGCAACCACCTTACTTTCATCCCCAGAATCAGATCCCAAATCATGTTGGATTGCTGTCGCAGTAGACTTTTTTTCTTCTTTATTTTGAAACTTGTCAGGCTTGAGTTTCGGATGAAGTTTCCAACANCTTTTTTTTTTTTTTTTTATATAATTCTGACAATGAGTGCATGTAGGGTTTTCTACTTCTTTCTTCACAGTAACTGTGTGTTTACCTTTGACCTTACCTTTAAACTTGTTTCCATCTGGTTTGAAAGGTTTCTTGGAAAATTTTTCTTTTGTATTCTTCCCCTTTGACTCTATATGGGTCGCTTGAAAATATACCTCATCAAGGTTAGTTGGATTAAACATTAGTATCATATGATGTAAATTACTATGTAATCCTCCTATATACTTGAGAAGAGTTTCTTGAGTGTAGAGAGGTATACCAAGTACCAAATCTATTTTTTTTAATTCTTGTGTGTATTCCTGTACACTTTGTGCCTTACCTTGCCTCAAGTTCTTCCAGTCCATCATAGCTTGCTGCATGTACCATAATGGATAAAACTACTATTTTGATGCTGAAGTGAACTCATACCAAGAGGAGATGGTTTTACCTTTTGTGTCAAGATCCTCTTCAGATCTGCTCTCCCACCAGATGACAACAGTCCTTGCAAGTTGGAGAGAAGCCAATTAAATTTTAATGCTATCTTTAGTAAATTTTTGAATCCTACAGTAAACTTCTATTTGACGGATCCAATTGTATAATTTCTCAGTGTTAAGTTCTCCATTGTACATACGTAATTCAAACTTAATATCTAGCTTTAATTAAGGCACATTAAAGTCAATTTTTCCATCAAGTTTCTTTTTCTTTTCAAATGGAGAATGTAAAGAACCATCAAGATAAGAGGGGGAAGATGGTGGAGTTTTAGGAGATTCCTCACCACCTCCTTTTTTACCTTCAACATGAGATGGACCACCTTGTTCACCTTTCTTCCGATCTTGATAAAGCTCCTCTACCACTGTTTGCATTCTCAAAAAAGCTTTAAGAAATTCGCCTTCATATGGGATTGAAGAAGTTGATTCTTCTCCTTTTGATGAAACCATTTTCCCTCTTCTTGAACCAATTTCAAGATCAAATTCTTCAAGTTCTCCTTCACCACGCTGTATCCTGGATCTTGTTAACATTCACAAACTCACAATGCAATATTCAAGCTGCTCTGATACCAAACTTGATCTAAAATTTAAGGATATTTTTTAACCATATAAATTGCATGTGAAATTTGTATGTTAAAAACTCATAAAAAGACTTAAAAGATAAACTTTTAAATGCTTAAAACACACACATAAACAAATAAACAGTATGAAAACTATGAAATTGATAGACAACAGATGATTACGGAGTTCACCTCTCTTGGGATACGTCTCCGAGGCACTTCCAACGAGAAGGTCGATCTTATTAAGTCTTCAAAGCTTACATACATGGGTTTCTAGAACCACCTTTGTTTTTTGTCCGTCAACAACAAAAATAGACAGCACCACTGTGATTCTCTCGAAATTTCGAGAAAAATGAGTACAAAGTCGACTATGTTTGCTTGAGTCCTCCTCTAGCATGCAAATCGAGATGAACTCTACCTGCGGCTGTACAGATTGTACGGATTTCCCACCTTAGGAATCGTGTCCATTAATGGCTATACCTGCCTCGATATCTATGTCTATACTCTGTCTCGGGATCTGTGCTTGCGCTCTATGTGTACTGGTCTCCCATTGTGGCTCTGAAAGGGGTTTTAAATACAAGTTTTGGGCGCGCATGGAGGATCCACGCGCCCTTTTTGGGCCCAATCCTCCGCCTACAATTCTTAAACAAAATCCGTCATTACCCAACCAACGGACTGGCCGTGGGCAAGTGAAAACACGTTGTGTTGGTTGCGCAAAGGTCGCGGGATCCATCCTCATCGACTCCATTATGTTGGTGTATTGTTATATTTGGTGTCTTTTTGTTGGTTCTACGGTGGCGCTTGTTGGTCGGCATGTGGCTTGGTTCCACGGTGGTTTGCTATGCTGTGTTTTATCCTCCATTATGCTTTTGGTTGGTCACACACATGACCTTGGTGTTGGCCATGGGGTCAAGGGCTAAGCCCTCGACGCCACCCCTTTTTCCTCCCAAACTTACTTTCAACCTTAAATATAAGTGGCCTCCCTATAGTGTTAAGAAACACTTGCACTACTCTTAGCTAGGCGTGTGCGTTGAAGTTGCCGGTGGAGGTTGAGGTCATGGGTTCGATCCCCATGGTCACCCTAAGTTTTAATGAACGATACAATACATGCCAACAAGGATGCCACGTGGCAGGCCCTGATTCGTCCACATCATCACTTCCATGTCATCACCCTCGAACACGTGTCTTGCTATGGAACTGCCACGTGGAAACTTGTGGTGCTGCCATGTGGAATCCATACGTTGAGTGTACCTTCCACGTGGTACCTTGTGGGTGTGCCACATGGCCCCCCTTTTTTTGCCATTTTACAACATTTTAACATTTTTGCTGTGATTTCAAAACCCCACATCTTTTGCATTCGGAGACTGTTTCTCACGAAATGAACGTTGTCGAAAAGCTCTTAACGTTGTCGAAAAGCTCTTGACGAACTCTTTGCATATGTAAGCTTTAATTCATTTTCTGAAGACTTCCATTTTGATCGAACTTTGAGATCCTCCTGGATCACTCAAAAGATGCTTTCACTCCTAAGTAGCTGTCAATTGAGTAAATTGCTTCTTGATGAAGGGATTTACGAAGATCCATGCAAACCTTTGTGAACTCCTTCTTTTGAAGTGCATGTGAACCCATTCATGAGATCCAAACACTTTGAAGTTCTTGAATGGTGGTTCTTGACCACTCCTTGCTTCTAATGGAGGAAATCCCTTGAAGCTTTTGTGTGAAACTTGGTGAACTGTAGGAGCAAAGGCTTTAGATATGGAGAATGAGAAGATATTTTGGAGGTCTTCTTCAACAAGAACATTGTTTGGGATAAGTTCTCCAATGTCTTCTTCAATTTGAACTTGATTTGGGACAAGTTCCAATGGATAGAATAAATTTGTAGATCACCTCTTCTTTTGGGCATGTAAAAGGGTCTTCCTTAATTGAGTGGTGGATCATGCATGTGCATATGTCCTCATATTCCATATGTTGCGAAGCTTCTGGGGCCTCTTTCACCCTCTCAATGTATGTGAATATGTTCTCATAGGACATGTGTTGTGAAGCTTCGGGGGCCTCCTTCAACAAGACTAGATCTAGCATACCAACTATATAGAAATTGAGATGGGGAAATAGGAGGTCCATGGCTGCAAAGGAGCTCTCTAATGGCTACAAATGAGCTCTTTGATGACTACAAAATCTTTGCTGCAACCTTCAACGAGACTAGATCTAGCATACCAACTATGTAGCAACTAAGTTGGGGAAATACGAGATCCATGGCTGCAAATGGGATCTCTAATGGTTGCAACTGAGGTGTTTGATGGCTGCAAATGAGATCTCTAATGGTTGCAAATAAGCTCTTTGATGGCTGCAAAAGCCCTTCTTTAACTTACCAATGGTTTATCCCTGACAAAAAATCACTGGAACACTGACTAGTTTAGTACTCGTACAACTCTAATACCATGTAAGATTTGAGCATATAGATCTAGGCACATAAAGTAAATATATACTGTGAAAATTAAACAACAACCAACTAAACATGTAACAAATTAGATATCATAGATAATTACACAAAAAGTAGAATCTTATAAGAAGAAAATAATAATGTATTTCATTAACTATAATGAATGTAGGTGAACGAAATATATAGCAAGGAAATTCAAATTAGGTCAAGAGGCTATTCAAATTGTTCATGGAGTGCTTGGAGACTAGTCAAGCTTAACTAGATCCAAAGACCCTTAGTTAGCCATGCACACTCACCTAGACTGAGTTTAACTAACCCAAAACTCCACAATCACTAGTTTTGACTGAGTGATGTGCAAGCAACTAACTATATGTGCATGCAAATCCCAAAAATCACTCAACTAGGGCGGTTAGGGTTTGTTAGGGCTAGTTAAGGTTAGTTAGGACCTAGATTAGTGGAAGACATCTAGCCCTCAAGCAGTTTCAGTCTTAGTCACTCCTAAAATTAGGGATCCATTCTTCAAATGAGGGAATGCGCCCCCAAATTAAGGAATGCACCCCAATTATAGAAATCCAACTCTAGGTTGACTTAGGTGGTAAATTTGGATGGGGTTTGGCCCACTAGAGTCATCATATCAAGGTCTAGGTGGCTAGGTATGAGCGGGTTATTTTCTCTAACACAATCAAGGGTTTCCTCCTTCACGTCATTACTCAAAAGGAGTCATGTCCAATAGATCTCTAGTTAGAATCAAGTTTAGAAGATAATTTGTGTAGGAAATAAAAAACGCCCAAAAACTAGTTGGCATTTCTTTGGCCTGAAGTAAACAACATGCCGTTTCAATCGAGGAGCTTGATTCTTCATTTCAATAACACTGTTCTATTGAAGTGTGTAAGGTATACATCTCTTCTGAGTGATACCATTATGTGACGATCATATCTCAACAACCTTGCCCATAAATTTTCCTCCATTCTTTGATAAAAAAAACATTTCACAAGTCAATCACATTACTTTTCAGCCAATGCCAAAAATTCCTTGAATTTTTTGACAACATGATCCTTATTTTTCAAGAAATATACCCAAGTATAATGGAAAAATTATCAATATTGAAAGTCAAAACATACCTCACACCTACTAGTGATGGTTTTTTCAAGCAACATAGGTCATTGTGGACGAGTTATAGTTCAGTCTTTGTTCTCCAGACCTTCTTCATTTCAAATGTAGAATGGTGATATTTTCCATGGATACAACCTTCACATACACCATTAGGGGGAACGACCGTAGGTAGACTAGTAACCACGTTATACTTTACCATCCACTTCATACTTTGGAAGTTTAGATGCTTGAGTTTTTCATGCCAAATTCTACTCGTACACTCTATCCTAAGGGTTATGAATACCCTCAGTAAAACAACAAAGTTATTGTGCATAATTTTCACAACAAATTGATTGGGCCAAAATTTAACCTTCTTGCTAGTTTGTGTTAGTTAGGGTATAGGAAACAAATTGGCACTCAAACTTAGTAGATGATACACATAAATGATCACACCATTTTAACGTTCAACTTTAGCACAACCAACAATAGTAAGAGCATAATCATAAACAATGGTTTTTTTATTGTACCCTTAATGAAGAAAATGGAGAAGCATCTTTAGCCATATGATGGGTACAACCAGGGTTGACTATCCACTCACTACGAGAAGTGTGAGCATACAATTCCTAAGAAGCACTAACACAAAACACATAGTTATCTTCTTTACCATCTAAATGTTGTGCTTTAAGTAGGCCGATTGTCTAGTTGAGATGACTCCAAGATTCTTGACTTTATCTTGAAGGTCTTTAGTCTTCTTCTAGCAAACCTTTTCTATATGTCCTAATTTTTTGCAATATATATGGGTCTTCTTCTTCTTACCTTTCTTAGTCAATGTTTGATTGTCATGCTTCTTCTTAATAGTCTCGTTGATGCAATCATGTGCTTTTCCTCTGATTGCTTGCTCAACCTCTTTCTATATAGTTATGTTGACCTTTGCCCTTAAACAAATGGGCATGTTGCTTAACATCAAGTTTCCCTTCATCAATCAATTTTTTATGTGCCCTTTGTTATGATCCAAGGGAGGAATATATGGGGTTAAATGTATATGATATGGCCCAAGGTGGGCATACACTGGGTTAAATGTATATGTATGGGGTATATATATATGTAATAGTGGTTGGATTAATGAAGATCCCAAATGTGCAATGAGTGAATATGTATATATAGAGGTCACATCATATGCATTTAACCCCATATATGCCCTTCTTGGTTCATGACACCCTTTTTAGAAAGGGCCACATAAATAATCAAAGGAATAATCTTTATAATCTTCTTTTTTGGAAGGCTAACTAACACAGATTGTCAAACATAGTACATCATTTGGTCTCTAGATTCATTAAGATCATGAGTCTATGCATTAACCATCTATCTTCAAAAGTCTTGATCCACATTCACTTAGTTTCAATTGGACCTTCTTCACACGAGCCGATTTCTCTTCAACTTTGATCTTGAAGATGGGTGGAGTGTCCACTCGAAACGCGTCGATCGCGTTTAAACTTTGACACAGTTCATATCCAAAAGATCAAATACAATTTTCAATTTTGTCAAAGAAGAGAGGATAAAGAGAGATCAACTCTTTCTCAATCTACATAACTTGACTTTCTTTGGTCTTATCAAACAAAATCTTTAGCCTCTTTCATACTGGATTATGGCAGTCAATCCTGCTTGTATGAAAACAAATCTCTCTGGAGATATTGGTTGGTATAACTCCTATAGCCTCATCCTTCTCTCTATAGATGACAAACTTCTATTGATCATTCACTGGCTCTGGAACCATAATCTTATGGTAAACTACGAAAGCACTTTATTCTTCAATATTGTTTCCATATCTAAATGTGGCCATTCAGAACCATAAGTTCTTGCTTAGAGCTCACGATTATGATCTATAGAACTTAACACTAACTCAGTATTCAAGTTGAAATATTGAGTCAACCTATCAGAGAGGTCCAATTCATGAGGAAGGCATGTGTGTGACAATCTCTAGAAGGCTTATAGGCATCAACCTTGGTCTTAAACCAATAGATTTGGTACCATGTTGGAGAACCATAGATTAGTAGATCAAGGGGATATAAATTCTAAGAAAAGGTGGTGTCTAAAGATACCATTACAAC
Organism: Pseudotsuga menziesii; assembly: GCA_001517045.1. Lineage (NCBI taxonomy): Eukaryota > Viridiplantae > Streptophyta > Pinopsida > Pinales > Pinaceae > Pseudotsuga > Pseudotsuga menziesii. The sequence goes on along the minus strand of LPNX010531964.1, from coordinate 108,612 downwards.
ACTTAAGAACAAGCTAACATCACTTAAGATGCAATACAAAACACAAAGAACCAATAAAATTCCATACACAAGTACACCTCATGATTGGTAGATCGATCCATAAGACCATTTGTATATAGCACCAAAGTGTAACTAACTCCCTTGAAGTGAGGAAGACATGGTTAAATTTGATTGGCTAGGATGTGCATTGAACTCCTTGATTTCAACCTTGACATGCACACTAGTTGATTGCCATAGTTGATCTATTTGACCAATGGAATGTGCACTTGATCACTTAGTGGACTGGGCCTAGTTGATTGCCAATTGTCAACTAACTACTTTTAGATGATCCAAAGGTGTGATGAATTTGTTGTTCTAACAACATCATTAAGGAATTCCCAATACTATTTTCCATACTTGCTCTGTGTTAGATGTCTTTGATCTGAAATTGAAACTCTATCGTATTGAAAGCTCATTTTTGAATTTGTGATCTACTTCCACCTTTGACGGTCTTGGGATTTCTAGGACCTTCTATCTCCATTGACCCATCACTTGCTAAACACTGCTAGAGTGGGTTTCTCCTCTTCGCAAAGATGTATCTCCCTTTGTTGGATTAATTGGTAGGATCTTGTGGTGTCTTGGTCCCATCCCTTTACATTGCAATGAATGCTCATCTCCGTCTTAAAGGCAACTTCAACCTAGGCTTGCAAGTAAGAACCTTTCTTTACTAAGGGCACATTGGGTCACATACTTGCATTCATCGATATATCTTTTGTGCATGTCATACCAGCCACTTCATTTTTATTATTGAAGATGGATGGTTGTTTCTTTTATTCGTAGAGGAAGATTGACTTATTTAGGTACGTTAAGGGGTTTCTTACCTTTCTTGATTGCTTGTTGTTTCTCTTCTCCAAGCCCAAGTTGTTGATGTTCTATTAGTTTAGAGTAGGTTGTACTAGTTAGTTGAAAAATGTAGTTAAGGCTTTCTACCCACCTTTTAAGACAAATAAACCCAGGATCATCAAAGGAAATTGAGATTATGCTTGTTGTTAGCTACTTTCATTGGGTTTAAATGGGTTAGCTAGGTTGCATTTCATCCTCATTTACTTTGATTTATAGGGTTGCTTATTGTCTTAGGTAGACTAAGTACATCATATAGAATAGAAAGAAGTAATCAATCTTGTTTCTTTCTCTCTATCATGTTTAACATAGTTACCAACACGATGAGAGTTGTAATGTCAAACAAAACTATAGCCCTAAAAACTCATATTTTTGCATCACATAATCAACCCTTGCAGAAAATATCTGCTATGAATAACACCTTTATTTTAAGGTTAATTACAACATTTTTCAACCATGATTTAAAGACATGTAATGTTGTGAAAAACCCTTACAATCAACCTTTGAGTTGAAAAGTGGTGCTACTAGTAACACCATCATTTTGCTTTTCTTTTAAGGTCACAATTATGAGTTTTTAAAAACCATGGCTTTAACAACCAACATCATTGTAACTAAATCCTTAAAATCAATCTCCGAAAGAAATGTGGTGCTACCACCAGCACCTTATTTTTTTGAGGTTCAAACCACAACATTTTCAAAACCATGATATAAAGATGATCAATACTGCAATAAACAAAACTTCAAAACTAACACTCATTTAGAGTTAGTTTATCACTCAAAGCACATATTTTTCTTGAGATATAAGGCTACAAATGTAAGAAATCAACCTTAGTGATTTTAGGTTAAAATTAGGGTTTTCGTATTAGGTTTTTAGTAATTTAAGGTTTTAGTCTCTTAAGCTCTTTATACGAGTGATGACCTTCAATGTAAGGTTGTATCATACTATTGAATAATAATATTGTGTTGTGTTATTGAGCTTTAATGCGTTCGCTGATGCAACCCTATCTAGGATTTCTTGCTTATCGGTTTTCGTAACCATGATATAAAGATCCGTATCGTAACAAACAAAACTTCAAAAATAACACTCATTTAGAGTTAGTTTATCACTCAAAGCACATATTTTTGTTGAGATATAAGGCTACAAATGTAAGAAAGCCACCTTAGTGATTTTAGATTAAAATTAGGGTTTTTGTATTAAGTTTTTAATAATTAAAGGTTTTGGTCTCTTAAGTTCTTTATACTTGAGGGAAGACCTTCCTTCACTGTAAGGTTGTATCATACTATTGAATAATAATATTGTGTTGTGTATTATTGAGCTCCAATGCGTTTGATGACGCGATCCTATCTAGGATTTCTTGCTTGTAAGAAAGCCACCTTAGTGATTTTAGGTTAAAATTAAGGTTTTTGTATTAAGCTTTTAATAATTTAAGGTTTTGGTCTCTCAAGTTCTTTATACTTGAGTGATGAGCTTCCTTCAGTGTAAGGTTGTATCATACTATTAAACAAGTGCTGCGTGGCAGCGAATACCTGCCGAGGTTGGTAGGTCGAATTGTATGTATGAGGTTGGTTCCAACTTTGCTTCATGCATGATGGATGATTGTATTGTTTGCTCTTCACAGAAAAAACATGGTTGATTGCATGTAGTTGCTACACTCTTGTCGTTGCCACTTCCATGATTTGCTAGTGCAATGTGTCTTGCTTTAAGAAAAACATTGGGATGTGTATTACTTCAAGGATTCGTTTCCGCTTCTGTGATTTGCTAGTGCCAATGTGTCTTGCTTCAAGAAACACATTGCAATGTGTATTGCTTCAAGAAACACATTGCAGGTTCACTATGCTTGGGATTTAATGAACCTTAGCCAAATAAAAATACGAGGCATGGGCGAGGCTTTCAAGACACTATAGATTGTATTATAGATCCAACTGATTAGGCTCGAATTACTTAGATATAGATTAACACTATAGATTGTATTATAGATCCAATTGATCAGGCTCAGATTACTTGGATATGGATTAGTACATCACTACATGTTATGTCACAAGTAACACAGCCAAACATCCCATTAATATTTCCTTCCTCAAGATTAGGGAAAGATACATAAATTGGAATTATTATTATTATTATTGTTAATAAATAATTCATTGTTTATGCGATAAAAAGACTAACGAAACCGACATATTTTTGAACAGCTAAAGTGCATATTGAAAAAAGTCTTTTGCTGGATCGGATCAAAATTGGGAGCTTGTGGACCTTCTTTATAAATCTTCGGAAGCTCGATGTCTTTGAGGTCTCCCTTAGTCTGAGCTCCTCCTCTGGTAACAGCATTAACGGTCTGACTAGGTACTTCATTCTTCGGTCTATGCTCAGAGTTAACCAGATTAGCTAAACACTTTGACCAATACTTTTACTATGCTTCGGGGAATGCTTGGGATTTAAATGAACCTTAGCCAAATAAAGATTAGCTAAACACTTTGACCAATACTTTTACTATGCTTCGGGGAATGCTCGGGATTTAAATGAACCTTAGCCAAATAAAAATAAGTGGAAATTTAAAAGAACACAATGGTCAGTTATCTAAAAGTGAAACTAAGCTGCCATTAAAAGAAACGTTAAACACTTTGACCAATACTTTTACTATGCTTCGGGGAATGCTTGGAATTTAAATGAACCTTAGCCAAATAAAAATACGTGGAAATTTAAAAGAACACAATGGTCAGTTATCTAAAAGTGAAACCAAGCTGCCATTAAAAGAAATGCTAGACATCAATCGTCATTTGCTTAACATTGTATATATTTCTAATTTAATTTAAAATTTAAAAAAAATGAGTCACAATTAAACTTTTGAAATTTTTGTAGATCATCTTTAATTAAAATTAAAATTATGCGAATCAAATGACATATGCTTCCTGGATATATTTTCTTAAAAAACAAAATTTAAATTTCATCTTTCCACTTTTATTTCCTTTTCTTTTCCAAATAGAAAACCTTCGGTGTAATTAAAGTACACTTAGTTAACGTGGTAAGATTCACGTGATATTGCAAATCGAAAGGTATGTGGATATTAAGGTTAGCGGAAAAATAATTGCAAGAAAAATGGGATCATATTCTATCACATATGTAGTTCCCACCACATTGCAAATTTGAGTATAAAATACCGAAACAATCCATTTCTTTTGCATTCCGGAGCAATCTGTAATTTTTGTTTTCAGGCTGCTTGTTTCATACAATCTCTCTTTAGCGTCTCAGGTTTGATTCTCAGCCCATTTTTGTATGGGCCTTATTTAGACTTTTTGGATCTAAACATGTTTCGAGAATTTGGATCTTGCTTCACCTGAAAATTGGCTGATTTAGATTTGATAATGTTGATCATTATTGATCATGACGTGGAGCAACTCTCCCAGATCAACAAAATGGGCAAGTCTATCTGCTGTTTAGATTGCCATGAATGGATATACTAACTGAAAAGAATTGAAGAGTATATACTAAATATCTAACCCGAATTCTAATGGGAGGCAGCTGGACATGGCTATAAGCAATTAGCGGGTGAGTGATGATGGTGTCCTTATCATCGTTGCTAACCATCTTAACGGAGTCAAATGCAATAAACACAGTTTACGAGGTTTCAACTCTTGATCAGACTCGGATTAGGTTCAGGCCTACTTGAATAATTGTTCGACCTCTCAATTAATTAAATGGCACGCTGCCCCTTATGATAGAATACATTTTCCTGCCAAGTCTTGGGTAGCGCATCTGTACTTAATGATTAAAATCCTGAACTATTAGCAATAGTAAGGTAAATGTTCTTTAAATCCCCTATTTTGCAATTCAGCAACAACTGTGTTAGTTAGAATACATTTTTTCCTTCCAAATCCTGGGTAGCGCATCTGTACTAAATGATTAAAATCCTGAACTATAATTAATAGTAAGGTAAATGTTCTTTAAATCCCCTATTTTGCAATTCAGCAACAACTGTGTTAGTTTTTGTGAACTGTGAATATAGGGCTGCCAGTAAGTTATTATTATATTTTTCTTTATCCAATATTCTCCTAAATAATAAGGAGATATAACCAAAAGACATACTAAATTACATAGCTACACGTCCTCGCTATAGACATGAAAAATTACATTTAAGACATTTAAGCCTGCATGCACAATCACATGGACAATCGCAAAATCCAGGAGGCAAAATGTACCAGTGACATGATTTTTCTTTGTTATCTCTCTTTGGTGTTGGCGTCCCCGTTCTGCCTCCTCATGGGAGATGCCCAAGTACACGCGAACCTAAATTGTGATGATATTCATATGGGTTTCTCATCTGGCCATGCCTTGCCTTGTTGTATTCGTCGCTCTTCTTCTCTGTTTGGTCAAGGCAAGCCACGACTCTTCCTCTGGTGGGAAACAATACCTTTTGAGGAAGCAGAATGGAGATCCGGTTTCTCATTGTTGAAGGGCCTTCAAACATCCTCATGCTGCAGAGGGTCGAAGCCCGGGGAACCCATCTCAAGGTTTGGCTTGTGTTCCAATCCATGGAGAGATTCGTAACAGAATATCCCCTCAACATCATCGAGATAGCGTGTACAGTTCTGCGTTTGCAATTGCTGAACAATAGTTTCAGTTGTGGGATTGGGAATGGGCCATTGGTTTTTTGAAATTGTAAACAGCCGGTTGTATTCTCTTAATTCATAAATCTTGAACACTTAATCTCACTCCTAAGAAATAATGCCCCTACAATTTGTAAAGTCAAGATCCCAACAAGATATCGTGGAATCACCTTGAAAAATATGCTTATGAGTTGTAGTTATCCCTGATTTTATGGATGGGATTTCAATGCTTATAAACAATCGTAGATGCACGATTTTGGAAGGAATTTTGTTGATTATGCATCTTTCTGGCCTGTGTTTTTTTTCTCTATTGTTGTTTGATTTTGCGAGTGTTGACTGGCGATAATAAATCGTGGCAATATTTGCATGGTTTTTTTCGGCGTTTGGTTCTTGTGGTTCTTGTCCAGATTCAAACTACATATAATGCACAAAACAATTAGAATGGACATGTGTTGTTCTTGCTCAATTTCAGGTTTGCTAAATTTCAATCTCATACAACTATCTTTCTATGGGTTTTTCAGGTTTATAATTAAAATTCAATTAGATGGGTTGCAGTCGTGAGGGAAGATGCTTAAATTTAATGTTTAAATAAAACACTTGGTGTTTAAATAAAAACATCAACGTTAGGACATTTAAATCTTAGGAAGAATTATTTTTCAGTTTATATACAAACCTAGGCAAAACTTGCGAAAAAAAACGTTTCAAGATTTAGTTGAGATTGCAGTCATTTGGACTTTTAAAACTCAGGCGTTTTGAGTTGGGTGGATTCTTTTAGAGCATTAGAGATGTTAAGTATAGAAACATTTCTTGGAAAACAAAATTGAACCTGTTAAAAAGAGAAAACAATAGGAAATAATAACAAAAAACAACAAGATATAATAACATGAAATAAAAGCATATGAAAACTCGAACTATAAAGAAAGTCACAACCAAGAATTGAACCATAGAGGAAAAAACAACCAGAAATTGAACGAGAGTTTGAATGTCACTGACACAATTAAGTTCGATACAAATGGAAGCATACCTAGTTGCAAGTTGCACGTGTTTTGAGAAGACAAAGGTGAGGCATCACTCTAGAATATGGGGACAATTTCCAGAATAACAAATAGTGTTATAATTCCTTATGACTTATTAAATAGTGATGAATACATAATTGATTTGCTGATGTTCTAATGTCACAGTAAATATTGAATATTGATGCCTTGATAGATCTCACGAATTTGATCTCCATCTGTGCAAGGTAAGATCCCAGACTAGTTCTAGTTTTTCATGCTCACTACGACAACAACTTTGATTTTCTACAACGACCAATTAATTTCTGGAAATAACCCAACACTTCACTTGAGGTAGTGAGTTACATGTTATCAATTAATTTCTGGAAATAACCCAACATTTCACCTGAGGTAGTGAGGTACACGTTAATTCAATATATAATCTGCTTGTTGCAACGGACCACTGTGGTGCAGTGACAACTCAAGCTTTTGTAAGGCAAGAGGGTAGTGACAAAGGCCATGGTGACAGAGCATTGACAGAGGCGGTGGAGTTGGTGCAATTCCAGTGAAAGACAATGACAAAAGCGGTGCAAGGCAAGTGGTAGTGACAAAGGCAGTGGCGATGATGGAGTGACAGGTGGCGGAGGTGGTGCAGTGCAAGTTGAAGGTGCCAATGCATGGTGGAGACCAAGGTGCCACTATCAATGCGTTGGCAGAAGCCAATGCATTAAATACCAAATTCCTACTCTAAACCAAGCTATCCAAAAGCTAAGAACTTAGAATATATAAGCAGCTCTTTGGCAATAACGGTTTGAAGTAATGAACCAATAGTATCTTAGATAAATCAATTTTAAGAATTTAATAAAATAAAAAAATAAGCCTACAACATAAAACTATATGAAAACGTAAAAAAAAATGTACGGTCAAAGACAAAACTAATATGCATTAATTACGTATCGAATACAAAGATACCTAGCCTTAGGTAGGTATAATAATAATATTGTGTTGTGTGTTATTAAGCTCCAGTGAGTTTGATGACGCAATCCTATCTAGGATTTTTTGCTAATTGGTTTTTGTATCATACTATTGAATAATAATATTGTGTTGTGTGTTATTGAGCTCCAATGCGTTTGATGACACAATCCTATCTAGGATTTCTGGCTTATCGGTTTTCGTAATATGGTATGAGAGCGGGTTTGAGATCGAGTCGACAATTTAAAGGTGCTTAGCCATGTCGAGAAGGAAGCCACCCTTGTTGCGTCGAGAGGCGCTCTACAGCCTAGTATGGGGGAGATCTTGTAACGTAATGTAATGTTAGTAACGTTTATAACATGTCGACAAAAAATAATAGTGATAGTGAATATTGTGGGAGAGATCTTGTAACTTGATGTAACGTTAGTAACGTTTGTAACATGTCAACAAAAAATAATAGTGATAGTGAATATTATGGGAGAGATTTTGTAACACAAAGTAAAAAATAATATCACTTTCGTAAAGTTATTTTTATTAATAAAAAAATAAATTTTCTAATAGGCCAAAATAAATGTCGGCCACAAAAACAATCTAATATGGGGGAGATGTTGTAATCTTCCTACCTAACAAAACAATAAAAAAATAAAAATTTATTTATCTTTAAAAAAATGTGGGTAAAAAAAAAAACACAAAATTGAATTATCCGCAAAAAAATGTTGGCCTTGCACATGGTTTTAATAAACAATTCATGGTTTTATTGTACATGGTTTAAGAGGCTTTGCACATGGTTTTTAAACCATGTGCAAGGCCTCCTAAACAATCCATGGTTTTATTGTACATGGTTTAGGAGGGCCTTGCAAATGGTTTTGAGACCATGTGCAAGGCCTCCTAAACAACCCATGATTGTAGAAGGGCCTTGCATATGGTTTTAAAACCATGTGTGGGGAAATGATGCAATGTTCATTCCTAACAAAATAAAAAATAATAAAAATTATTATATGTCGGCCATAAATAATATTAAATATTAATAATAATAAAATTATATGTGGACCTTAAATAAAAAGATATATCTTTTGGTTTGAATCAAAGGATACCTAAGAAGAGGTTTGCACTTCGAGAGATTTGATCCATCTCGACGCTTAATAAAGCCTAAGATTTGGATATACGTTGGTAAGAAAGTTGCAATTCAATCCAAAATGAGTTGCTCTTTCAAAACCTATGTTTAGAATAAAAACCGCCATAGGATAAGGAATGGGGTCACCCTTTTCCATGGAGAACAATTGCCAAAGCCACGATTTAATAAGCCACACAATCTATAAGCCCCTGGAATTTGATTGCAACTATCAAAATTACACCATTGCTCTATTATCTTCTATAGCCGTCAATTTTGTATGCAACAACTATTTCGATGCAATAGTCATCGATTTTTTATGGCTGTCAGTCTGTCTTTTTAGAAGCCATTTTTTCTACAGGAGTTGTCGCCGCCAAGAATTTCAAATGACGAACACCCGTCAAAATTGCAAAATCGAAAACGTTTTCTGTATTCTAAGCCAGAATTTGACGGTCTACATAAAATTTTAACTGTATTTGACGTGTAAATTGGCCCATGACTGGCATTTACCCATGACTCGCGCTGCCACATAATCTAGTTGTTGTCCTCTAAATCGCCAACTAGAATTTGACGGTCTGCATAAAATCTTAATTGTATTTGACGGGTAAATTGGCCCATGACTGGCATTTACCCGTGACTCCGCTGCCACATAATCTAGTTGTTGTCCTCTAAATCGCTTGTTTCATGGATTTGAGCTAACAATCAATTTCTTTTTTCTCTTAGCCTGTTGGAGCAGAGTCCCGCAGCTACAGGAGAAGCTGCCATTTTGGCGAATAGACAGTCTGGCGAAGACGAAGAGATAAGGTAAAGCTACGACGCCGTAGCATGTTTCTAGCTGCAGAGCAGAGCCGGAAACCGTGACTGTTGGGACAGAGAAGTCAAGAAAGACGACAGTATCTGAGCAACCGAGAAGAGAGAGCTCAACCACTGCATTGAAGGCAGCGTCGAAGATAGGAGGGCTCAACTACCCTCATAAAGGAAAAGGAGGGACGAGGCCGAGGTATTGAAGACGAATGACAGAAGAAGGAAAGCGGTGCATAGTACCCATGGTCAGTGCCGGGAAGCATGGAAGACTGCAGAGAGCAGTGGTGTGACGGAAAGCAGCTACTCCAAGTACATATATGCTGACTGTCACTAGTTAGGGTTTTGGGTTACTGTTGGGACAGGCCCACAGTGTTGTAATGGCGAGACCTTTGGGCCACCTATAAAGGGATGTGTTTTGTATTGAAAAATGTTAGCTAGTCAGTCCTTCTGGAGCTATTAGGGTAACCTGTAGCTTTTCAGACATCAGCGAGTCTGAGAGTCCAGTGGTCTGTTAGCTCACTGTTATTTTGTATTGTAACAATCCGCAGGGATTGACAGAGAGAGAGAGAGAGTGAGAGTATATTGTAAGAAGGCAATATAGAGAAGAGATCTAAGAGAGAAGGGCTCTAGGTTGTGTGCGGAGTTACCCAGAAGATCTCTAGCTGCATATGTGGTGCAGCAGAACTGTGTACCTCTCTCAAGTTATAATATAGAAACACAGTTCTGTGGACGTAGCTTCTACCTTGGAAGTGAACCACGTAAAAAAAATTATATATCATATATGTTAAAAAAAAGAAAATTAAAAAAAAATATATTGTGTATAGTAGAATATAAAAATAATAAATATTGTGTATATTGTGTATAGTAGAATTTTATATATTTATTTCTCATTTCTTTATACTTTATTTTATTATTTTTTTATATTTATTTTTCTACTATACACAATATATTTTTTTTATAATTTTCTTTTTTTTAACATATATGATATATAATTTTTTTTACGTGGTTCACTTCCAGGGTAGAAGCTATGTCCACAGAACTGTGTTTCTATATTATAACTTGAGAGAGGTACACAGTTTTGCTGCACCACATATGCAGCTAGAGATTTTCTGGGTAACTTCGCACACAGCTTGGAGCCCTTCTCTCTTAGATCTCTTCTCTATATTGCCTTCTTACAATATACTCTCTCTCTCTCTCTCTCTCTCTCTGTCAATCCCTGCGGATTGTTACAATACAAAATAACAGTGAGCTAACAGACTACTGGACTCTCAGACTCGCTGATGTCTGAATAGCTACAGGTTACCCTCGTAGTTCCAGAAGGACTGACTAGTTAACATTTTTCAATACAAAACACATCCCTTTATAGGCGGCCCGAAGGTCTCGCCATTACAACACTGTGGGCCTGTCCCAACAGTAACCAAAAACCCTAACTAGTGACAGTCGGCATATCTGTACTTGGGGTAGCCGCTTTCCGTCACACCACTGCTCTCTGCAGTCTTCCATGCTTCCCGGCGCTGACCATGGGTACTAAGCACCGCTTCCCTTCTTCTGTCCTTCGTCTTCAATACCTCGGCCTCGTCGCTCTTTTTCCTTTATGAGGGTAGCTGAGCCCTCCTATCTTCGCCGCTGCCTTCAATGCAGTGGTTGAGCTCTCTCTTCTCGGCTGCTCAGGTACTGTCGTCTTTCTTGACTTCTCTGTCCCAACAGTCACGGTTTCCGGCTCTGCTCCGCAGCTAGAAACATGCTACGGCGTCGTAGCTTTACCTTATCTCTTCGTCTTCGCCAGACTGTTTATCCGCCAAAATGGCAACTTCTCCTGTAGCTGTGGGACTCTGCTCCAACATAGCCGCTTGCCTTTTTTTAATAATTTTATTTGTTTTTTTAAGCTGCTTTCTTCTATTCTTTCTTCAACCACCTTCCACCTTTCTTCAGCCACCTTCCATTTTTTTGTTCCACGAGCTGGTTATTTGTTTTTTTTGTCAAAACCATCACATAGACCATACGATCCATACCGTACTCTATCGTCACAATTGCGAGAATTAATTGCACAATTCCTTACAATTTTGTAAATTTGTACATGCATGAGTGAATCCAACGTACTTGCATCTGCCAAATTGAAATTCACATCCGTATAATTTTCATGCCTTAGCACATCTTGTACAACAATTAATGACGATGTTGAATTGATCGATACAAATAGTAATTGATTGAACTATGCAGTTGCTGTGATTCATATGGATAGGCCTGGAAATTCAATTTTCTTGTGACTGTCAATAAATTTTTAATGACTGTTTCAAGTTTTTCGTGCCTATCATTTTTGTTGAGTGTCAATTTGTTTTTAATATTATATATGAATGAGAATAAAATATTTTTTTATATTATATATAAATATGAGTAAAATATTTATATAGAAATTTACTAATTAAGTAAATTCTAAAATTTTAAAGTAGAAAATTTTAGAGATTTTCTTTGCAAAAATTTGAAGGCTCAGATAGAAAGACTAATAATACAATTAAAAACACATACACTGAAATAAAAAAGTCTATCATTTATGTGTTCCTCGATTAACTCTAAATTAAGAGCAGCCCTGGAGATGACCCAACACAATGGCCAATAATTGTTAGCTAAGTTTTAGTAGTTAATATAGGTATTAAAATTTTTTACGGGTTATCTAAATTCATAAACGTTAAATTGACGTTTCAACTATTTTTTTACCTGTCAATGTTGACGTTTTTATAAAAAACTTACATGTCAAATACGTGTAAAAATGAAAAAAACGTTATGTAGAACGTCAAATTCTAGGCCTGCATATGGAATCTGTCAAGATGGGTCACACAACTTGTGCTGTAAGGGTTTATCAAGGAAGAACCATCGTACACTACCACTAGTGTTTTCCTTATTGAAGAAAATTGGATTGTTATGCATTTTAGGAATTTAGTGCTTTGAAGACAAGGGAGTAGTTAACATCTCAATATGGACGGTTGCCTAATTAGTTTTGTGGATCTAGGGACTAATTTGCATGTGGATTGTAGTCTACTAGTGAGTTTCACAACATGCACATAGATGGATTATAGTCTACTAGTGAGTTTACACAACATGCACATAGATTGTTGTTCAGTAATTGAGTTTAAGAGATACTTGATTTGGGAGTTCAAGGAAGTGGAATCTGGAAACTTGAGAATTTAACTCATGGTTACGAGGAAGCTAGATGGAGATCAACTTGGTTAAGGAATTGTCTTCACCTTTGTTTTGTTTTTAGTTTATGTTTTTCAGTATATGCATTTGGTTTGAACACTGTATGCCTTATAGAGGGTGTTAAGATATAGGGCTACAAATGTATTAAAGTCATCTTAATGATTTTAAGTTAAAATTAGGGTTTTTATATTTGGTTTTTCAATCATTTAGGGTTTTGGTCTGTCAAGCTCTTAATAAGAGTGAGGGCCTTCAATCTGAGGTTGTACCGTAGCATTTAATAATAATATTATGTTGTGTGTTATCAATGCGTTCAATGACATAACCTTATATGTGGTTTTTCGTCTATTATTTTTTTAATAATTTTTAAGGTATAAATTGTAATATTTTTAAAACTATTTTAGTAAAGTAACACTGCCAATATGGATGTATATTTTTTCAAATACATTTTCCACAATATTTTTCAATCAAACTATAAATAATGCCACCAAAATATCATCCCATAATTTAAAATATCTAAAATACTCAAATTTTTAATTTAAAAAAACAACATTTTTCAACCAAACTATAAATAATGCGAGGACAAGATCACTCCATAATTTAAAATTCAACCTTACTTTCAACTATTTTATTCACTTAAGCAAAAACATCAATACAAATTGCATAAATGGAAACACATTATTTTTCAAGAAATGTTGTTGCATCATTCATATTCAAATCATATAAGTTAAGAACTCTTGTTGTTGAATCATAGTCAAATCATATAAATAAGAAATATAGATACGAGATCATATGTAAGCTCAATCTCTCACCATACAAACATCATATTTAACAAAAATATATAAAATGTTTTATATAATTATTAAAACTCATTTATGGACTTTGAGACACCATCAAAATTTGCACTATCTTCAAAATCTGCATTATCTTCAAATGAATGATTGGATAAAGATGTTCATGACCCATGTTTCTCTATATAATTAGTGAGTGTCCCATTTCAGTTTTCATGTATGCCCTACATTTTAGATGCTAGGGCCTTTTAGATCTACAAGGTTCACCAAACTTTCATCTTTCAACTATTTCTTGTGCCAATAGCCTCTTGATAATCTATGTAGTCTTGAAGGGAGGAGTGTCTCTTTATCAAATGGAAGTCATAAACAAGTATGCGACCATCTTTTAATTTTAAGATGTCAATGTGGCGACAAATTTTATTTTGATTTTTTTCTTTTTCTCCTTTTGCGAATTTATTTCTCAGCTACTAACTCTAACTTATACACACTATATGTTGCATACCAATGTGCGTCAATACCTATAGCTTCTTCATTTTCTTTATTGACCTTCTTAACTTTCACAATCCATAATGAATAACCACATGTATCTTCAATTATTAAAACAACAATCATGCATCCCCTCCTTAATATTGTGTATTGAGTCCATGTATGTGTCTTACACAACTTCATATTGTGCATGCGATCTTCTAGACCCAACATATAGTTATCTTTCCTTTGATCATGTAGATTCAATGGCACCTTGAAATTGATGTTGTTCAACAACATAATGTCCTCATGTTCATTTGGTGTACTTTGTTGCCAATTAAATGAAATATTAAAAAATATAACTCCATTTGACGAGTATGAAATTGTAGTTGTGCATGCGATCTTCTAGACCCAACATATAGTTATCTTTCCTTTGATCATGTAGATTCAATGGCACCTTGAAATTGATGTTGTTCAACAACATAATGTCCTCATGTTCATTTGGTGTACTTTGTTGCCAATTAAATGAAATATTAAAAAATATAACTCCATTTGACGAGTATGAAATTGTCACTTTAATAATTGAAAAAATATTTCTACCAAATAGAAACAATAACGTTGAAGTAATCTTATGCATCTTTAATAGTATTTTTTTACTATCCTCTATGCATTTATAATAATTCACATGTTTATTATGTCTTCCCATAACTTTGATGCATACATTTGGTGATCTAGGATGAACTTCATGAGTGAAATTATGTCACTTTAATAATTGGTGATGTAGGATAAACTTAATGAGTGCCAAACATGATGAAGGCCCCCTTTTGGACTCGTTAAGTATTGTTTACCCCATATAAATGTTTTCCCATCATTCCTTTTTGATACATAATTGATGCTGGAAGTTAGTTAGTAAAGACATGGTGAACTTTACATATGGTCATATTTGCATCTTTTTAAAAATTGTAAACAATTGTAGACATTTGACCTTTAAAAACCTTGACAACCAACCAAGTAAAATTGAATTCAATTTTCCTCCTTTAAATTCTTTTATGCATGGATAAAATGTGGCAAAAATTCTATTTTTAATCCATGCCACCCATTGTCAATCTTAGATATTTAATTTGAACATAATAACAGGTCTTTGAACATTTGTACAACTTCTATCATTTATTTGATTGTGATGTTGTTGAATTACTTTAATAATGGAATCTACAAATAACATAAAATGAAAATACTGATAACCAGTTTTTATTACTTAAAAATTCTAATTATAAAAATTAGTTATGTAGAGACATATCGCTTTCCACCCGATCTATTTAATTTATTTCTTATAGAGAAGCACCCGCCCACCCACACTGTAGACCCCATCCTTGACATCTTCAGAACGTAGACATTGTTGAATTCCTTTATCCATACTCTTGTAAAATATGCACATGTAATGGGTTTTCCCTTTCCTTCAATAGCTTCAACAATTCTTTTTATAAGTTGTAGATTTCCCATGTTGTGAAATTAGCTCCAATAATTCTTTATATAAGTTGTAGATTTCCTATGCTGTGAAATTATCTAGAATATGCATAATGTATTTATCTTTCTTTCACGCCCAATGGTTGGAAAATAAGTCATGCATCCATGACATTGTAGTGTTTGTTACTGACCAATTGAAATCGTGGGCGAGACTGGGAGCTAAAAACCCAAAATTGGTCCCATACAATAAATTTAATTTTGAATAAATTTACCCTTTTTGCAATAAAATAATAATAATTTTCCATTTAGATATCATGTAAACCACTAAATGTGCATTTTGTATGTTTTTATTCAGAGATAAGTGATTACCTTTATTTCCTCCATGTCATAGTTGTAGTCTATACATTTCAAACACTCCTTTTGAAAGCATTTATTTTAAATCAAATAAATGATGATAGAACTTGGACTCATGAGTGTTTATTTTTGTGGCCTTTTATAACTAGATTGTGATGGATTGATATAAAAAGGTTTAGCCTATTCTTGGTCTTGTTTTAAGATAAGTGCTTCTTAGTATTTTCTCCATTGTGTTAATGGAAATATCATCATCATTATTGCTAGCAGGATTATCCTCATCACTAGGAGGAATATCATCCTCACTATCCCTATACCTAACAATGTTATGAAATTTAATAAGAGAATGACCACCATCTTGAATTGTTTGACTTCTTGAATGACTTGGAATGGGTTGGTCTTCATTGCTAGCTCTATCATCATCTTCATTGGAAAACTTGTTGCTAGGAGGAATATTAGTCTCAGTGGGACAATGATTACCATTCTCACCACTATCACTGTATCCACCATTAAGCTCTTAACTTGGAGGAAAATAACCGTCATTGTCAACACTATCAGTGCCTTTAAATTCCCCACTAAGGGGAAAATATTCATCATCATCATTATCGATGCCTTTAAATTTTCTATTTGGAGGAAAATCATCGTTAGTTCTTTTGAAATCCTACTTGTAGGAAAATATTCATCATCATTATCAATGCTTTTAAATTCTGCACTTGGAGGCACATCATTATTAATACCATTTGAAAGATCCCCATCTTTCTCATCTGCACTGATGCTACTGTCTGCTTATTTATTTTAACTGAAACATGTATAAATTTTTATATTAAAAGGATGAACAAAAGAATTGAAAGATTACAATTTGATTCTAGATACAAAATTTGGTTGATATCAGGCATGGCATTGGCCAAAAAGATTTATTTACCCTAGCATCTAAAGGCTCCTATATCAATGGTTACAAAAAATTAAACATTGCAAACCCTAACAAACTGTCTTAATAGGATTGTACATAAAAAAACACATACAAAGGGAGACTAAGGTGAGATGTGACCACGCTAGACTTCATAAGTATTTTGGTGTTGTTCTTTATGCCCACTTTAGACAATTCTGCATTGTACCCTCCCAATGGTCATATATTCTTTGCAAATCTTATTCCTTGCCTGCGAGATAATGAGTGAGTCTCCTAGAATTAAAACTTTGTGGATTTTGAGAAAAACTATGAGCTCCAACCCCATGAATAAGGCATACCTTTCTATTTGTTGTTTTTTGTCATTCCCACTCCCCATTCATAGGTTACTACTATGTTTCGTTTGGGATCTAATAGAATCAACCCTGCACCTACCGACCCAACTACCATCCAACTCTTCACTAATATGAAGATATTTGTTTCTATCATCATTATTGGCACTTCTATAACAATCCTCAATAGAATTAATTTATACATGTGCTCTTGTCACTTTCATTAGTGCTTCCATTAAAGTCATCACTAGAAGGAAAGTTTTCTTCCTTGTCATTTAAACTATCATAAAAATACTCACTTGGTAATAGATTTTGAGTATTGTCCATGTCATTGGTGTTATTATTAAACTGCTAAGAAGAATGGCCATCATCATATTTTCCCCTTCTTAAGTGGTGCCTGGAAATTCCAAGGAAACAAGAAGTTCTTCGTCAACATTCTCAATCTCATTGCTTATGCTATGATCAAACATCTCATTAGGTGAAAAATATACTTCTTCATTGTTATTGGAGGTGTTTCCATAATATTCACTAGCAAGAAAAGAATATGTACATGAACAAGATATTTGTGCTTTAAAAATACTTATCTATCAAATAAACAGACTACTTCTCTAAATAATAACATAAAATGGTACAACTATCCAATTTCCCATAAATAATTGCATAGCTTGAAGAATGAATTTTTTTCTCCAAAACATCCCCTCTATTATTAATTATATACTATATTTATTATTTTTTAATATTTCTATATAATATTTAAGTTATTTTTCTTTTCTTTTCATAGTAATGGTTAAAGATTTAGGTTAAAATGGATTGTCTTTGAACCACACAACTAGATTTCAGAGCCATGCCTTTAGTTCTACTTGTGTACATGTTCCATCCAAACAAACTCATAATCATTCTTCTAGAAACATCTCACTGCTAATGTGCATGTTGTAGCATTAGATAAGTACTTATGCTTAGGCTAAGTGTTTAACATGCAGGAGTTGTTCGTATTACCACTTTAAGTACTTGCTTGAGAGAGAGTAAATTTTATATATATTTCCTAAGTCTAACGTAGGAAAAGGACACTAATTAACTTAATGTTGGCTAATGATTAAAAGTGAACTTAAGATTAAGTCACAACTGTTGATCTTAAGAGAAGCTTGAGATCTAATCCTAGTCATCCATCACTTTGGAGATTGAGGGTTAGGGTTTGGTCTTTGAGATGGTGTAAAATGAATACTAAGGAGAAGATGAGACACAATAGTCACATAGAATGAGTGAGATCTCATTGATTGGTTGGAGAAGGACTTTCATCCAAGTGTTTAGGGGTAGGGTCGTAGGACATGAGCAAGGTGCAACAATGAAGTAGTAGCCAACAAGATCTAAGGACAACACTTGAGGCTATTATATTTGCTGATTTGTATTACTCCTTAGTGGCTCATCATCCTAGGACGGGAGCCCATGATTTTATCTTAATAAAATCATCGTTTGTTGGTTTTTTTCCATTATGATTTTATAGGGTAAACAAGTGTGTCAAATGTGTGATTGATTTCCTGTTTTATTTTCCACTACGTTATTAGTTAAAAATGGCATTGTGTTTTTGTTTATAATTAGCAGTAATTGTTGAAAACATAGATTGGATTTGGTTTTTAGAAATTAACATGGTATGAGAGCAAGGTTACCTCTCAGAAGGAAATTATAGTTTGACAGGTTTATAGAAAACACAAAAAAGGAAGGAAAGAGCTATACGACCACTATACAACCTTCGTATAGTAGCTTACAACCTCGTGCGTCCATGTGTAGACTGTAGGGGAAATTGGCAATAACCAATAAGGCAAAGGAAAGGTTGCACGGGAAAAGAGCAATGCTGGACATGGAGGGCCGACAGAGGGTTGAGGTAGAGGTAGAGGTGACAGTAGTGGAGACTTGGGTTGGAGCCATGGATCAAATTTGAAGGGCAGGTCTCATTTTACTTTGAAGGGCGGTGAGAAATTGAACCCTTCAATGTTGACATTTAAAAATAAATCATTCTTTTCATTTGAAAATGTAAGTGTACAACAAAATTTCATTATTTATTAAAAACATTGTATAGAAAAAAATGACAATAAGAAGAAATCTTAAGTGATTCAACATCTACATGCAATTAGTGAGGTAAACCATGTACATATGATTTATCACTTTCAGATTCTTTTTATGGGGGATTAATCAAGAGTTAGAATAGAGTAGGAGAGACTAAAATAAAGGTTGAGAGTGAAGAACATGCAATGGTGACGGAAGATGAGACTGGGAAAAAGCCCATATAGAAAGAGATTAGTGCACTTGTTTTGTTAATGTGAACATAGCGATAACCATTAGGAGTGTTGGTTTTTTGTATTGCATTGTTCTTTGGCCTATTTATTTTGTGAAGGGAAATGTTTGTTTCCTATCATGCTAAAGTGATTAGAGTACTTGAGACCTGCTCGTAACCTTATATGAATGCATAATATGAAATTGGGGGTGAAAGTAGCCTCATGGGGCACTAAAGCTTATTTGTGTCTAGAATTGTTTTGAGAAGAGCACCACTACTAGAAGTGCTATGTTACAAGGCCAAAAGAGACCAGGCATTAGATCCCTAACATTAATAACAAAAACTAAAAAGATGATCTTTGTCTAGTGCCAACGTATCCACCTAAAACTAGTGTACTTCTAACATTGTACATCCTTGGAAGATTTAAAATTGTTGATCCTTATTGTGACCACTTGATCATTACTATAACCAATGGTTTAAAGAAACAACATAAAAGTTAAAAAATAGAAGAATAACTTTTCCATGACATTTTACCTTACCTGTTTTGAAATGAACTTTTTTACATGCTATTAAAATCATTGTATTATTATCTTTCCAACTGAAAACATAAGTTTTTAGGATCCACATTTCCATTAATGGCGAAAAAAAGGTTACAAATACCATCACAAAGCTAATTGATATGTTTGTTCATATGGACCCATTTCCTGAGTAACTAGCCATTCAATTTCAAACTCCACCTAATCCCTAAGCATAGTATTCACCATAATAAACCTAAGTATTAAAACACTTGAAAATTATCCTTTAAACTTTAGTCTCGAGTATACTAACATATAGATATCAAATGCCAGGGATTGATAGGGATTGTCATTTCTCTTTTCAAAACTCGGTGCATATAATTATTATTCAAACACATTGAAAAAGTATCCTTCAAGCTTCAATGTGGATCTTACTAGTATTTGGATGAAGGTGGCACCTTAGAGTTGTAGATGTGACGAAGGTGGCACCTTAGAGTTGTCCGACACAGAAGACAACGAGGAATTAGAGTGCGTAGTCATTTCCTTCTATAGAAAGACGATTGACATCATCGCCATCTCAATTCCCCAATATCTTGATGCTCCTGAGTTGGTTTACTTGCTCGAGGTAGGCAAATGCATGCTTGTGTATTTCACATGATTACAAAAGAAATCAATTTATAATTGCTTCTACATAACATAGATATATTTGTGCATGTGAGGGAAAACTGGGTATTGTTTTCCCGAGGTGTCTGGAGACTTTTAGAGATCATTCTTTGTTTCGAGGGTGCTCAAGGAGCAGATCAGAGAGCCCACTTGAGGAAGAGGAGGAAGAAGAAGAGGACTCAAGTCAAAAGGTGAGGTGAGTGAGGAGGGGAGACATAATAACGATATTTATTGGAGGAACCCATTGGTGGTATAATGATGGCAACGAGCCTCTCCAAATCGTAGACATTTCCAACACAACCAACCCTCATAATTAGCTCAGGAACAAGAGTTACCGCGTAAGAATCCCGACAATTTATGTAATGATAATATTCAGTTAGGTATATGACAAATTCTTTCGTTTCTTTTAGTGTTGACTATATGCATATTGTACAATCCTTCTCTCTCGTTGTCCCTCTGTTCCAGTTGCCTTTGTTTTTGTTTCCTAACCCCCTTCCTCCGATGAGACGTGCATACCAAGTGACCTACGTGGACCGTGGGAGACTGTGAGTGTGATTCAAATGATTCTGACCCTAGTAAATGAATGAAAATTGGAATAAATCCTGGAATCTTGGACTAACTAGTATAGGATATGATTCATGAACACAAATAAAAGGCGACGTGCTACTATCTTGCTACCAAAGATCTGTCATCCCAGTCTTGTGTGGTCATAATAGAAATGTCCGGTACTGGGTGAAACCCTGGTTTAGGAACTTATAGACCCATTGGATCAGGTTAGATTTTGTTAGTTTTGTACCTAGGAATTTGTTCTCTAAGTGACTTTTTGCCTAAGTCACTTAAAAAAGGGAAAAATGTGAACCTCACATTAAAAGCTACTTAATGAGACTTTATAAAGTTAAAGTCACTTTTTGATAAATTTAAGTGGGTGAGGAAATTTATTTAAGTGATTTAAATAAATGTGATTTTTACTCTCATTGAATCTTAGCCATTGGATTGGATCTTTCTCCACCGTTGGATTAGATTCCCACTTAGGGTTTAGACAAAAAAGGGTTGAGGGAGGCAAAACACTTCACTTTTTCATTTTCTGAGAAGGAGAGATTGAGTCGAGAGAGAAGGAGGTCGAGCTAGGGCATTGGCATGATTCCCAAGAAGAGAGACTACACAGAAATCGAGGGTATGCCTGCACAGAAATCGAGGTACGGACTGCATTTAATGCACAGTTTTTGAGGTACGGACTGCACAGTTTTCGAGGTGTACGGACATCATTTAATGCTGTTGTACGGATTTTGGCACAGTTTTCTAGGCATATTTTGGCACAGAAATCGAGGTAAACGCTGGCACAATTTTCGAGATAAAATAGGGCACAAAAATCGAGGTTATACAGTTGTACGGACTGCTGGTATTTTTCTGCACAATTTTCAAGGCTTTGCTGGGCACGTTTTTCAAGATTTTGAGATGAAATCTTGGGTGGAGATAAATTAAATTTTCACTGTATTTCTGTTCTGATATTTTGCTGAAGATAATAAAATCTCTCTCTCTCTCTAACTGGTTTTCCCCGTGGGGGTTTTTCCAGGGCTTGATTTTGGCCAAAAATATCTGAGTCTATCATTTTATGATGTGATTGTTAAATGTGTTTTTCAGCCTGTTAGTGTATTTTACTGTGTGTTTAATTGTTCAGTAAAATTTCATAAGTAACCTACAGCCAATGCAAAACTGGCTGTATGTGAAAACCACGAAATGTTGACATAAACCAGCAAACAGTAAAACGCAGAATTTTCTACATGGTATCAGAGCTTGGGGGCAGAAAACAGTGATAGTTTGCAGACACACAGAAATTTTCAGATCTCAGAAATTTTTAGTATTTTACCTTTTGTCAGTGAGCAGCACTTTGTTGGGTTGGTGTAGAGATGGCTACAGGTCTTATACTGGAGGATAGACTGGATGGGACAGGAAATTTTGTGCCATGGAAGGCCAGAATTTTACTGATACTGGAGGAGAATGAGTTATGGCCGGATGTAGTTAGGAACACTACAGCTAACTCGGTTGTCATTCCCGCATCAGCAGCTCTATCAGCTTTCAACAAGAAGGACTGTAAAGCTAGGAGGATCATTCTAGATGCAGTTAAAGACCACATAGTCCCTCACATTTCAGGCAAGACTAGGGCACACTTGATGTGGTCAGCCTTGATAAGTTTGTATGAGAGTTCCAATGAGAACAGGAAGATGGTTCTCAAAGAGAAACTCAAAAGTATAAAGATGAATGGGGGTGAGGGAGTCACAGCATATCTTACCAAGATTTCTGCAGTTCGGGATGAATTTGCAGCGGTTGGGGAGGTGGTAGCCCCTACAGAGCTAGTACGCACAGCAGTGAATGGGGCTTCAAAGCCCTGGGGTGCATTTGTGCAAGCCATAGTGGGCAGAGAGAACCTACCTACCTAGGATAGACTTTGGGATGACTTTGTGCAGGAGGAGACTAGGAGAGGTCTTGTACAGGGCAGTACATCTCACAATGGGCTTGATGACGAGAATGTGGCTTTGGCAGCTAAGGGAAAGAAGAAGAAGGGTCCCAAGAAGGGTGGGGCCAAGCAGCAACAGCAGCAGAGTGGGCAGAAGAAAGAATTGAGTAAAATCAAGTGTTATGCATGTCAGGCATTTGGGCACTATGCTTCACAGTGTCCAAGCAAGAAGAAGAAGAAGGGACATGGATAATAGACATCAGCCTCAACAGAGGTTGATGAGTTTGGTGATGCATTTCAGAGGGAGTTTTCCCTTTATGCTGGACAGATGGAGAGAGAGAGAGTCTCTTTAGCCACCAGCACAGACATGGATATGGATTGTGAGCATTCATTGTTGGCAGGTCATCAGGGGAGTCCATCCACCTCTACTACTTGGTATATTGACAGCGGAGCCTCGAGCCACATGACTGGAGCTCCAGAGATGTTCTCATAGCTATCTCAGACAGGTAGAGATGTGGAGGTTGTCCTTGGAGACAACACCGTTGTTAGAGCTGTTGGTCGGGGGACCATTACATTTCAGAGGGAGTCGATGAGTCTCATGACTCTGAGGGATGTGTTGTATGTCCCTACGCTGAAGAAGAACCTTGTGTCAGTTTCCACAATTGAGGACAGGGGTCTTGGGGTGTGCTTTTCAGATGGGAGAGTGCAGGTGTATCCCAGGGCTACAGGTATGTCTAGTGCCATGGACATTGGAGTTAGATGTGGAAAGCTGTACAAGCTCTTGTTTCAGCCACAGTGCGCTCTAGCACACAGCAGCAGCAGTGAGCTATGTGAGCTATGGCATCGGAGGATGGCCCACCTACATCACCCAACTCTCAGATTGTTGAGGAGCATGGTTACAGGGTTACCGGAGTTCAGCATTGAGCAGAGTGATGTGTGCAGGGGGTGTGCTTTGGGAAAGTACACCAAGACTGCTTTTCCGAGCAGTGACACGAGAGCTGCAGGGGTGCTAGATCTTATCCATTCTGACATATGTGGTCCTATGTCATCATTGTCTTTGACAGGTTTTGAGTACTACATTAGCTTCATTGATGACTACTCCAGGAAGACTTGGATCTACTTCTTGAGGAGCAAGAAGTCCTCACTTGTGTTGAGAGTCTTCCAAGGGTTCAAAGCCCTTGTGGAGAAGCAGACAGGGAGGAAGATTCGGATGTTGAGATCGAACAATGGGGGTGAGTATACCTCTAAGGAGTTCGATGCATTCTGCAGACAGGGGGGCATTCAGAGATGGTTGACAGTTCCTTACACTCATGAGCAGAATGGAGTAGTAGAGAGAAAGAACATGTCGATTGTGGGGGCATCCAGAGCGATGCTTCATGATCAGGGGTTACCTTTCTTTCTATGGGCAGAGACATGTAGCACTGCAGTTTATCTGCAGAACAGGAGTCCTCACAGGGCAGTGGGGAGTAAGACTCCTGAGGAGATGTATTCAGGCAAGAAGCCTGAGGTGGGCCACTTTCGTATATTTGGCTCGTTGACTTACTCTCACGTCCCTTCTGAGAAGAGGACAAAGTTTGATCCCACCGCAGAGAGAGGCATATTTGTGGGATATGACGAGACTTTGAAGGCCTATCGGCTTTACTTACCTAGTCAGAGGAGAGTTGTTGTCCGGCGGGAAGTGAAGTTTGATGAGGAGAGAGCCTTCAGGAAGTCTAGGGAGTTAGAGCAGGGGGAGACACCAACTCCCACACCTCAGTTGGTACAGGCTTCTTCGATGCAGCTATCAGGTCCACAGGTTTCTGGAGTGACTGGATCACAGGGTACATGCACAGCTTCTACAGGTTCAATGATTCAGGTGGCTAGCACTTCAGGGACAGTTTCAGAGACAGGTTCAGGGTTGAGTCCTCAGATCTCAGGTTCATCAGGTACTAGTCCTCGGGGTGTTGGACCTTCAGGTACTGGGACTTCCTCAGATGAGGAGAGCCCAAGACCAGTTTGGGAGGAGCAGTCTTCAAGGAAGAGGAAGCCTAAGTGGCTTCAGGAGACCTTGAAGGATGCAGAGGCATTTGGTAGGCCCCAGGAGCAGATCAGGACAGTGGTGGAGCTAGACAGGTATGGTGTGGTGCCAGACAGGGATGGTATGGCCCTTGTTGCGAGTCTTCGTGACTCTGAGCCATCCACATTTGAGGAGGCTTCCCAGCATCAGGTATGGAGAGATGTCATGATGGAAGAGTACCATTCCATCATGAAGAATGATGCTTGGGAGATAGTGCCGAGA
Organism: Pseudotsuga menziesii; assembly: GCA_001517045.1. NCBI lineage: Eukaryota > Viridiplantae > Streptophyta > Pinopsida > Pinales > Pinaceae > Pseudotsuga > Pseudotsuga menziesii. The sequence continues at coordinate 83,573 of LPNX010531964.1, read as the reverse complement.
CCTGAGGGGAAGTCAGTTGTGACTTCCAAGTGGCTTTACAAGATAAAGCATGCTGCGGATGTCAGTGTGGAGGAGTATAAGGCTCGGTTTGTGGCGCGGGGGTTCTCACAGGTTGAGGGAGTTGACTATGGTGAGACTTTTGCTCTAGTTGCTTGGTATTCTTCTATCAGGGCAGTTATATCTATAGCAGCAGAGATGGGTTGGAAGATCTACCAGATGGATGTGAAGACTGCATTTCTCAATGGTCTTCTGCAGGAGGAGGTATATTTAGAGCAGCCACAAGGATTTGAGATCCATGGGAGAGATTCTCATGTGTGCAGGCTGAGGAAAGCCTTGTACGGATTGAAGCAAGATCCTAGAGCTTGGTACTCCAGGATTGATACTTACTTGACATCGATGGGATTCCAGAAGAGTGAGGCTGATCCCAACCTATACTTCATTGTGGTTGGAGGAGATCCGTTCATTCTTCTGCTATATGTTGATGATCTATTTATCACAGGTGATGAGCGTCTCATTGCACATTGCAAGAGAGATTTAGCATCAGAGTACGAGATGACAGACATTGGATTGATGCATTACTATCTGGGGATGGAGGTTTGGCAGGAGCCTGGACATATTTTCCTTGGACAGGGGAAGTATGCAGTTGATATTCTGAAGAGATTTCGGATGGAGGACTGCAGGCCGATGTGTACGCCTATGATCACCAACTGGAAGCAACTTCATGCTTCCGAGGGTAAGTTGGTGGATCCCACTTTATATCGTCAGCTCATTGGGTCATTGATGTATCTGGTCAATACCAGGCTAGACTTGTGTTTTGCGGTTAACACTCTTAGTCAGTTCATGGTTGATCCTAGGAGTGTGCACTGGACTGCCGCAAAGCACATACTGAGATATCTTGCAGGTACGGTGGATTATGGTCTGGACTACAGGGGTTCGGGTGGAGTCAGCTTGGTTGGGTTCACAGATTCAGACTGGACAGGTTGTGTGAGGGATCGAAAGAGCACTTTCGATTGTTGTTTCAGCTTGGGCTCGACAGCAGTGTCGTGGTTCAGTCGGAAACAGAAGTCCGTTGCACTGAGTTCTGCTGAGGCTGAGTATATGGCAGCCAGTCAGGCTACTTGTGAAGCACTGTGGCTTCGCAAGTTATTGGTAGATTTATTTGATCAGCAGCTTAGGCCTTTGGTGATCTATTGTGATAATCAGAGTTGCATTCAGCTCTCTGAGAATCCAGTGTTTCATGATAGGTCGAATCACATTGAGATCAGGTACCATTTCATCCATGACTATGTTCAGAGAGGGGCAGTTGAGCTACAGTATATATCCACTGATGAGCAGGTAGCAGACATTTTGACGAAGTCTTTGGGGAGGGGGAAGTTTGTCTTCTTCAGAGATAAGTTGGGAGTGGTGCATAACACATTCCTCGGTAAGAGGGAGTGTTAGTTTTGTACCTAGGAATTTGTTCCCTAAGTGACTTTTTGCCGAAGTCACTTAAAAAAGGGAAAAAGGTGACCCTCACATTAAAAGCTACTTAATGAGACTTTATAAAGTTAAAGTCACTTTTTGATAGATTTAAGTGGGTGAGGAAATTTATTTAAGTGATTTAAATAAATGTGATTTTTACTCTCATTGAATCTTAGCCATTGGATTGGATCTTTCTCCACCGTTGGATTAGATTCCCACTTAGGGTTTAGACAAAAAGGGTTGAGGGAGGCAAAACACTTCACTTTTTCATTTTCTGAGAAGGAGAGACTGAGCTGAGAGAGAAAGAGGTCGAGCTAGGGCATTGGCACGATTCCCAAGAAGAGAGACTGCACATAAATCGAGGGTACGGCTTGCATTTATTGCTGGTACGGACTGCATTTAATGCACAGTTTTCAAGGTGTACGAACTGCACAGAAATCGAGGTGCGAACTGCATTTAATGCACAGTTTTTGAGGTGTACGGACTGCACAGTTTCCGAGGTACGGACTGCACAATTTTTGAGGTGTATGGACATCATTTAATGCTGCTGTACGGATTCCATACAGTACGGATGTTGGCACAGTTTTCTAGGCAGATTTTGGCACAGAAATCGAGGTAAATGCTGGCACAATTTTCGAGATAAAACAGGGCACATAAATCAAGGCCGTATAGTTGTACGGACTGCTGGTATTTTTCTGCACAGTTTTGAAGGCTTTGCTGGGCACGTTTTTCAAGATTTTGAGATGAAATCTTGGGTGGAGATAAGTTAAATTTTCACTGTATTTCTGTTCTGATATTTTGCTGAAGATAATAAAATCTCTCTCTCTCTCTAACTGGTTTTCCCCGTGGGGGTTTTTCCAGGGCTTGATTTTGTCCAAAAATTTCTGAGTCTATCATTTTATGGTGTGATTGTTAAATGTGTTTTTCAGCCTGTTAATGTATTTTACTGTGTGTTTAATTGTTCAGTAAAATTTCATAAGTAACCTACAGCCAATGCAAAACCCGCTGTATGTGAAAACCACGAAATGTTGACATAAACCAGCAAACAGTAAAACGCAGAATTTTCTACAGATTTGAATCCGGCGAAGGTTGCTCAATGCATTGTAAATTACAACTTGTAAGTTATAACCCAAAATACAACACCATTAGTTTTTCCTTATGGAGCCTTGAAAGTTGAGGGTTATCAAATCAATTCACCATCCATATATTGACTCATATGAGCATTTAATTTCACATCATATACTAAAATACTCAAGTGACTTGTAAGTTGTGAGATCACATGACACTGTGAACAAGAAGATGCCAGATGGAAAACCGAGTTAGAAGGTTGGCATGCTCTTAGATCAGGATTTAATGAAGTTGGTGATTCAATAATGCATGCCAATGCCATTAAATTCTTTGAAAGTGAACATCAAATCCCGAGTCACAGTCTTGACTCACCGAGTTGAACTTGACACTCGGAAGCCTAGTGGCCCACCGTGGTCTATGCCCATTCGGACCAAGATCCTCATCCATGATCCAACCATTCGACGGAACTTGGGAAGAATCTGAGTCCCGACTCTCCCACAGTCCACCGAATCACTCATAATCCCTGGAAGGGAAAATTTTGTAGCTTCCCTTCTGTTGCAAATTTACCCACGCTTACTCAATTTCAATATTAACGAGATGGAAATGAAACTATTTTTTTTGCATGGTAAAATTCTTTGTGGCCTTCTATGAAGGCTAAAATGGCCTTTGAAGGTTAATGAAGGCTTCGAATTTGAAGCTTGTTTGGAGTTGAGTGATAGGGCTTGTGGGGACTTGTCGCAACTGCTACCGCTGGTGGAAGCATAGGATGAGTAGAGGTAGTCGACAAGGAAAGGCACAAACATAGGGTTGGGTAGCAATTACAACTGCTAGCAGGGGAGAAGTTGCGAGAGCTGGGAGGATGGAGTAGAAATATTTGGTGGAAGAGAAAGGGTTGTTGACAGGGTATCCACTGCAGCCGTAGCCACAATCATCGTAGAAGTTGACGGGAAGGTAAGTCGCCAGCTAGAGCGGAGGAGAAGGAAGAACATTGTCAACAAAGGAGTCAATGGGACACGTTGCATGGAGAGGGTACGTGAGCTGGGTAGAGGCAGATGCATAGGCTACGCGTGGGGAGAAGCAACCAACAGGTAGGAGATTTGGCGATGGGAGGTACCAACCACCAACAAGAGTGCAACTACGAGGAGAAAGATACAGTCACCAACAGAGGCGATTGAGGAGGATCTTACGGGGAGAAAGATACAGTCACCAAGAGAGGCGATTGAGGAGGATCTTACGGGGAGAAAGATACAGTCACCAGATCATAAAAGGCCGAGAATTCAAAGCCCTCAAATATCAACTAGAATGACAACAAGTCAAAGAGCTCTTGATCGTTTGTTGCATGTAGCCTCATGGGTAAAATTGCTTCTCTAACGCAACAGGAAATTCATACTAGCAAGAAATAATGTTACCTTTTGTAAGGAGGTCTTCTAGTGTCTTACTTTTCCACCAGATGAGTGTAGTGCCTCCAAGACGGAGAGTAGCTAACTGGATCTTGCAATACACATCAATCTTCTTGATCCAATCATCTAGCTCTTCTATGTTAACTTCAGCAATATATGTAGGCCAATCAAATTTAATATCAAGCTTCAAATAACGTAAATCAGACTTAGTCTTCTCAAGTTGTTTCTTTGGATTTGAAGAAGCAGTACTAGAGCTTTTAAAAGAGGAAGAAGAAGACAAAGAAGAAGGCTCAAAAGGGTATCTTCCTTTTCCCAAAGCATTATCATCTGCTTTCTCTTTCTTCGTTTTCTTATTTTCCAATCTTTTTTGATAATTTGGAAACAATTTTTCTACTATGTTTACTATTTCATAGAAAGCCTTGCAGAAGGCCTTCTCAGCTTCTTCTTGGTATTCTTCATCTGACATTTTATTTCTTCGATGTGCACATCCAATCTCTGGATTGAAAGTCTCAAGTTGGCCTTCATGTTGCTTAAGCCTTTATCTAGTTAACATTCACACTGCAATTCCTTGGTTAACCTGCTCTGATACAAAAAATTTGGGTTGTAAGCAGAAAATACAGGAAGCAGTTCTGCAGGTTGGAGACAAATAAAATAGGATTAAGGTATGAAGACATGTTGGAGGGTGCATGCAACTATAGTCTTTGGAAGGAAAGGGTCACACTGGCTCTCATGGAGAATTGGTTGTGGGAGTTTTTTAACTCCATGGTGACCCCACTGATAGATCCAAAGAACCTGGTTGCTCATAATTTGAAGGGCGTGAGAGCTAGGAGGATCACCTGAGACACAATGAAGGATCATTTGATCTTTATCTTTCACATATCTTAGAATACATCAACCATGGAAATGTAGGAGGCTTTGAAAGGTTTATACTAGAGGAAGAATGGCAATAGGAAGATGGTGTTGAAGGAGGAGCTCATGAGCACTTAGATATCCAAGATAGGTATTGTAGCTTCTTATCTTACTAGGATCACACAAGTTTGTGATAAGTTGGTAGTAGTTGGGGAGACTGTGGGAGATCCAAAGTTGGTGATGATTTCTCTAAATGGATTTACTAATCGGGAGAGGTTGTCGGATGACTTCATCTAAGAGGAGATTCGAGATGAATCTCTATATTGAGGCCAACAAAAGGGTGATGATGAGGATAATTTTTCTCTTTCTAGTAAGGTAAATACAAGCAAGGAAAGTACATGTGGAGAGTCAACTTCATAGGTAGTGAATAAGGGCATGAGAAAAGTCAAGTGCTTTGCGTGCCACAAGCGTGGCCACTATGCTTCAGAGTGTCCAAAATAGAAGAAAGGGAAGGATAAGACTCAACAGGTAGAAGCATTTTCTGAAGGTCAAGTCAAGGAGTTTGCTGATAAGTTTGAGGAGGATTTCTCGTTCGTCTCTTGGCTTTTTGGCACAATTCCCAGTAGTTCTTGGTTCGTGGATAGCGGGTGACACATGAGTTGTTCACCACGTTGTTAATTCCAAACTCAAGTTTGCATGTGGAGTTTGGAACCCATGGAAAGAGTGCTCCAAAGAGAGTTGGGATAGTCAAGTTTCAGATAGTGTAAGGAGGATCTCTAGAGGTGACAGATGTGTTGTATGTACAAGATCTCAAGATGAATTTGCTCTCAGTTTCAACACTAGAGGACTGTGGATACACCATTACTTTCGAGAGTGGTTGGGTTCTTATTTGGCCAAAGGGATATGGCATAGACTCAACACGAGTTCTTGGTGCCGAAGAGGGCAAGGTATATAGGTTACAAGAAATTTTGTAGGTGGATCCAAGCCGTGGATCTTGTATCATGGATTGATGTTAGTGGAAGAAGTCAAGGAGTAGAAGGATTCGAAGGTTGAGTAGAGTTCACGGACTTTCAGTGTGGGGAGTAAACAGTTAGATGGGAAGAGGGAATTATCCCCTTCCATTTCTACCAAGAAACCTAGTTGGTACGAGTTGCAATTGATGGATGCTCAAGAGCAGGAGAAAGCTCCAAGGATCACATTGAGGGAGAGAAAGCCTTTGACAAAGTTTCCAAACTTCATGGCACTAATATGCGGCATCATCGATTTCGTGAATTCCAATCATTAGGGAGTAACTGACTAGCGAGGTTGGAGGGATGGAACTATGCAGGATGATGTGTGCGACAATATGTCAGGGTGAAAAAGAGAACTAGTGCCAGGTGGCTCTTCGACAAGTACCTTCCTCAATAAGAGGGAGTGTTGGTGTTTGTTGCATCATACAAGTACTTTTGCATAGGCTAAGTGTCTAGCATGCAAGAGTCATCCATATTACCTCTCTATGCACTTGATTGAGAGAGCAAGTATCTTTTAGAAAAAACACATTTATTAACTAAATGTTGGCTAATGACTAAAAGTGAACTTAATATTAAGCCACAACTGTTGATCTTAAGTGAGGTTTGAGATCTAATATCAACCATCCATCACTTTGGAAATTGAGGGTTAGGGTTTTGTTCATTGAGATGTTATAAATGGAAGTGTAAGGAGAGGAGGAGATACAACAATCACACAGAGTCAGTGAGATCTCATTGATTGGTTGGAGAATGACTTTCTTCCAAGTGTGTACGATCAAGGTTAGAGGAAAGGACCAAGGTGCAAAAACAAAGTAGCATCCAACAAGATCAGAGGAAATATCTTGAGGCTAGGCTATTTGCTTATTTGTATTAATCCTTAGCAGACCATTATCCTAGGATGAGAGCCCATGATTTTATCTTAATAAAATTATCATTTGTTGGTTTTTTCATATTGGGGTTTTCAAAACAAGTATGCCATATGTATGATTGTTTTCTTGTTTTATTTTTTGTTGCGTTATTAGTTAAAAGTGTCAATGTGTTTATGTTTATAATTAGCACTTATTATTGAGAATAGAGATTAGATCTGGCGTTTAGAAATTAACACATGCCATTTAACAAACCGGTGTAGAAATACAATAAGAAATTTAATTGAGCTTAGTGTGGGTAGAAATGTTTAGGTCCCATATGTTGTTGCTACTTCTTGTTCCATTTCTTCGACAATAGAGGTGCCTAAATGGTTTAGTGAAGCTTCAGATGCACATGCCAGGTGGACTACATCAATATCGACAAAATTTCTAGGTAGGCCTCTTAAGGCTGAACTAAAAGAAGTGTCCACAATGTTAGGCATGGGAGATGCTAGAATTGTTGGGGGAAGGTGAAGATGATCCACCATTCTTTCAATCGAGGATTGTAGTGTCTCTGTAGAAGATGCTATATTGAACGACTTCCCTCATTGGACAATCATGAAAGCTTGCATCTTTGCTTCCCATTATCTCAAATTAAGAATGTGCTTTCCTGATTTAATGACATGTCGATCTCATACTTGATTCTTTTCCCTTGTTTGGATTTTTACTTTCTTCTTCCTCCTACTCCATTGTTTAGCGAAGAAAGAAACAATTATGCTTGTCTCCTTTAAATTCTTTTTTAGTGCTTTAGATTTTTTTGAAGCTCCTTTAGATTGCAAATAATACAACACCGAACATGGAAATGGCAATGTGCCATGGATGGATTCCCTTTCCATTAAAGAAAACATCTAGCAATATTACATAGACTTGGATGGAGGACCAAATCTGCCCCAAACTTGCACACTACATTTTGTACCTCTACTTTGGCCATATTTATTCCCAAATGCATCCTAGAGATCCCACACATGAGAAAAATCATCATCCCCATACCCACATTAACGATACCTTGGGAGGAGGACTCAATAACCTTAGGGGTGGGGCAATAAGAATTTATAGTTATCCTTGTTATTGATTGCATGTCGAGACAGAGTTTGATAGAGGTATAGTATCACCTTAATGACATTCATGGTGGATGAGATGCAGAGATTGATATCTTAGCCGCCATTTTATTCTAATTCCCTCATCAAGCGAGACCCCTTTATTTGATTTTGAATCCTCTTTTGAGTTTAGTGAGTAGAAGATATAAAAATAATAATTGAATCCACTGTTATAGCAATAATTTGTTGAAAAACTATAGCAAGAAGAAGACTCGACATGAATATCAGATAACATAACGCTCTTGTAATAACCTTGGAGTCTGTATTTACCGTGGCTATACTAATTCCATTGTTTTTTGCCATGTCAAGTCCCTTTAACATTGCAAAGTATTTTGTTTCATTGTTTGTGGCAACCTCGTCATAAATGACCAACCCCTACACTTTCCTGCTCAATATTTAAGCTATTTAAAGTAACCAATTATTTTACTATCTCTATTTATCATGCATTTGGGCGAATAATGTTTTTATTATTACTTTTAATTTATCCCATATTAGCTAATATATAATATTAGCCATATTTTTATTTTATAAACACACTATTCTTTCTTACTGTCAACTATGCTGTCAACTATTCATTCAATTTTGGGAGACATTGATTAAAGACTTGGAGGAACTACATTCAAGAGGGATTTTTATTTTCCTTTTTGGGACATATATATAAGACGGTTTAGTGTATTAATATGTTCTTACAACCTTGTAATTTTTTTGAAAACCAAACGTTTGATATCAATTTGCATTTTGTGTAGTAAATTGAATTAAAAATAATATTTATTTGGATTTTTATTGGCTTTGTCCCACTGACGTTGGCCTTGGGCTCCGGTGGGTGGAGTTCAACAGTTTGAATGGTATCGTATGCAAACATAGTGAATGCGCTTTATTTGTGACCCGGGTTTTGCAGGCTGGTGTTGGCATTTAATTTTTGGGTAAAACCCATTTCCTTTGGTTTGTACTCAACCTATTTTAGGTAGATCGTGTGATCAACTTTGATAGCGTTTGTATTAATATATTTTATTATGCTTGTATTGATGACGTGTGTACTGATTGCATTTGGTATTTACCATTGGATTGTTATCACCTACGAGTTTAAAGTTTGCCTAGTAATAATTTGGTATTTACCAAATTTTAGATTCTTATTTACTAAGAATTTTGCACCATGTTTTTGAATGGACTGATACGTTTTCTGGATGATGTTTGAACTTTGGTTGCTTAGGGGTGTCCATTCGGTTGTGCTTCCCCATATCTTTTTATTTGTGTTTACGATTGTCTTTTCGTGTTTCTCTCAATGTGTATGGTGGATGTTATTTGTAACTATGTGTAAATGATGCGAACTTAGTGTTTGGTATCATTGTGATAGGATTTGGGTGTGGTTTATATTGTTCTAGTAGTGTAGATTTTAGGCATCATAGGGATGGTTCCTAGCCATTGCATAAAATGGGTGCTTAGTATAAGATTAGATGGATTGGACTTGGAGCATGGGTGTTTTTATCGAATCTGGCATAGTTCCTAGATGTTGTATAAGTCTTGAGGATTGCATGAATAGGTCCCACGATTGCATTCATTGGTTAGAGGCTTGGTTTGGATCCTAAGTATTGGACTGATAAGGCATTGGATGGGTAGATGTAATTCACTATGATGGGGTGGGTCCATTGATTAGAACCTATGATTTGATGATTTGCTACAATCAAATTAGGGGAATCCTCATCATTTGTACTTGTCGATCTAACACGTAGTCCTAAGTTGTGCAAAATAGGCCTAGAGAACAGAGTGGAAAGGATAGATGATGAAGTGAAGATAACTCACCCTAGTCTTCCTTCTTGTCCCAACTTCAACACCATGGATCTTACACTTGATGCTAACTCTGGTAAGGCCCTGCTCCTTGGTAGACGATTAAAATATTTCAGATCAAGGAAAAGTCTGATTTACATTTAAGGAAAAGATTGCTTTGTGTAAAGAGCCAAAGATTTCAATTCACTTCTAGCTTGTTTTCCTGATCATTTTGCATTGTGGCACTTAACTCAAGATACATGTTGTGCCAGGACGGTGACTGGTGCATTCAGAAAAATCCATCCATCCTGCTTTCTTGATCGGTTCCTCATTTGCAAACGTTGTGAAGCAAAGGTCAAGAGCATTTTTTTGAGTGAAAGTTCCTTTTTTCTAAGTGAAATATGGTTTCATAGAGCATTCTTCAATGTTTTCTGAGCTTGTTTCAACATCCATGGGTTGGATCTCTTAAATTTGAGCTTCTCTTTGCCGGCTTGCTTGGAATTTGGAGAGAAGGGCATATGCACCGACTTAAAATCCAAAAAACCCATCTTACCCTACTTTCTTGATTGGTTGTTCAACTGCAAATGATGCGAGACATAAGTCGATCTTGTGAACAAATGAGTATGCACCCATTTTTCTTTAAGGGATTTTCTCTTATCAAGGCGATTTAGTTTTTTTTTAACTCAATTTACTATTTGGTGTTATCTTTATTTCATTGGTGTTGTTGGTTTTTCTTCTTTTAGTTGCTTCATTCAAGAACTTAGGAATGTGGACTAGTTTTAGTTTCTCCATCTTTAAATAATCTAGTGCACCATGATTTTAGTATTACTTGGATTTCTATAACTTCTGCTATTGTTTAAAATTTGGTTGCACCAGAATTATGTAGGAGCATATAGAGTTTCAAATGATAGAGTTTTGCACAAGTCCAAATAAGGATCAGTAAAGGCTTGAAGAAGAAACACAATAAAATTACTTCCAATTGTATTTTTTTCCCAAAATTTGTCCAAAGGCATAGTGATTCATCCTTATTCGACATTTCATTTCCCTTCTATATTTTTCCATCCTTTGTAGTTCAAGTGTCTATATATTTCTCTTGGTGTGTTTTTTTCACTTATAGTCATTCTATGTAACTTGTTTAATCAATTTCTTTCTCACATCAAATAATAAATTGCTTTCATTATGCTACAAAGCTTTATGTCAAAACATTTTTATTTTATGTTTATTAGATCAGAAAATTTAATAATGATATCTGGTTAGTTTCAATATTGATTGATTATGAGTTAAAAGTTAATGCCTAAATAGAGGGCAATTTGTAATTTACTTATTGTCTTAACTTGTAGCATATGTAGGCGATCAATACTCTATCATCTTCCATATCATTGTACAATGACAACAAAAAAATATATGCAATCAGAACACCCAACGACCTTGCTAAAACTTGCAGCATGTCATTTAATATAATCAAATTTCCCACTATCTATAGTCATTAAAAAAATTATTGCAATTCACAGTCTATATTGTTTACATGTTGATTTAAAGTATTTGGATAAATTGGAAATATGAAAATTAATTTGAGGTTGCAATTTACAAAATACTAAAATCGAAAATTTATATCCTTCCAAATTTTCCCACCTAATTTTGATAATGAGAATATGATGACCACTTATCTCTTTAATATGATGCTAATTTCCTTCTTTGAACCCAAAAATAATGTGTTATTAATATGGATATTTAGCATATATTTCTTAGCCTGCGTCTATTATGTTTTCTAACTGTAATTCCATGCACTTTGGGCATTGGGTTAGATGATAAAATGAGGCCAGTTGTTATTTGTCCATTTCATGTTAGATGATATAGAGAGAATATATAACTATTGTATTTTTTTTTCATACAGAGCTTTCAACAAACTTCATTAATGTTTGGTTTCATTGATTTTTTTTTAAGTCTTTCCATTTCTATTGTATTTGATTATGGTCTTTGCANTTTTTTTTTTTTTTTTTTTTTTTTTTTTTTTTTTTTTTTTTTTTTTTTTTTTTTTTTTTTTTTTTGACTATTTTGATAAACTCTTGTGGCATTTCTATGGTGTTTGAGAGCATTTAGATGCATTTTTAAAAATCTATGGCTATTTAGTTTTGTGATTTTTGCTTAAAAAGTATTTTTCAGTTTTCTCAATAAAGTTTGTAGGTTAATTGGCATGCACAATAAAGTTTGTTGATCATACTTATGGTGCTCATTTGTTATTTGAAGGCCCTGTAGGATTTTGTTTCTATCGATTGGTGTGTTGTACTTCACAACACATGTTATTTTTTTTGTCTTTTGACTATTTTGATAAACTCTTGTGGCATTTCTATGGTGTTTGAGGGCATTTAGATGCATTTTAAAAAATCTATGGCCATTTAGTTTTGTGATTTTTGCTTAAAAAGTATTTTCAGTTTTCTCAATAAAGTTTGTAGGTTAATTGGCATGCACAGTAAAGTTTGTTGATCATACTTATGGTGCTCATGTGTCATTTGAAGGCACTGTAACATATGAACGATCTACTACTGAGAGCACTTCACATCTGTTTCTGTTAGTAAAATTTAAGATTATAAAGAAGAATCCTTTCATTTTTTTTCCATTTTTATTTTAGAATATTTGCATTAAAAAATACTGAAAAAAATGATTCAATTTTATAATTTGATTGTAGTTTTTTGCGAAATCAATTTATTTATAAATGGATTTTAGAGTAAACATTTTGTTCAGTGTAATTATTTTCATGGTTTTTATTATAATTACTTTAATAAAAAATAATCTAACAATATAACTTGTAACAAATAATCAAATATATAATCCAAGCTAACAACTAATTGAATTCCAATTTGTCTTTTTACATGTTGGGATTTCCCCATATTGTAATTGAGTTCCAATCAGGTAGGAATTTCAAATGGCGGACACCCGTCAAAATTGCCGATAACAACCAAAATATGAAAGGTTTTCTATATTCTAAGCCAAATTTTGACGGTCTTCATAAAATCCTAGCTGTATTTGACGGGTACATTGGCCCATGACGGGCATTTACCCATCAAATTCCATCCCTGGTTCCAATTAGTCTTTCCACAACTTGGAATTTTTACAATTATATTGTATTCCTTTCTTAAACTATCTCAAGTAGAAATAGCCGTATGAGTATGTGCTTTATGGGTGGAATGAATAATTTGTGGATATATGAGTTACAAGATGCTAAAACCACAAAATAAATAACTAATGTGTGGCAATCAAAACCCCTGGTCATGATACTTATTTAAATATAGTAAAATTTGGATTTCTTTTTGTATTTGTATCATAAAAAAATTTAGTCAAAAGAATTTGAGTTTCAACAAAAAAATGAATCATAAAGTTCTTAATTAATTAAAAAAAAAATTTGACAAAACGTTTTGAAAATAATTAAAATTATTATAAATGAAATTTGTTCACTCAAGAAAAATGAGTAGACCTTATGCAAGTTGAGAGCAAGAGCATGTAATGCAACTATCCAATTATGGTGATATTTTTTTCACTAAATCTCTCTTTCTGAGTATGACCTCACAACAACATGCAACTCATTAAAACAAAATTGCATATATAAATAAATATTGAGATTTTGGTTTTATTATATATAGCAAAAGCTCCATTACTAGATGCATAGATAAAGTGAGTCAACGGTATGAGGGACCCACTTGGAAAAGGCAAAGCATTGTTACTTTTAGCCATAACTTGGTTCTTCCATATTTGATGGTGATGGGATTATATATGAACATATACTAGTAGGATTTAGGGTTTAATGTTTTGCAACATGTATAACTTAAAACCTCTGTGATAAAGAAATGAGATTTGTCATCGACCCATTGCAGGCCAATCCACATGATGGTCTAACAAAGATCTCAATTCCACTAACTATATGGAGAAGATTATGCAACAATTTTGGTGAGTTGGAACTTTGCCAAAATTCTAATTTTGATAATTTGAATCATAATTTTATGAATTAAACTTAAGTTTAAATTATAGTTATTTTGTATCCAAAATTTTAAGATTCTTTCATTAATTTAAAACCTCAAAAAATCTTTAAACCACTTCCAACTAATTTAAGTAATAAGTACATTGGGCCATATTTCCCTCTAGGCCACTACCAACATCTACCGTTGTTCTTGTATGGGCTCTTCAACATTTAGTTATTAATTTTTTCATGATAGGTCATTGAATTAAAAAAATGAAATCAATATTCAAAGTATATTAATCCAAAAGTATAATACAATCTTGATTTTAGCAACAAAAAAAAAATGCTATGCCCATTGTCATAGATTTGGTTTTTATTATCTAAATTTAAAATGATTTTTATTATCCAAGTTTAAAATGATTTTTATTATCACTTCTTCTTGAATCAGAATGTTCTATTTGTTTTCGATGAAGTTTGTTTTCTAACTCATCATTAAATTAAACCCAATCTCAATTATTGTTTGGTAAGTTTAATTTAATTTGTTTTTAATTTAAAATTTATATATATTTCTATCTATGTTTTTCTGTTTCTTTTCGTACCTTTGACTATAGGGTGAATCCATACAGACATGTACCTTTTGGTAAAAAATGACACTGAAATTCGATATTTTACTCATTTAATAAATTGAAACCCTCAAAACTTCTACACGCATTGTGAATTTAGACATGCAACAGAATAACAAATGATAAGGAATTATGTTGTCTTTCAAATTATATATATATATATATATGTGTGTGTGTGTCAAAATTGCATTCAATGAAAGTTTTGTTCTTATAAATTTAAGGAAAAGTTAACTAGTGGCTTGTATGCATGTAAAATAATTTAATGATAAATGTATACTTTTTGAGAAAAAATATGAACATATTATACATATTATACGTTGTTGTGCAATTTTTTTTGAAAATTTATATTTTTTATTAATTTTCAAAACTAACCATTGAAAATTTAACCACATTTTTTACACATGTTTGTGCAAATAATTTCTTTTTATTGCTTACAAAAATTGAAAATAAAAAGAAATATCGTACAAACTAAAAGACACATAAATTATATGATAGTAGATATACGATTCATTGACGAATCAATCGACATGAGGTCCACCACCTAAGGTGCATCCCACGATAGGGTTTATGCCTGGAAAAGAGGTTAGTAAAATTAAATTTGTGGAAAATAGGGCTGAGGGCCTATTTTTAAAGCCCTCAATCGAAATATTAGCTCAATCGAGGTATTAAAAACCCTTGATCAAGGTTTGAAGTTATTGTCCACACACTTTTATTTATTTTTTAATGAAAAATAACATTGCAGAATAAATGGGTTTACAGGTTGAAGGAAGAAGATGGAGGCAAGAAGCGTTATAAGGTTAGACTTGTCGTAAATGCGTTTGCACAAAAGAAAGGTGTAGACTTTGATGAAATATTTTCTCTTGTTGTTAAAATAAATTCAATTAGGAGTAGTTTAAGTCTAGTGGCAGCAGAAGATTTGCATCTTGAACAATTAGATGTAAAAACAACCTTTCTCCACGGGGATTTGGAGGAAGAGATTTATATGTAGCAGCCACAGGGGTATGAAGTCAAAGGGAAGGATAATTTGGTTTGCAGTTTGAAGAAGAGCTTTATGGCCTGTAGAAATCTCCAAGGTAGTGGTATTTAAAATTTTTATGACAGAACATGGTTATAGTAGATTCCATTCTGACCAATGTGTATATTTCAAGAGGCTAGATAATGGAAGATATATTATCTTGTTATTGTATGTGGGTGACATGCTTGTTGCAGTGTCTAACATGTAAGATATAAATGTTCTCAAAAGGAAACTAGCTAAATCATTTGCGATGAAGGATTTGGGTGTTGCAAAGCAAATCCTTGGTATGAGAATAACAAGAGACAAGAAAAATCACAAATTGACACTGTCTCAAGGTGAGTACATAAAAAAGGTGTTGGAGAGGTTTAGGATGCAGAATGAAAAAACAATTAGTACACCTTTGGCCATCCAGTTCAAATAATTAAGGAGATGTGTCACAAGAAACAAGAAGAGATAAAATACGCCTCCAAGGTTACCTATTCATCAACAATTGGTAGCTTGATGTATGCCATGGTGTGCACAAGATCAAATATTGCACATGCAGTGGGAGTTGTGAGTAGTTATATGAACAATCTAGGTAAAGAGCATTGGAAGGCAGTACAATGGATTCTCAGGTATTTGAGAGGTACCACTTCTCATGCATTATGTTTTGGAGGTTCATACATTATTCTACATGGATATGTTGATGCAGATATGGAAGGTGATAAAGACAACAGGAGGAGCACCACAGGGTATGTTTTTACTATAGGTGGAACAACAATAATCTTGATTTCAAAAATGAAAAAGGTTGTTGCACTTTCAACAACGGAAGCAGAGTATGTTGTTGCCACATAGGCTAGTAAAGAGGGGATTTGGTTGTAGAGGTTCATGGAGGAATTGGGTACGAAGCAGGAGAATAATAGGTTGTACATTGACAGCCATAGTGCCATTCATCTGGCAAAGAACTCAACTTTTCATAAGAATACTAAACATATGCAAATCAAGTACCATTTCATAAGATCTATTATGGAAGATGAACTGTTAATGTTTGGAAAGATACATACTAGCTAGAATCCTGCAGACATGTTGACAAAGGTAGTAACTAGAGAGAAACTGAGTTCTTGCTTAGTTTTAGGTTTCCTTCAAGCATGAATATGAAGAAGAGGAATTTTCCAAGTCCAAGATTCAGAGCATGGTCCAGCAAGTGCAACATCGGTGGAGTTGTTGTGATCAACCTCCATGTGGGAGACTATTGGTTGTGGAGCCTGATCTTCCATATTTAGAGATCTTTATTATTCATCCCTATTTGTACCCCATTTTTATTGTACAATAGTCCCAACAGGCGGGTGCAAGGGTCCGAGGGGGACCATCCACCCCAGCTGGGGGTTTGGAGGGCCAGCAATCCCCCAACGGGGGTTCGAAGGATAAGCTCTTGAGAGAAATATTTTGGAATGTTTGTTGGCCAACAATTTACAATCCCATGGTATTGGTCGACCCCTGGTAATTCCCCTATAAAATGAAAGCATTGCAATACAATTGTGCATGGTCTTATCACATTGTAAATTAATCTCTGTTATTGCGTGAGAGAGGCCCTGAGAGAGTGAAGAGGAAGTGCAGCAAAGTTGCTGCAAGTTGTATCCATTCATTTTGTTGGATGGTATAAAAATAATGACTGTTGATTTCTGGGTGGACATATCCCATCTTGGGTGAACCACATTATATCTGTGTTTCTCTTGTAATGTGTTTTAATAGTTGCATCTTGTCTATTGTTTATTGTTATTGATCTGTGATCATGTTTTTCTAACATCTTGTCAATCTGAGATCATACAAACTTAAGAGGTGTTGGAATTTTATGTGCAACTTCAAGAGGATCTAATCTACTAAAGGAGTAAGTTGGTGTTTACTAGAAATGAAGTGCTAATGCAAATCCGAATAGGGAAGAAAAAAACACTCTAAGTGGAAACTACATGCTCTAATTCTATCTGTATGCATTCAATGAAATCCTATTGATTTAAACTTTCCCATGAAAACAATTACCAAATTAACCTTTTCATGAAGTAAATAACCAAACCAACTAACTTGGAATCGAAACACTATTCTAGAATGGAAAAGAAAATTGTCTATTAAAGCAATGTGATTCTATGGAAGCAACTGGTTCTAGTTTCAATGAAGTAGATCTATGAAAGTAAAAAAAATTCATCCCAATAAAAAATGAATGTGGAGGAAAGTAGTCCGACAGAAAGCTACAAAAATAAATAATCAACACTACAAGAATTACCAATCTACGCTATAGGGATCATAACCATAAATTACAATGAAATCAAATTACGATAAACATGAACACCTAATTTACTAACTGTTATAATTAAATGAAGAATCCCGTGATCCCGATGAGGGATCCTTCATCACAACAACACAAGAGCGAATCAAAACTAAGTACTCAGATGGAAAACACGCCATTTAATATAAAGTTGATTCGTTATTCATTTCCATGCAAAATGTATCAGAACTTATAAAAGTAACTTGTCTCTGTTTGCCAATATTAACAAATAAGAGGTATGTATGTGCCTGAATGCTTATATATATGTTTATTATAGAGAATCACACACACACAAACCTAATACTGCAATTACGCTCATTCACAGCTCGACCCGTGTCCCTAAAAATGTTGAAGATAACTAATAGTGAGATAGGGTAGACGAAATGTTTTGGTGGCTAACTTCCCTTAACTAGTGGTTCATTTATCATTAAGCTCTCGAACTCCAGATATTAGTTAAGCCTCTAATTGTGACCTTAGTGATGACTGAATCGTGATTGAAGGTGGAACTCGCCTTAGCCCTATGGATTGATCTTCAAAACAACATCTATCTTTGTCTTTAGTTCTTGATGCGATTTCCTGCAATTCACAATGATATGCTAATACCACACATTAGACTCTTTAATCAAGTTCTGCAATGAATCAAGCAAAATAAAAAATAAATATTCCTATCATCATCATTCCATTCATTAAATGCTTAATCAACCTTAGAGTAAGTGTCTAACCCCTTAGATCATACCCTGTTTGGCTTCATGGTTAGGCTCTAAATATGTGATTTACCTATCAAAATTAAGACTAGTCATCTTCCTAGGTGGGTCCATACAACATGAGAAGTAGCTGGTGATACTGCATATTATCTTTTACATCAACAACATACAAATTTAGATATCCAACAAGCCTCTTCTTTTTTAGCTCACGTTTTAGAGAATCATGATCCAAATACATTTCTAGAATATTTTTTCCATTCATGTTGAGATGTAGCAAGGAATGGAGAATATCATTCCTTAATGGTCAACGATAGTTGGGATATTGTACCTCTTTCGAAAGGAAGAAAAAATGTAAGATGTAAATGGGTGTATAGAACTGAAGTGTTGAAAGACATAAGGCCTAATTAGTTGCCAAAGGATTTTCTCAAGTTGAGAGGATTGACTATAATGAAAAAAATAATCCCTGTATCCAAAATGAATTCTATCTAGCTTATTCTATCCCTTGCCACTTAATATAAATGGGAGATCCATCAAATGTATTTCAAATCCATCTTCTTGCATGGGAATTTGCAAGAAGATATTTACATGGAAAAATATTCGGGATATGTTTAGAATGAATCCAACCTTGTTTTTCATGTTAAGAAATCTCTCTATGGACCTAAGAAAGCTTCTTAGGCTTGGTATGCTAAAAGGAATAACTTTTTTCTTGACACTCATTTTTCTAGATGTCATTTTGACCCTAATGTCTATACTAAGAATATAAATAACCATCTAATAAATTGTGAGAAAAAAGTCTCGGGGTAAAATCCTCGGGTCGCTATATATCGCTATATAAGGGCCTCACTTGATGTCCCCATCAGGTTAGCTCTGTAATCAGAGCGAATGGGCAAGGCCCCTTCAAGTTCCCTCCCTATGCATTGTTCCCTTGAAAGAAAAAAATAACCATCTAATAATATTTGTTATTTATGTTGATGGCCTTATTCTCATTAGTAGTTAACTCAAACTTTTAACCCATGTAAAATCCAACCGTAAGAAGAAATTTGAAATAAAAGACTTAGGACATTTACATTATCTTCTTGGCCTCCAAGTCTTGTAAACCAAGGAAGGAATTTTTCTTTCTCAATCTAAGTATGCATGTGACATTCTTCATTGTTTTCACATGGAAGATTGAAAACCAACCTCATCCCCCTTCCAGTTTGGAGTCAAACTTGCTACCACCTGCATTAAACCCAAGGTAGATCCCACTTTGTACCATAAATTAGTTGGTATCCTTTTGTATTTGATTCACACCCATCTCAATATTTCCTTTGTTGTTGGTCTTATTGCTTGATATATCCAAATGCAGAAAGAAAT
Organism: Pseudotsuga menziesii; assembly: GCA_001517045.1. Lineage (NCBI taxonomy): Eukaryota > Viridiplantae > Streptophyta > Pinopsida > Pinales > Pinaceae > Pseudotsuga > Pseudotsuga menziesii. The sequence continues at coordinate 64,076 of LPNX010531964.1, read as the reverse complement.
AAAAATGATGATTCAGTATATTTGGGATGTAATTTAGTTTGGGATATAGTACAATTCAGGGGAGACTCCATTATTTGTTGGTTTTATTGATTCTAATTTGGTTGGAAACCTTGAGGATTGAAAGTCTACTACATGTGATTTTAGTTTTGGTTCCAAACCTATCACTTGGGATTGTAAGAAGCAACACGTTTTTTCTCTTTCTTCAACAGAAGCATTGCATCCAAAATAGTTAACACAAGTCAAGAATCCTTGCGGTTTTGACATATCCTTTAATAGTTTGGTATGTAGCAAAAACATCCAAGTACCCTTTGTTGTGACAATAGAGTGACATCAATATCGTTAAAGATCTAGTTTGACTTCAGCACAACAAAACATACTGAGTTGCATATGCACTTCATTAAAAGTCTTATTCATGATTGCATTCTAGAAGTGATCTTTTTCCTTATATTTGATCAAGTTTTGTACATTTTCCCAAAGCCTCTTACAGAAAGGGAAATTTTCTAACTTTGATCTATGTTAGGAGTTTAAGATGTTGTTATTAAGGGGGGATAGGCTCTAATGCCTCATTCCTTCTCTTATCATATCACCTTTGTAAATTCTTCAATCCTATCCTAATTTGTTCTTAAAGGGGTATGGTAGGATATTTAGACACCTAGGAGTTAGTTAAGATCAACTTGGTTTAATGTTTTTTTAGGTAAAATGTGTTTCTTTAGTATGCATTTGTACTTATATAATACTATGATCATGATATGTTCTAGACATAAAGTAATCCAATGGTTTATATTCTCCTTGATGCTAACGACTATATTGATTTGTGGTTTAACGACCAATTGGTCCATGATATCTATTTAAAGAGAGCATAGAGTAATTTACTGATGGTCGATTATGAGGAACTCATATGTAAAATATTTTCGTTTTGAATTAATATATTTCATCAAGTGGCTGCATTGGCTAGGGCCATCGATTGTTTCTTTTTGTGAGTTTTAACCATGTAATGCATTGGTTTTCCTATCTTTTATCTTTTTGTGTGAGTGGTTTCTTAAGGTGTTACACATGTGGAAATACTGTGTTAGTCATACAACTTCTATAGTCTTTGAAATTCATTTTTTTCTTTGATGGGGGTGTTTATACTCACCAATGTGTTTGCTAACTTGGTGTCTTTGGATTTACTTGGACATGATGACAATAGTGGGTTGGGTTGTAAAAAATACAAAACCTTTATTTTTCTAAATCCTTTTAGATCTCTATTTTTCATATTATTTTTGAAAAGGCTGCATGAATCCATCCCCAATGATATTTTACATACATATAGATTAGATTGTCTGCACTCCATATATAATAATACTAACACTAATACTACTAATGATGATGATGATGACGATGATTATGTTTGAACTATTTTATTATTATGTACTAGTGTGGCATACAACGTTTTTCAAATGGTAAGGTGATACACGTTTATAATAGGAACAAGCTGAAAGAATAAAGACAACTATAGAATATGTAAATATAGAATATGCAAATAGATATAAGAATATGGTGGAAAAGTCATAGTCCACTTCAAGTATATCCATACCATTGTAACAATTATATATTACATGGATGTAAAAACTTCTCAAACTAGATTTGGTCATCGAGGGATAAGGATATATTCCTCTGATGTGAAATACATAAACTTGGCGATATAGGAATTTATTGCGCTAAGAGGTGCATTCTATAGCCCACTAGGGGGGATGTGTAACTCCTGTCGTGCTTATAATCGGCTTATAGTTGGCTAAGATAAAAATAAAAACTAAAAGAAAATAATTTGAATATGCCAAAAAATTAGTCTGCTTGATAAAAATAAAATAAATATCAAAACATAATAATAAAAATAAAGCCAATTATAAATTCATATATGAAGGGTGTTGAGGTTCACATTTCCTAAACATGCTTAAGATTTCATTTTAAACTAACTAAATCACATAAACTTTTTCTTTTGAATTTTTTTTTCATAATTTTTCTTTCTGATAAAGAAATCTCACGATATTAAACACAATTACTATTATTATTTTTCTAATTATTAATGTGATAATTTCTGTTATCCTAAATTAAAAATGAAATATTAACCCAGACCAAATCTTTATTATTACAATTACAATCTATTCATTTATGTTCTTATTAATTATTTAACAAAATGAAATTTGCATCAACCACAATCTTTGTTTTAACTTTTGTTTTAAAACAGAAAAGACTTATATTGTTAAGTTTAAAAAATTAATATTAAATCAAGGTTTTAAATCTAACATTCTTCTTTAAATTTAATATTTGCTTCATATGGTTTCATTGGGGTGGGGGTGTAACTCCTTCTTGGCTTATAGTCGACTCAAATAAAAATAAATAAATCTCATAAAGAATCTCACGGTAGTAAACACAATTACTATTTTTTTTTTCTTCATGATCAATGTGATAACTTTAGTTAAACCAAATTAAAAATAAAATATTAACCTCACCAAAATGTGTATTATTACAATTAGAATCTATTCATTGATGTTCTTATTAATTATTTCGCAAAAAAAAAAATTACATCAACCACAATCTTTGTTTTAACTTTCATTTAAAACATATAACTCTTAGAGTGTTAACTTTAAAAAATTAACATTAAATCAAAATTTTAAATCTAAGTTTAATATTAGCTTCATATGGTTTCATATTATTTGTTTACCAAATATGGTTCCGTAATAATAATAATAATAGTGTGGTTTAAGGACATTTCAAATGGTTCGACCTTAAGCAAACTATGATTTCATAATATTTGTTTTTAACTAAGCCAATATTTGTTTCTAAATCTATTATTAATTCTATTAGCTATGGGAGTGTGCAATAATGTGCAGTGATACCTTGTAGCATGATAATCCATGGCAACATGCGTTTCAACTACACATTATGTGATTTTAACAACAAAATGGGCGAGTATTGGATTCGATAAAGAGGAAAGGGTTTGCACCTTGATAGATTTGATCCCTCTCGACGCTTGGTAGAGCCACCTTTAAGATGGATCTATGTTGGTTGTTATGCAGGTAACTATGGGGTAATAATTTTCCCCTTTCAATCATAATTCCAAACTATTATCCTATAAAGGCAATAAGAATTGGTGCATACTTTGGTATTATCTTCTAGTCTTCAATTTGAAACACCAAACCTAAGACTTCATGAAGATCTTCCATAAAAATCACCAAATTTGAATGTTAGAAACTCATAGAATTTGGAAAATCCCTATGTGTAGACACATGAGCCAAAATCCCTATAATTTTTCACTAATGTGAACTTCAATATAAAATGAGAAAATCATAAGTGAATCTTTTGGAAGTTTGACACATCCTTGAAAATCCTTGACAATCTTATGAAATTCCAAGAAAAAACCAAGATAAATTTTCTTATCCTTTGGATTTGTGATAATACTTTTAATATTATCACTATTTTTTAGAGTGACATCTTCCTTGACTCCCCTATGGTTTAGCGAAGACTTGATACCTTTATGCTAGCCTCTCTTAATTCACAGGTGGTTTTGACTAGAGTAAGAAGCAATCTTAGAAATTCTCTTGTATCTTAATGTGCTATTTATCTTGTTCTTGTACATTAGGTACATAGTCATAGCCATGCTCTCAATCAAGGAGAGACCTTCTTCTATGAGGAGGATCGGATATGGTGTATCACCTTTAATTTTGAGATTATATGTTATAAAGTGCTTTTGTATTTGCTTTATCCTTCTCCAAGATTATCTAAAGATGTTATGGCCCCAAACTTCACAACCATATAGGATAACATGAGTGACAGGAGTCTCAAAGAGTAGTTTCTTCCTATCCTAAAGCCAATGGTTTGTTGGTTTACAATTATTTTCAAGTCCATAATGAGTTTTCCACCCTCCATTAATAATTTTCTCAATGCTATAGTTTCATTTAAGCTCATGACGAAGATCGATTCTGAGATCATTATATGATGAAGTCACTTCCTCCAAGTTGTTGTCACACATGAAATTATAATAAGTGATATTTTAGGATTTGATTATCATAACCTTTGATTTGTCAATGTTAGTAGTCGTAACCATACCAGAGCAAAAATCCTTAGGAATATTTAGCTTCCCGTCGAGATCATAGGGACTCATTTCCATCAGAACAATTTCGTTAGCAGAGAGAAGAAAGATGATGACTATACCATCCAAGGTCCTTTCATCACAACTTGCCTCTTCCAACGTTTCTCTATCCTATCAATGTAAACACCAAAACGGTAGGGGATATGGGACAACCTTGCTTGACTCCTATATTCAAATTAATTTATTTTAATCAACACTCAAAGTTCCTAAACTCGACAATAACCTTCTCATACAACCTTATTGCAATAACTCTTAATTCAAAAGGGACTTTTAGCTCTTCTAATCTATCCCAAAGGTAAGTTCTAGGCACTGTGTCAAATGATTTATAAAGTAAACAAAGAAACATATAATAAATTAGTTTTATTATTGCAAGACTATTTAGCAATGGTCCTAAGAGTACCAAGGTGGTCCACAATTGAATGATAGCCCTAAAACCTTGCGTGGCCTTTAGCTATTTTTTTTGTGCCTTTCTAGCCATACGATGATCTTCTTTTTTAGAATAATTCCATATAATTTGGCTAAAAAAGGGCTAATCATAATTCTCCTAAAATTAGATAGATTTTTTTTTCTCCACTTGAAAAAACAAGAACAATGAGGATTTTGTCCAGGGTTTATTGAAACCTTGCTTGACTACTAAATTGAAGATCTTGTGGGTGTGAAGGATGAGAATAGGGCCACCAATTTTTAAGCTTTTTGGTTGGTATCATTGAATGTCCTTAGCTTTTCCTTTTGTGAGTTGTTAACCTCCAACTCTATGATTTTTGAAGATAACTTCTTCCTTTATTAGAAAGGGTTTGAATGTTGTCCATGACATCAAGGGATTCATAAGACTTTTTAAGGTAGAGGAATTTCAGTCCCTTACAGGAATCATATTGTTTTCATTAGTTCTACGGCTCATAATTTATTAGGATTTACCTTATATAGGTAATATTCTCTTTCTTTTTATTTATATACCATTTTTCTCCTTTTAAATAACGATTTGTAATTAGAGATCTTATCACTTTTTTAGGATCCGTTGGAAGCATCCTTAATGGATTTTCTAGCATGCTCTTTATCATACCAAGGGTTGGTTGTTTTATTCTTCTTTTTACATGATACCATGATAGAGAACTTGTTAACGGAAGTAGAGAGGGTTGTGATAAAGTTATGATAAAGTTCTTTACTATTGTATTTAGTTAATAGTATATTTAATTCATTATTTAAATATTTTAAGAATATATTAATTTTATTTTTATTGAAGATCAAATGCTTTTGGCTATTATAAGTAATTCTTTAATATGGGGATTATGTGCATGTCGAAGTTTAGAATTATGGTTAACCGTTTATGGTCAAAGTGGAGCTCATGGTCATTTAAGATGTCAAACTTTACTATTTGGTTGTATATGGGGATATCAAATATCACATAATCTATGCCACTACTACCCAAACCATGGATATCTTGTTGGATTTCAAACACTTCATAATACCATTGGAAATGATTAAATCTTGAGAACTACAAAGCTTGATTAGATTGATACCAAAAAAATTCTCAACCATGTCTTTAGAGTACCTTTTGTATCTACTAGATAAAATAAAGTCCTTGTCTAGCCATAGAGGATTGGGGTTAGAATCATTGCTTAATATGTGGGCTTGGTTAGTTGTTATTTTAGCATTAATGTCTCCCAGATAGAGGATATTATTTTCATTTTGTAACTTCAAAATGTCCTCTTCCAACCCATGGCAAGGAAAATTTTTGTCTAGATTGTGTTTTTTATAAAAAGTAGAATTAATAGGCACGAAATAGTATATTGCTATATAAATCTTCTTACATATTTGAAATCTCCATCCACATGTATTGATTGAAAGGATCTTTCTTGTGAAGCCTAATATAAGGAAAAATGTTATTCTTTATGTAACAAGCTATGCCCCAATCCTTCTATGGCACGATATCTTATTCCCTACCACAAGAGAAATCCTATATGATAAGGACCCTAGATTCTTCATGCTTCCAAATTTCTAAAAGCAATATAATATCAATTTCACTTGCGACCGGCCTTAACATGAAACCCTTGCTCCATGGAAAGCCATGAGAGTTCCAAGAGAGGATTCAAAGGTCCTAACTTGCTATTTATTATTATCCTTTTAGTATCTATCCCTAATAAGAGATTTTCTATTAGTGATTATTGTCCATTTTCTTTTGGAGTCTAGCTTCTTTTACCTTTTGAACTTCATTTCTTAACAATTTAGAATATTCTCAATTATATATATTCAGTATAACAATTTAGTATGAATAATGAATATACAATTATATATTTTGTGGCATTTACCAGCCATATTTTACTTATTTTTACTTGTAGCTGTGCTAGTTGTTGTAAATGGAGCACTATAAGAGCTAACCAAAACGCCTCCAACCAACTAGAATCGAGCAAACTAGTTTTTGCTTGAACCATAATTTCTAATGTTTAAATCACAATTTTAACTAGATCTAGGTAGTTTTAAAATCCAGTATTTACTCTAAAATAATCAATACAATTTACAAAATTACAAAATTTATAGGAATAATTTTAACAGATTTGGATCATTAATTTCCCCAAAGCTGGGCATTTTAGTTGTCTTAATACAATTAATAAAATTACAAAATTTATAGAAATAATTTTAACAGAATTGGATCATAAACTCGCCGAAAAGTCTGGGCGTTTTAGTTGTCTTTTATCCGACTCCATTGTAAATTTGTATCCATAGAAACGACCGTAGACACAACAACATTCGCTCCAAATTTGAACGCATGTCCTACGTTCTTATTCTTTGGTACGATGTCTGGCCTCAAAACACAAAACACCCGTAGACACGACATCATTCGCTCCAAATCTGAAAGCATGTCCGATGTTATTATTTCCTGATATACTGTTTTTCTTGGAGGAACTACTTACACTACTGGATCTAAGAAACGCCTTGGGTTCCATCTTGGCTGTAAAAACAATGTATGAGCACCAGCTTTTATATGATCTTTGCTGCTTATAAAAGTCCAACTACATCCAGTGTAGAACTCAACGAGCTGGCGTTCGAAGCGTAGTCCATGCCAGTTAGCTTTATCGCTTGGATTAGTGTTGGTATAAGAATTTCTGAGCCTGGCCTTCACTGATTTTACCGTTTGCTGCATATTGGTGATTAATATAGCTTTTTGCTATTTTTCAAAGCCGTTGGAAGATAGAAATAGGGATAGGATCGGCTTAGGGATAGTTGAAACTGGTATAATTCGTTGTCCTTTTCATTGATATTATTGTCAATAATTGTTTTGGCAGGATTGGACCAATCTCGTAGGATCTGTTTGCCCTGGGGGATTCTCAGGTAAATAGAGCCATTGAATCGAATTTGGGCTAATTTCTTTTGGGATCTGTTGCGAACACAACTCAACAGACTGTTCGCAATTGATACAGATAAGAACGTATCTGTTAACAAAGTGTGGTTCATTTTCAGGAAACAGAAGCACTCTTCTTTCTGTATCACATCTTTCTGTGAGGAATAATTATTGTTGTTAAAGAGGAATTAATGGAAGAAGAAGAAACTTTGTTTGCATCCTCCTGATCATCATCGGTGCAAAGCTCTGTGTTCTTCACACACACAACTCACTGCACAGTTTGATTTGGGACCTTGCTCTTCGAGTTCCTTGATCCTATCCTGCAGCTGCTTCACATCCTTGATGATATCGCCGAGCGGCTACATGAATTCACACAATGGTAAACTCCCTTTGTTTCATATGATTACAGAAAGATTGAATCAAAGCTGTACTTTTGGCATTCCTTTCCTATGTTTGCTATTGTTTAGATTTCGGTTGTTACCAAAATATTCATGATTATGATTATTGTTCTTTCCAGACAAAGAGGAGTTGTATAGAAGTAGGATAAGAGGCTAAACATTTTGCAAGTTTGTTCAGTCACAATCAGTGGAATGGAGATTTTACAGGAAATTCCATCAATTTAATTTATTATGAAATAGTACATATAGATTTATTATGAAATGGCACATATAGATTGTATAGTCTAAATGTAATAACCATTTTTTAGATTATTAGATAGATGCAATCAAAATCTAGAATTTATGTTCAATTTCACAAAATATCATTAAACAGATTTCAAATAAGACAAATCCTAAAGGATCAAAATATTCTTGTTGACATCAATTTACTCTTGTTTGAGTGACAACTAAACTATATTTGTGATTCAAAATCCAAGAAAGTTACACATCTCCTACTGTCAGGCTATAAATCTTGAAGCAACGATGAATTGATATTGCAGATCATATACAACCTTCAGTCTTGAGAATGCCATAAGTATGTGAAGCAGCTGCAGGATAGGATCAAGGCACTAGAAGAGATGGTCCCAAATTAAACTGTGCAGCCAGTTGTGTAGGTGAAGAAGATCAGGATTCAGACAAAGTTTCTTTCTTCTTCCACTAATTCCTTTTCTGAGATCAAGAATTCTACTTTACAGAAATGTGTGTTACAGATGGAGGTGCCAGCATTCTCGCATTTTCAGAAACTATCATTGACTAGACATTTCATGGTCAAGTATTCAATGGCGTTCCTCACTCCGCCTTTATTTGCTTCCAAAACGTGTACAGAATGAAGATTGTACTGATTTCCTTAATGATTTTCCAGATTTGAGGTTAATTAAATGAGTTATATTCTTTTAGAGGAGGTTATTAATGGAAGAAAAGATGCCATTTAACAATGAAGGATGGAGTGAGCGCGGTATAGTTTTGGTATAAAAAAAATTCTCTTAAAGAATAAAGATGTTTTTGTTTTTTCATGAGGAGGATATTTTATGTTTTGATTTTGAAGAGTATGTTTTATGATATGTGTCATGGTTTTGATATTTTGTTATGCTTAAATGCATTTTAATAATGATTTAAATAAATTTTAATTAAGAATTTATTAATTAATTAATTATAAATTTATGATTTATTAAAGTTTTATACTTGGATTAGTTTTTTGTTTTATTATTATTATTTATTAAATAGTATTTATTTTATGTTTTTTTCCTTAGTTTAATATTTATGTTTGTCTTAAATGGATATTTATAAGGATCTTGTAATTAATTTAATGTTTAGTATTTGTTTAACAACCATCTCCATAAAACTAAGTGGCTAACTATACCTATGAGTGTTTACCTGCCATTTGACTTGTGGCAAGTAAAGTGGTCAATGAATGAGGATGACACAACCAACCAATTAGATTTGTGAAGATAGCTAAGTGTTAAACAATAAGAGGGCCATGAAATGAATTGATGTAGTAAACTTTTTACACTTTTTAATCTTGTTGATCGGCTCAAGCAAATCCAAAATATGAGATAATATCTAAATGACTATAGACATAATTAGCTCAATATTCACATGCTTTGATTCTAAAAACTATGTTTAGATCAACAACCATTGAAGCAGGGTGTTAATTTTTCAGATAGATTAAATATATGAATGAATGCATTTTGTTAAGCTCTCACTTTAACTTCGTTGTAATGGTTATGGATTTATGTTGTTCATTATGCAAGGTTGTGATCTTTATTAAATAAAGCTATGGTTATATTGAAGATTTATTATATACTTTGTATACTCTTAATGATAAGGGATTTGATTCTTCTTGATACTTGGTAGATATAAGGATCTATACTAATTTAATATGTAAATATGTTGTATGTAGACTTAACACAGCTATAAACTCTTAACACTTCTTTACTCATCAATACCCAAATACCTTATTTTTTGGGGGCAATTTTTCCTTTATGTTGAACTAGATTGTAATTGCAACATTTCTATTTGAAGCAAAGTTGGGTTGCCATTTTTTAATTGTGGCTATAATAGAAATTTGGGAAGTACTACGAAAGTTATAAAGAAATTTTGTTGTTGCTATAAAGTCCTACCAAAAAAATTCTTTTAGTATGATTTTCTCTCTTAAAAAACAAATTGTAGTTGCATGAATGCCATTACAAGAAACGTTACGATGCCATTTCTAAATTAAGATCATAATAGTGATTATGGAAGTCATGAAAGTTATAACCTATTTTAGTTGTGCCCTCAAAGGCATAGAAAAGCATTCAAGATTTCTAGTTGATTTTCTTTACACTTTAGGACTAGTTTATTAGAGTCACACTGGTTCCATTAGAAGCAAAGTTGTAGTGCCATTTCAGAATTGAGGTCATATAAGTAGAATTTTAGAGAAGTTTCCTATGACTTACAATCATTCTTGAGACAAGTCATCGATAAATTCTGAGGTGGACCTCAATTGGATCCATTCGTACCATTAGAAAAATGGTCAAGGAAAATTGGATACACAAATTGTATGGTTGTTTCTATACCTTAGCTCAATAAGTATCATCTCTTGTAAAGTCAAATTAGTGACTTCTGGACTATCACCACCTTTAATTAGAACACAACTACCCAATTTGAGGCACCAACTAGTTGATATTTTATGAACATTGGGGAATTTTCCTAGGATGGTGGAAATTGGTCTTGGTCAATCCCACATGACAAATTCCACTTTGCTACACCAATTCTCGAGATCAATTTGAACAAGTTTAATGTGTCCAACCAAGTTGGATGGGTTGTCTAGATGTAACATTATTGACTCTTCACAAGCCCAACATGATGTGTCGAAACTCCATTTGGACATGTATATTGATTGAGAACATTGAAAGTGGTGGAAATCATATAAGAAAGCATATTTAGGGTGCATTGATTCTAGGGATGTTTGTGAAAAAACTATATGCTAGATTTTACATCAATACTATTTTTGTTAGTCAAGTTATGACAAACTAACACAGTGAAGGAATATATTGCTTCTTTTAGTGATTGGCCCTTAAGATAGAATGGTTGGATTATGAGTTTATGAGGTTGTGTTCTATTAGTGGTCTCAAGGAGGATATCTCAACACAATTTGAGATGACTTGACAAACTAAATGGTTGGAGGCCTCTCATTGAGCTTATCGTTCTTAGGTTGTGTCAACTATCTAATGTGAATGCCCAAATTTTCTTCCATGATCAATCCATCTCCCTCCATCTTTTAAGGTCCATAAATTGGTCATTTTTGACATGGGTGAACATAAGTGTCAAAACATCCTCTTCAATTTGTGATGAAATTATTTTCCCACGACAAATGTAAGGATAAAAAAATTTATGATTGTTATGGCCCCATTTGAGAATTGAGAGGAAAACTTACATGAGCAACTGGTTGAGTTGGATTAGGTGGAGATTACAACCACTCTGGACGAAGTCCTCATGGATGGATTTTAATTCCTCGAGACTTTGAAGTTGACTTGATATGTGAAACATCAGAAGGTGATAATATTAATTAATAGAGGTGATATACATAATTTCATTCATCATAGAGTGATGAAATAAATGACCTAGTATGTCCACATGGTTAATTTTAGACTATTGTCAATGATGGCTCTATGAAATTTTTTGAAAAGTGAGAAAATGTAAAACCAAAGATCAATGACTATGTTTTGAAATCCCTATATTTTTCATTATGATGTGAGGATGTGATATCATTTTTGGCATTGAATGGTTGAATGGTTTGTGTTTTTATTGTTTTTAAGGGGGTGAGACTGGCCTTTGGCCTTTGGCCTTTTGGTCTCTTCTAACTTAGTTAATACAAATGCTCATAGCATTAAGAGGGGCTAGAGCTTAGCTTTGTGTTCTCCTCTTCTTAAGGACTGGAATGATAACTATTTGTTGTGACCAATGTAGGGTTTTGAACTCTGGATTCTCGTTGTTTGTGAGCCATCCAAAGCGAAGTCGTGTTTCAGTCACCAGTCTCTTGTCTACGTGGTAAATCTTATAGCTAGCGAGAGGTTTAGAAGTTTGACAACCTGGGTTTGTGCCATTAGTTATTAATTGGCCTCTGTCGCGGTGTTTATCCGAGTGGGGGTTTTTAGAAAATACAGTCACGGTTGTGAGCTCAAAATATATGAGGTAAATACTTCTTTTCATCTCCTTAGTATTTTAATTCTTAAAAGAAAAATCTGTAAAAAAAATAAACTAGCATAATAATAACGAATTTTTATTGTTCTTTTCAAAGTGGCCACAGGTGAAGGCTCACCGATACATAGTTAAAGGTGGGGGCGTTTTACTTGAAATGTCACATAGTTTGAAATGCCATATACTACACATGTTGATCTGAGTAAGCTTCGGTTTTACACCCTGAGGTTCCCTTCAGCGAGCTAAGTAAGGCTATGATGGCGACGTTGTGTGAAAAGTATTACTACGTTGAAGCAAGGTTTTCACGGCCAAACTTGTTGTTTGGTTGCTTGATATTTTAAGAAGCCGAATGGCTCTAGGTCTGTTATGTTAGGTTGTTTAAAGGATACGATAGGGTTTTTGAAAACTCATAGATTTTCAAATCTTTATTTTAGAAGGTGGAGCAATACATCGCCCTTAAGCTTTGTTTTGATAATGTAAAAAAGAGGCTCTGGTCTTAATTTAATACTTACAGTCCCAAGACTGGGATGATGATACTATATTTAAGGGTTTCTTTTTAGTTTTATAAAATGAGGAAGATGTGTGAAAAAAAATCTTTATAATTAAAACTCTATTAAAGAGAAAAGATTTGAGTTTTGTTTTAAATACGTTTTCAAAAAAAGGGTAAATGTGTTTATTATAAAAAAATAGATTTTGTATATGTTTGTAAATGATTAATTAGGGTTTTTAATAAAAGGTTAACTATGTTACAAGTTGATGCACTAGAAGATACCTTCTTGGTCAAAGCGCTCGAATNTTCTAAATCAAACAGACGAGTGTTCAAAATCTGTTTGATTTAGAAATCTAGAGTACTTCATCTTAAGATGAGTGGAAAAATACAGGCAGGTAAATCTTTCCTTAATCAATTTAATCTAACCCTAGAACATTTATTCAAATAAACTTAACTAGTAACTTCTTTTAAATAAATCAGTTTTACACTATCTAAATTTACAGAAACATCTTATTCAATCATAACAATATATCTAATTTTTACCTTCATTCATTCCAGTACTATTGCTTGCATAAGGTAAAGTGAAATAACATTTTAGAACCTGACAAATTGTAGAGGAGACAACAACATAAGGAGCCTGTTCCACCCAACCAATTCCTGAAGATAGCTTAGCTGCTTGTCTAAGGACCCATGAGCCTGTCCACTGGTCCACCTGGTTGAAAGCAATGGGTGAGAGAATGGAATATAAAACCCCTGAAATCTCCACATAAGTATTCAATAGTAATACTTCTTCCTTCTGCAGTAAAGAACTCAACAAATCAGCTGCACTAGTTCTATAAAACAACTTTCACACTCGAACCACTTCTACCTTTCCCCTCCACCGAATCTCTTGTGCACACTTTTCACTTCATAAATTTCACAAGTAAAGGTTGAGCAACCACCTTCTGAATTTGATGGGTAATTATAAGCATGCCTACGTCTTTTGGTTAGTTTTTCATTTAATGAGCCACCTGCTCTTATTCCACTTTCTTGGGGAACATGACCACAAAAATAGGGAAGTTGCTTCCTACAACAGCTAGAAGTGGTTGAGGATGCTGCTATGTGTCCATTTACTCTTGCCCCAGTCTATTCCACCTAGTGGCCAGTAGACACTCATTTCCTCCTTAAGTGTTTGTCTCATATTTTATTTATTAACTAATAAAATATTCAGCAAGGTTAATTACAATCCTCCTTGACCCCACTTGGTCAATAATCACAAACTTTACAAAAAAAATAAAATATAATGTCTTCTTAAACATAAAATGTTTTTGCAATTTGGGGTATGTGACATGGTCCTTCAGGTACAACCTTCATTGTAAGTCTAGGTAGTAGTCCCCTGTTGAATATAATAAAATGTATTTTTAGGTCCCCTTAGGAGAAGTCGTCCCTGTTAGGGTGAGAAGTCGCCTTTGTCAAGTTGTAAGGTTAGTCACTTGAAAGGTATGGGAGTGCCCTCCCTCATTTATACACACACTCACTCACTCAAGTTCACATGAGGAGAGAGAGAATGACAAGGAGTAGAGAGAGAAAGAGTTGCAGAAAACTTCTTATTCTTGGGTTTTTCCATCTTGTGATATTGTATTAGTGACTAAACTATTATGAGGAACTTTGTGGGGTTTTCTCCTTTATGGTGTCCCCGAGGAAAATTTTTCTGTCTTGTGTATCTGCTCCATCTTATGAATCTTGTTGTTCTTGTTATTCTTTAAGATAAACATCCTTATCAACTTGAATAGATTATACTAACTAACATGGTATCGGAGCCTCTTTGAAAGAAGGCATTGTGCAATAATGGAAACTTGGAATTCCTAGTTCAATTTCTTCTCTCCATAGATCATTAAGAAAAGAGGGATAGGTTAATTCTCCCTCGAATGGAGTATCTTTTGGTGGAAGAAAAATCAAGTTTGAATAAGTTTCATTTTTTACCCTGACACTGGTGCCGGGAGAAACTAGGGCATCAAGTTTCAGAGGATTCCCACCTCAGTCTTCAAAAAAGGACCTTGATGAGCAACTTTCCTCTAGAAGGCACATCTTTCTATCTAGACAGGATTCCAAAACTCCAAGTTTAGAAAATTAGGTTTTCTCTAACAAACCCTAGGTCAACTAGCTCCAGAATCAGGTCGGGCACCTCAAACTGGTAAGATCTATGTCTCTACTATTTCCATTTGAGGTTATCATTTAAAAATGACTCATCACACCTATCTTGATGATAAGCTTGGGGGATTTGATAACTTTCGAGCATGGAAGTACATGATCTCCCTGATCATTGAAGAAAATGATTTGTATCAGTATATCAGTAAGGAAGTTCTAGATCTAGAGGGAGATGAGGCTAAGGCAATTCATAAGAATAACTTTGTTAAGTCCAAGAGGATCATTGTAGATTCTATTGAGGATCACCTCATCCCCCATGTGTCATATTTGAAGACACCGAAGGAAGTATTCAATGCTTTGACGAAGTTGTTTGAAGGAAAGAACATCAATCGAAAGATGACATTGAATAACTAGCTAAAGAATGTGAAGATACAGATTTCAAACTGAACATCCCTACTTCACAAGGGTTGCTCAAATCAAGGAACAAACTGAATCAGTCAAATAAAATGTAGAAGAAGGAGATATTGTTATGACCACCTTAAATGGTACTCCCAATATCATGGGATTCATTCATTCAAGGAATATGTGCAGGAAGGAAGCTTATGTCTTTCAATAGACTATGGGAAGAATGCACACAATAAGAAGCTTGGCTCATAAAAAGAGAAGATAATATGGGGCCAACCGATGATCAAGATCTCACAACTCACACACGAAGAAAGAAGAAGAACCACCATCACAACAAGAGGAAGGAACCTCATCAGAAAAGACAAAATAATCCCAGAAACGATCCTTCCAATATTTGATGATACACTTGTGATGAGAAGGGACACTACTCCATAGATTGTCCTAGAAACAAAGAATCTTTCAACAAGAAGTCCAACAAGAAAGGACATCATGCTCACACCGTCGAAGATGATGAACCAACAAATAAAAGATTCAGAAAAGAAATAGATGATTCTTCAAGTGATGAAGAGTATGTCCTAATCTCAAGACTCATAGGAACTATCTCACATGGAAGCAACGATTGGCTTGTGGATAGTGGGGAATCCAAAAATATGACGGGATACATATAATCATTCGTGCATATGTCTGAGCATGAGTCACTTCACAAGGTGAAACTTGGGAATGATTATCACTACCCCATAAATGGAAGTGGATGTAACACCCCAAAATTCACAAAAATTTAAAAAAAATTCTATGTGACATTTAATGTTTAAGTCATAGACAGAATGCTAGTTAAATGATTTAGTTTAGTCTAATTAACAATTAGATTACCAGATAAGATATTCAGAGAAACTTAGGAGATTAAATTTCTGTAACTAAAGGCTATAGAAACATTTACTTACTAACTTGTAATTTACATGCTACTTACTGAAGTCAATCTCTAATGATTTACAACCTTGAAATAGAATGTCTTTTGAAAGTTAAAGAGTTTCAATTATTGAATTATGATCATAGGTTTGTTGATAAGAATGTGTATGTTTCTAATGGTTGTTTTTTTTCCCTGCTGAAGGGGCTTGAGGTTTTCCCGAGGCTTACTTAGCTTTCTCAAGCTAATGTAGATTCGATGCTTGTACAGGTATTTACAAGTAAAAATTTACTTTCAGGTTCCGAGGTATAAATTTAAAGTTTGAAAGACTAAAATGAGTAAGTTAGGAAAGAATTCCTTAACTCTAATTACGGTCCAGAACATCGAAATGTAAGAAATTCTAGGCCTATAGTAAGGACTATTTATCAAACATGTATTTGTTTTGTTGAGGTACTAGAAACCTGAATAAATTATTAATTGGTTTATAACTCTGAAATTTACTATGTAAACCCTAGAACTTTCCTAAGTTCTAAAATTTATCATTACTATTTTTAATTAGTAGTTAGATATTAACTACAATTCAAACAAACCTAACCTAGGCATAACCAAAGCATAAAGTAATAACTTTATCCTAGCTTGAACTTCACCATGCATGTAAGATTTGTGAATTGTTTAAAAAAATTAAAAAAAAAATTCTTTTACATAAAGGGTAGGGTTAACAATCATATAAATGTCAATTATACCCTAGCTAAAACTTCCAATATACAAACAATGGCTTGTTAAAATTTTAACAAAGGTAATAATGTGATATCTATAAGTATTGCAAGGTTATATACTTGATGCATAACATGAAATGTTAACCTAGATAAACTCCCCATGAAATACATCATAGAGTTTATTGTTTAACAATTGTAATGGAATTGTTTGAGACATAATGCAGGTTCCAAAACTAAATCAACCAATGAAGAATCTCATGGTTAGTGGATTCCACGTGGTGTTTTCTCGTTAACATAAGGGTTTCAGCATCAAACCCTATGCCTTCTCATTCAATTTTACCATAACGCGTTTGGCTTCATTATTTGCTTTGTTTTTGGAGGAGAAAGGGGCCGACAGGCCCTTGGCCCTTTCGGGCCTTTGCCACCATTGTAAAACTCTGATTGGTAGTGGTGTTAGCCGGTTTGAAGCTATGGTTCCTTGTCGTTAAGGTTTTCTTCAACTCGGCTGTGGAGTTGGAAGTTTCACTACTCTAGTTTCTTCGCCATTATCGTTGATTTCGTTGAGCTTGGTGCTGAAACTAGTAAGAAATAACAATCTTGTAGGCATTCTTCTCTTTTAATAATTATAACTCCGTTATTTAATAAACAAATCTAATCTTTTGTTTGTTTGCGTGGTAGGGGAAGACTACACCATCGAATATTGAAGACAAGCCTTTTGCAGCTGATGGGTGAGCGAAAAGGGCTTGGTAAGACTCGGTCCCATCCTTGGGTACCCTTCATTTATTGTGTTTGCGGTGAACCAATGGTATCTGCAGTTTGTGAATACGACGTCCATAATACTTATAATAGTTTGTTATTTTTCTTTGGGAAAGATAATAGAGAAGGCCGTAAGGCCATCCTTTTTATTAACCCTTAGGGTTTTCTACAAAAAGATGATTTACGTCTATTGTATTGTCGATTTAGTGTGAGCAATATTACTATCCAGGGTTTTAAAAAAAAATCTCATTTATTGTACTTACTTTGATGGAAATCTTGCTCAGCTTAAAAAAAACTCAGCCACAAAGGTTCTTTCGTGGATACGATTAAGTTATTGCATGTTGGTTTTCGAAGAGTTAATTTCATGTGGTGACTGTTTGGATTAGAGTGGAGACTCTGTTTATAAAATATTTTGTTTGCTGTCAAACAGAACTTACAGCTCTTGGTAAAAAGCTCTGTTTAGATGTGGTTTCTTCCTTAATGATTTGAATATACATTGTATTAAAACTGTGACTATCCTAGGGTTTGTATTTACCAAACATTGTTGGAAATTAAAGCTAAACTATGATTACGGAATGAAAGACTGTGTGATGCTTTTCATTATTGTAATACGATTGGGAAAATTGTGATGTAGGAGACTAACCTCTAGTTTGGTTTTTAAAAGGGCGGTTTTGATATTTAGGGTTATCTTCGAGCTTCAAAATTGTTTTTTTTATAACTAATAGTTAAATTTTTAATAGCTTTTTCTTTAAATAGATAACTAGAAATCGATCCTAAGATTTCCTTAAATGTTAATTTAAGATTTAGACCTTAATTTAAATACACGGTTGACCTATTTAAAGTATTTGCTAGCTATGGTAATCTTTCTTGTTCTATAAGAGATACAAAAGTTTGTATTAGAGAGTAGTGTTATAAGAACACATTTTTCAATGTTAATAATAATATTATGGTTATACTGAAAATTTACAGATTGTTTCCTAAGTACTTGAGGTACTATAGTACTTTAGGTATTATAAATAAAATTCAGTATAATGATTGTTCATTATGATCCTACTGTGTGGAGGCTTAAAACAAACGGTTTGGATTTTTAGTTGTGTATTATTTCTTATATTTAGAATACTTATTTATGATATGGGTAATACCGAATTAGAATGATGAATGATTTTTCCTTATTAAGTGTAAATTAATAGTTGTACTACCCTAATTATTATTGTATTATGTTATGCACAGTTTTAAGTCTGTGTAACAAAAACTTACTATAAAGTCTCTGTGTAATATTTTTAGCGAATCTTATATAAATGAAATGGGTTCTAGAAAAGGATTATTATCATGCCTTCCTTAAGTAATTAGTAAAAGCTTCCTAAGTAACGCAGATTCAAATCATTGTATCCCTATAAAATCATTCCTCTAAATCAACCTTATGTACTAGAGTACTTCATCTTATGATGAGTGGAAAAATACAAAAAATGATTTTATTCATTAATCCATCTTATCTAATTCTAGGTTCAATTATTCAGTTAAACAAATACAAGTAATTTCCTGAATAAAATGCAGACTTAAACTATCTATTTGCAGATACAAGTATCTAAGAAATAATAGTAAAACTAATCTTGACTACTTTCATTTTAGTACTTTTACTTGCATAAAGATAAATAAAATAACACATTGGAACCTGATAACTTGTAGATGAGACAAAAATCCCAAGGAGTCCGTTCCACCCAACCTTTTCCTGAAGATAGCTCAACTGCTTGTCTTAGGACCCCCGATCCTTTCCACTAAACCACCAGGATGAAAGCACTGTGTGTAGAAATGGGATTAAATACCCCTGCAACTCCACAGAAGTACCTAACAACAGTACTTATGTTCTCAGCAGTAAGAACTCAACTAACAAAATGCACTAGTTCTAAAGACAGTCTTAATCACTCAATCACTTTTGCTTTTCCCCTCATCTAATCTCTTGTGCACCATTCTCAACTTCAGAATTTTGACAAGGTACAGATTGAACAACCTCCTGTTGAACTCGATGGGTAGATATATGCATGCCTAGGTCTTTTTGGTCAGTTTTTCAATTACGAGCCACCTGCTCTGTTCCACTTTGTTGGGGAACATGACCACAAAATTAGGGAAGTTGCTCCCTACAACAGCTAGAAGTGGTTGAGGGTGTTTCCATGTGTCAGTTTGCTCTCGCCCTAGTCTATTCCTCCTAGTGGGATAGTGGACACTCATTCAACATCCTCCTTAGGCTATTTGTCTCATCTTTTATTCATTAACTAATAGAATATTCAACATAATTAATTATAGTCATCCTTGACCCTACATGGTCAATAGTCTCAAACTTTACAATAAAAATAAAATATAATGTCTTCTTAACATAAAATGTTATTGAAATTGGGATACGTGACATACACCCCCCTTCAGTTCAACATCATCCTCGATATTACTTTATTTATCATCCTCAGAGCTCTCTGGAACAGAATTGGATATGTTGCCTGCATACGACTCTACAATTCCCAGGTTGCTTCTTCTGGACTAAGGTGCTTCCATTGCACCTTCACCTATCCAATGGTGCGATTCCGAAACAAGATCTCCCTCTTGTCGATGATACAATCTGGTTCCACCAAAAAATCTCCTTTGGGTTCCACCTGTAAATCATTCCAATTTATAACATGAGTACCATCATGTACATATATTTTTAAAATAGAAATAGAAAAAACATTATGAACTTTCAGATTTGGTGGTAAGGCCAATTGGTATGCCACCGGTCCAAATCTGGACAATATTTTGAAAGGCCCACAGTACCTGGGTGCTAGCTTAGCACAACTCCATAACTTTAAAGAACTCTTTTTAGGTTTTTCCTTAATGAAAAAATGTTCGCCCACTTGAAACTCTTTCGGAGTTTGTTTAAGATCCACTTGACTCTTATGTCTGTCTTGTGCAACCTTCAAATTATCTTGTACCTGCTTCACGGTTAATTCCATCTCCTTTAAAAACTCAGGTCCTAGTATTAACCTGTCAACGGGGTTGCTCCATGAGATGGGAGTATTGCATTTTCTGCCATACAGAATCTAAAATGGGCTGAATTTTGATGAAACCTGGTAATGATTGTTGTATGCAAACTCAACCATGTGTAAGTAGTCCTCCCATTTACTTGGATGTTCTCTAACGTACATCCTTAACATATCTTCCAAGATCTGATTTACCCTTTCAGTCTGTTCATCCGTCTGTGGATGAAATGATGTACTGAAATTTAAAATAGTATTTAAACCTTTAAATAAAGATTTCCAGAAGATTTCTAGAAGTTTCTTCTGAAATGATGTTCTCTATAACCCAATTATCTTTTCTGATAAGGTTCTCTATAACTCAACTACCTATTATCACCAAATATTTTTTAATTTATAAACATCTTTGAATTTAAAAATTCCAAAACTGCCCTAAGTATACTACAATTCACTTATGTCTTACCCTACAATTTGCTTTTATCCAGAGTCCACACAATTGCATGTGCCTCACTATTTTCCAAACATCTAAACACTAAAAGGTTTTGTTTTTGTAAATATCACTAGATAGATCCAATCTTAAAAAGAGATTACAGGTGCCAAAAAATATTAAATCTCTAAAGGCTCAAACTCTCTTGAAGCTCAAATCTTTTTTCAACATTTCCTCTGTAATAAAATGTTTATGATTTTAATTTATCTAATTTGTTAATTTTGTATCTATGTCTTTTTAAATTTTTTAAATTAATTTGAATTAGACATTTTATTTTTTATAATATTTTATTATTTTTTTAAAGTATATGTGCATCTACAAAATTAACAAAAAAGTTAAACATCTCTTTCATCTACAAAATCAACACCGAAGAAGTTACACAGATCTCCCTACTGTTGGACTATAAATCTTGAAGGAACCATGAATTGATATTACAGATATACAACCCTCAGTCTTGAGGATGCCATAAATATGTGAAGTAGATGCAGGATAGGATCAAGGCACTAGAAGAGTTGGTCCCAAATTAAACTACAGAGCCAGTTGTGTAGGTGAAGAAGATGGAGCTTCGCACCGATGATCAAGATTCAGACAAAGTTTCTTTCTTTCTTCCACTAATTCCTTTTCTGAGATCAAGAATTCTACTTTACAGAAATGTGTGTTACAGATGGAGGTGCCAGCATTCTCGCATTTTCAGAAACTATCATTGACTAGACATTTCATGGTCAAGTATTCAATGGCGTTCCTCACTTCGCCTTTATTTGCTTCCAAAACGTGTACGTAATGAAGATTGTACTGATTTCCTTAATGATTTTCCAGGGGGTTAATTAAATGAGTTATATTATTTTCGAGGATGTTCTTGATGGAAGAAAAGATCTGATTTAACAATGAAGGATGTAGTGAGCGATGTACAGTTTTTGTAAATAAAATAAAAAAAATTCTCTCAAAGAATAAAGAGGTTTTTGGTTTTTTTCATGAAGAGCATCTTTTAAGTTTTGATTTTTGAAAAACATATTTTAACTTAATAGCATGTTTTATGTTATGTACCATGGTTTTGATATTTTGTTATGCTTAAATGCATTTTAATTAAGATTTAAATAAATTTCAATTAAAAATTTATGATTTACTAAAATTTTATACTTAGTATTAGTATTTTTATTTATTATTATTTATTAAATAGTATTTTTTTCATAATTTAATATTTATGTTTGTCTTAAATGGATATTTATAAGGATTTTGTAATTAGTTTAATGTTTAGTATTTGTTTAACAAACATCTCCACAAAACTAAGTGGCTAGCTACACCTATGGGTGTTTAAGTGCCACTTGACTGGATATTTGCACTGACATTGCTCGAGCACTGCTCTACAAAATGGAGCCTATCATCACTGGTTTTAAGTATCTTGGCTATTATCTCAAGCCTCTGGGGTATAAGGTAAGTGACTGGAATTGGTTGATTTAGAAATTCGAATGCAGAATATTTCACTGGGCACATAAGCTTCTCTCATTAGGTGGCCGTTTGATCTTTGTACAATCAGTGTTGTCTAGTATCCCGGTCTATTGGTTGGGCCTTGCTCCCATACCTATTTCTGTATTGTATAAACTCAGAAGTTTAGCATTTGCCTTTTTATGGGGCTCCTCTGGAAACAAACACAGGTATCACCTAGCCAATTGGAAGTATCTCTCTTGACTGAAAGAAAATGGGGGATGGGGCATAAAGAATGTGTTTTGGTTCAGCGTTGCACTTAGATTGAAAAATCGGTGGATGGTTCTACAGAATGATGGATTATGGCATCAAGTTATTATCAGCAAATACTCGAAGAAGCTTATGGTTGTGGCATGGCTCAGAGGTAAGAATTTCAGGTTCCGTGGAGTTTCAGTTGTTTGGAAGGGGTTCTTGCTAACCCTTCCTTGGATTGGTAGAAGCCTTGCCTGGTAAGCGGGCAATGGTAAAAATGTTCTTTTTGGCATTGACCCTATTATTGGTACTTCTGACTCTCTCACTATACCTACTAGGTTTTGAGAGTATTTAGAGAACCTAGATATTGTCACTCTCTCACAGGCTCGAAACACCCTTCCGGGATTACATGAGTACTCGTACACGGCCGAGGATCTCTGTGTTGTTGGGGATTGGAAACTAGCTTGGGACTCCTTCACAAAAAGTATGAAAATTGGTGGTATACGCCTCAATTCACAGCTTAATTATTTGATTTGGGCATATAACAAGTTTGATGGCTCTGTATCTGCAAAACTGGTTTATGACGGCATTGTCCTCTCCTCTTCGCCCCCAGTTGACAGTATATTACTTGCATATATTTGGACTAGTACTCTTCCCAGGAAAATCAACTGTTTTATATGGCTGGCATTGATGAACAAGCTTCTCACTTGGGACAATCTCCAAAAGAGAGGATGGACTGGGCCTGGTATATGTGCACTTTGTAGTAAGGATGTAGATAGTGTTCAACATCTATTCTATCATTGCTATGTTTGGAAGAATGTACTCTCTATCTTGAAGGAATAGTTCCATATCACCCCTTCATTCCAGTCTGATGATCTCAGCTCGTTTATGGAAAAGTGGATTGACATCTTCTTAAAGAAATCAGCTTACTGCTATCTCCCTTTACTTGCCATGTGGGCTATATGGAAAGCTAGAAATGTCTTTATTTTTTAAGGGAAAAAAATTCCTGTCATTAGCTTAATCCACCAGATTGCTTACTTCTCACAGGCGTATTGTCCTACTGTCATTAAGGTAAAAAAATCAAGAAATTTGGGGCCGGGTCCTACACTTGTCTATCCCTGTGGATTTTTTGATGGGGCATTAGCAAAAAATGTTGAAGGGGTTGGATTTTGTTTTTTCTTGAATGAGTCACATTCCTTTGAGTTTGCATTGGGAGTGGGATCGTGCACCAACACTAAAGAAGAATTGATTGGGCTTTGGGCCCTTTTGCATACATCCCAAATGATGGGGATACCCATGCTCAAGATATTTGGCAACTCTTCAGTCATTATTAATTGGGCATTGGGTACAACCTCCCTTTCACCTCCTGAACTCCATCATTGGTGTAGGGACACTAGAAATCTCTGCTCTTGCTTTCTAGAGCTGTCTTTTTGCCATATCTACCGTGAATACAATCAAATTGTAGATTGCTTGTCTAAAAAAACACTTTCTTTGGCTCCAGGATTGAGAAGTTACACTGAATTTATTGAAGGTCTTTTGGCCTCTCATGATAGTTTTATGCTCTTTTGAGCCTGGTGCTGGAGCATGTACTCCTTCTTTTCATGCACCCATTTTGATTGTTTTGGAGCGGGCTCTTTTAGATTGTTGTTCTACACTCTTTTGTTCACGGTAGATATGGTATAGAGTGACAGCTTTTACTGATAGGAATCTGTATGCTGGATATGTACTTGTCCCCCCTTTTCTACTTTGTTGAGTTGTGACTCGTTCTTGATGTATCAGAAGTATGTTACTTTCTGATCCACCCTTTTGATTGTAACCCACTTATTGGGATGGCACATTAGATGCCCTTTGATTCTCTAATGAATATCAAGGATAGGTTTTTTTCTTCTGAAAAAAGAAAAAGAAAAAGAAAAAGTAAAGTGTTCGGTGAATGAGGATAGACACAACCAACCAATTAGATATGTGAAGATAGCTAATTGTTAAACAATACGACGGCCATAAAATAAATCCATGTAGTAAACTTGTTACACTTTTAATCTTGTTACACTTTTAATCTTGTTGATCCGCTCAAGCAATTCCAAAATCTGAGATAATATCTAAATGACTGTAAACATAATTAGCTCAATATTCACATGCTTTGATTCTAAAAACTATGCTTAGATCAACAACCATTGAAGCAGGGTGTTAATTTTTTGATTATGATATATGAATGAATGCATTTTGTTAAGCTCTCACCTTAACTTCGTTGTAATGGCTAGGGATTTATGTTGTTCATTATGTAAGTAACTTCATTGTAATGGCTAGGGATTTATGCTCTTCATTATGCAAGGTTGTGATCTTTATTAAATAAAGCTATGGTTATATTGAAGATTTATTATATACTTGGTGTATACTCTTAATGATAAGGGATTTGATGCTTCTTGACATTTGGTAGATAAGAATCTATACTAATTTAATATGTAAATATGTTGTATGTAGACTTAAATCCCTCTTATGCAAATCCTAGTTTAATGTACAAAGCAATAAGTATCAAAGTTTAATTAATTTTGTTTTCTTTTAATTAATTGTAATATACATTTCTTTGGTTTTGAACTTTATATTGACATGGTAAAAATTTGATTTACTTAATTACACGATAGGTGTTTATATTTTAGATTTCTTCGTGAAATACCAAATATGTTTTTCCTAGATTCCATAACCCCAGTTTAATTAGAAGAAGGAAGAAGAAGGATGGTGATAACAGGTAAACCGTTTAACTAGAAGAAGGTAACTCGTTTAACTAAAAAATGAAAGTGATAACACTTAACTAGCATGGAGAACAAGCTTGTCCATGATACTAAACTTGTAGCCTATTGATGTTCACTAAATAACTTGCTAGTAGTTTACTATTTTATTTGAATTTTAAGTTATCCCAAGCATTACTAATTTTTTGTTTACTTAATATTATATTATATTAGTAAAATGTAATATGTAACATGTAATGGACTACTAAATGATCATAGTAGTTTTGAACTTTAAGTTATACCTAGTATTATTAAATTTTTATTTACTTTCTATTTATTAATTTATTAAAATACCACTTTGATACTATAATTTTATTATATAATATAGTAATAATATAATGTTAATAACCATAATAATAATAATAATATAATATTATTTTATTAAATATTATAAATATATTAAAAAAATATTAGAAGTGTTTAATAAGAATAAAGAGTTACTTAAAATATGTTAAATATTTTAAAATGTAATTCAAATTTTCTTTTTTGAGGTTTTTCTTTATCGGTGACATTGTGAACATTACAATTCAAATATCAATACCAATGTTCTTTATGTTTCATTTTGTGTGTTTAATTATTTTTCTTTCTTTTATATGTTTAATTTTTTTTTATAGTGATTGTAAATGTTGATTTTTTTTTATATTTTTCATTTGACATATTCAAATTTTTGTAAGCCAAATAAACAAGATTTTTGTGGGGAAGCATATCACTAATATTTTATAGCTTTCTTAGGAGTTTATAGACATAAAGCTTTATTGTTAAGTAAATCACCATACATGCAAAGAATAATGTGAGATCATCTAAGTAGAATTGAGTAGAATTACATTAGACATAATCTACTTACGATTTTCTTCTTCCATGTACCCTTGGGTATATTGAAAGTGCCAAGGAATCACTAAACCCCTCCTTGGCTAGGCCTTCGAGTTGTTTGTATTTATAGTACACTGAGTATATGACTTAGGAAGACCATTCTTCTAATTGTTTGTCTCTATAGTACACTAAATATAGGACTTCGGAAGATCACTCTTGCTTCCCTTGGAATTAGGTACTACGAATAAGGGTACAACCTATCCTCCTTGGTCAACATCACGAAAGACCACTAATCAACATTTTTTGAACCCTAGTGGTGTATTGTTGTGTTTTGAATTTGGTTTACAAGAAATTACCTGAAGGAATAATACAATAAATCCATAATTTGATAATAAAATAATATGTTTGAATTATATGAGAGATTAGTTACAATGAGAAAATGCCAACTATATATATATAAGCAAACCTAGGACACTTATGGTGACCATCCATGAAAGGATGCGTTCCTTAGATAATTAATACCTATTTATTATTTAGTATTGATGTTACATTGTATTTATAGCTATTTGATGTTCATAACATGTATCACATAGCTATAAACTCTTAACACTTCTTTACTCGTCAATACCCAAATACCTTATTTTTGGGGGGCAATTTTTCCTTTATGTTGAATTAGATTGCAATTGCACCATTTCTATTTGAAGCAAAGTTGGGTTGCCATTTTTTAATTGGGGATATAATAGAAATTTGGGAAGTGATGCAGAAGTTATAAACAATTTTTGTTGTTGTTATAAAGTCCTACCAAAAAAAATCTTTTAGTATGATTTTCTCTCTTAAAAAACAAATTTTAGTTGCATGAATGCCATTACAATAAAAGTTAAGATTCCATTTCTAAATTAAGATCATAATAGTGATTATGGAATTCATGAAAGTTATAAACTATTTTAGTTGTGCCCTCAAAGGCATAGAAAAAAATTCAAGATTTCTAGTTGATTTTCTCTACACTTTAGGACTAATTTATTGCAGTCACACCGGTTCCATGAGAAGCAAAGTTGTAGTGCCATTTCAAAATTGAGGTCATATAAGTAGAATTTTAGAGAAGTTTCGTAGGAGTTACAACCATTCTTGAGACAAGTCATCGATAACTTCTAAGGTGGACCTCGATTGGATCCATGCCTACCATTAGAAAAATGGCCAAGGAAAATTGGATACACAAATTGTATGGTTGTTTCTATACCTTAGCTCAATAAGTATCATCCCTTGTCAAGTCAAATTAGTGACTTCTGGACTATCACCACCTTTAAGTAGAACACAACTACCTAATTTGAGGCCCCAACTAGTTGAGATTTTATGAACATTGGGGAATTTTCCTAGGATGGTGGAAATTGGTCTTTTGTTAATCCCATATGACAAATTCCACTATGGTACACCAATTCTCTAGATCAATTTGAACAAGTTTAATGTGTCCAACCAAGTTGGATGGGTTGGCTAGATGTAACATTATTGGCTCTTCACAAGCCCAAAATGATGTGTCAAAACTCCATTTGGACATGTATATTGATTGAGAACATTGAAAATGGTGGAAATCATATAAGAAAGCATATTTACGGTGCATTGCTTCTAGGGATTGTTTGTGAAAAAACTATATGCTAGATTTTACATAAATACTATTTTTGTTAGTCAAGTTATGATAAAATAGCATAGTGAAGGAATATATTGCTTCTTTTAGTGATTGGCCCTTAGGATAGAATGATTGGATTATGAGTTTATGAGGTTGTGTTCTTTAGTGGTCTCAAGGAGGATATCTCAACACAATTTGATATGTCTTGATAAAATAAATGCTTGGAGGCCTCTCATTGAGCTTATCGTGCTTAGGTTGTGTCAACTATCTAATGTGAATACCCAAATTTTCTTCCATGATCAATCCATCTCCCTCCATCTTTTAAGGTCCATAAATTGGTCATTTTTGACATGGGTGAACACAAATGTCAAAAAATCCTCTTCAATTTGTGATGAAATTATTTTCCCATGACAAATGTAAGGATGAAAAAGCTTATGACTGTTATGGCCCCATTTGAGAATTGAGAGGAAAACTTAGATGAGAAACTGGTTGAGTTGGATTAGGTGGAGATTTCAACCACTCTAGACGAAGTCCTCATGGATGGATTTTAATTCCCTGATACTTTTAAGTTGACTTGATATGTGAAACATCAGAAGGTGATAATATTAATTAATAGAGGTGATATACATAATTTCATTCATCATAGAGTGATGAAATAAATGCCCTAGTATGTCCACATGGTTAATTTTAGACAATATTGTCAATGATGGCTCTATGAAATGTTTTGAAAAGCAAGAAAATGTAAAACCAAAGATCAATGACTACGTTTTGAAATCCCTATATTTGTCATTATCATGTGAGGATGCGATATCATTTTTGGGATTGAATGGTTGTGGACCTTAAAACCCATTACCATGGATTTTGAGTTATACATTAGCCGGTTTGAGTTATACATAAGATTCTAGATAAGAGATAGTGTTACGCTAAATTTTCATGACAAGGGCCCATAAACCATCAATACTTATCATATGAAAAAGATCCTAAAAACAGTTCAATGTTGTCAAGGTTTTGGATGAATCCATTCCTTCAATTCATCTTAACTTGCAATTTATTCTAGACAAATATCACTAGGTATTTGAACAACTCAACCCCTAGATAAATAACAATAGGTATTTGAGAAACCCAATTACTTTCAATCGTGACACAATACATATGATAAAATTATCTCGCTAGATCTCAATGTGTAACCTTGCATATATCCTTTTTCCTGGGAAAAATGCGACAATCAAACTTTGTTTTACATGAATTGCACAATAAATATTTGGGTTTTCCCTTTTCTTTTGACTTTTACATAGTTTAGGAAACCCCACCTTTACTTCGACAAGTTTACTTTGAAGGTATTTTACTTTAATTGAATTAACTTGGACCAGCCTTCACACATGACTACGACAGACTTCCCTTCGACAAGCCTTTAACTTCAACTTTTAACTTCAATAGACTTTAACTGCGAAAGACATTTATGGACTTTTACCTTGACACACATTTACTTTGACAGACACCGACTTAGAAAAACTTATAATAGGAAAATGGGTATTTTTGTTATATAAAGTTTATCATTCATTTCGATGTGAAAGACACTTTTTCACCACCTGGTAAGTTGAGATAACTGCAACATGAATCCACTTTGACAAGTCCACACTTAACTGAACTTTATAATAAAGGTATTTCTTTATTTGTTAACTATGATGTGATAAACAAATTTCATCACTTCATAACTTGATGTGAAATTCAACACAACTATACTATGTCAAACCACAATATCAAATAAACAAAATATTTAAATCAGCCTTGTATCAAAGTTACTCTGTCATTAAAACAAAACTTTTACATGGTGAAATATGGGAGATTCTTGATTTCTTTTACAAATGGTAAATGTTAACAACATTCACACAAGTAATATGTGCTACGTGTAATATACAATATTCTTGATAATAGACACATAAAAACTATAGATTTATATATTCCTGCGACAAAATAGGAAAAACTACAGTTGCGTACACAACCTTAGAAATTTACTTGGATTTTTCACCTTTTATAGATATTGGGCTCTCAATACTTTCTAAGACCACGAGATTGAGCTCTCAATACTTTCTAAGACCACGAGATTGAGCTCTCAAATACTTCTCAGACTTTTTATTTTTCTTCTTTCTCTCTTACTTTGTTCTTCTCCAACATAATTTGTTTTCCATTTGTTCTTCTTCTACATATACATAGACTTGATTTGGATTCTCTTGGAATCTATTGAGTTACATTAAATATTGTAATTAATTCATGACTGATAAATTTACCTAACATCTTGACTTGAAAAACAAAAACACGGCTAAATAAATACAAGGAATCGTGCACCATGCCTACTGACAGATTGACTGAGAGCTCTGAAATTCTACAAAATATGACTAATCCGACTAATATTTGAAACACATAATCTCATAATTAATTTCCCCGTCACTCCCCCTTAATTATGAGTAGATGGGGATCATCAAAAGAAAATTTTACAAAATGTTTCAGAGTTGGAACTTGCTCTGTGCATGACAAAATTTATTGTGTGGATTTTTCCACTCCTAAACAACTTCACATATACTGGAACGTGTCCCTTGCCAATGGTTTTGTAAATATGTCTCCCAAATGATATTTAGACCTACAAAATTCTAAATAAATTTCTTTGTTATTTACTAATTCTCTTATGAAATGATACCTTGTGTCAATATGCTTGGTTCTCTTGTGGAACACATGATTCTTTTACAGTGAAATGGTTGAATTGTTGTCACAGTAAATGGTTGGGGTTTCTTTCTGGTTCTATGACAAATCCCTTAACATCCTTTACATCCAAACTTCTTGATATGCAATGCTTGTAGCTGTGACATGCTCTGCTTCTACTAAAGAAAGAGTCATAATGAGCTATTTCTTCGAAGCCCATGATTTGGGTTGTACTAAAATGAAATGTATGACCAAATGTGCTTTTATTTTCATCTATGTTTCCTCCATTATCGTTGTCAGTGTTCCCAATAATTTTAAACTTTCTATAGTTGAATTCAAAATTCCTAGGTCCTTTGTGCCACTTACATACCTCGGAATTATTTTACCTGCTTGCCAATGAGATTCTTTTGGTGACTCCATAAAACTTGAGATAAAACTTACTCCATACATGATGTATGGCCTTGTCGCAGTAAGATACATAAGGCTTCCATCCATCCTTTTAAACAACGTAGGATCTACATTTGATCCATCATCATCCTTGCTCAGTTTTAATCATGTTATCACTGGTGTTGGGGATTCCTTACAATTAAACATTTTAAATATATTCAAAACTTATTTTTCATATTTGGACTATGATATAAATATACCACTTTCAAATTGTTGGACTTCAATGCCTAGAAAATACTTCATAAGCCCTAAATCAGTCATTTCAAATTCAATTTCCATGATTGATCTCAAATCCTCCATGCCAAAATTAGCAGTAAATATTAAATTATCTACATACATGTAGATATGTAGCATGTTACCTTGTTTTTTGACTTTGATGTACAACGTTGGATCACGTTTACTTCTGTGAAATCCATTTTGTATGAGATAAGAGTCAATGCTTTTGTATTAAGCTCTAAGAACTTGCTTCAAACCATACAGTGTTTTCTTCAATATGTATACTTGTTTTCTTGTCTTGTAACTTTATAGACTCGTGGTTGTTACACATAAACTTCCTCCTCCAGATAGCCATTTAAAAATTCATATTTAGAATCCATTTGATAAACAAACCATTTTTTATGTGCAGTTATGGCCAAAATTGTTCTAATTGTGTCCATTCATGCAACAGGTGAAAAAGTTTAATTGAAGTCTATGTTGAGCTACTATGTGAAGCCTCTTGCAACTAATCTTTCCTTATGCTTTTGCACATTTCCATTAGCATCTTGCTTGTTCTTTTAAATCCATTTAACACCAACTACATCCTTATCCTTCGGTACATCTACCAACTCCCATGTTTGGTTCTTCTCAATGCATTATATTTCTTCATCCATAGCTTGTTCCCATACTTCATATTCGATAACTTCCTCAAATGTTAGAGGATCATCAATTTCATTAAATAGTGCAAAAACTGAGAATTAATTTGGTGTATCGTCCTCATACTCCAACATTTTATGGGCCCATGGTATTGGGTGACCCATACCTTAAACCTTCTTTCATGGAGTTTCATAAGGGAGGAAGGGAGGAGAAAACCTCTTGTAGCCTTGAAGTTTGATGGAGTTCCTTAATTGTTGATATTGCAGCCCCTTGAATCTCCTTCACACTTGCAAATATCACCACAAAATCCTTCCTACTATTCCACCAAACTATCTTTAATAAATATAGGTTATATATAATTGCCTACCAATTCTAACTCAAGATAAAACTTGAAGGGAAAATATTGAACAAGAATTGGGAAGAAAACGGAATTGATTCATAATAGATGAACATGAAGAAATAATTACAACCATTGAAGGTTCCTTTATTCTCCATTGCTTAGACCGACTCCTCTACCATCCATGCCTTTGATGCCTAAAAATATTGTAGTAGAAAAGTGATTTCTAGCCCTCAATTCCTCCAACGTGCCTTTGCTCTCAATTTGGTCTCCTCTAATTCACCTCATATGCCTTCCTTATATAGAATTGGGGTTTGTGCAACCAATCACTTAACCATGAATGTGGGATTAATATTTTTGAATCTTTTTATTTTTTTCTTCAAAAAACCCACTTTACCTAGTTTTTTAGGCATCAAAATTGATTTTCAATATTTCTAGGACAATTAATACCCATGTTAGGCATTTTTTCCACTGTATGAGTTAAAGGAACTGGTTTTGGCCCTTAAGTGGTCATGGACTTGGCTTCTTTAGAGACACCTTTGTCTTCAAACATTTATTCCTTTGTGGAAGTAGTGGTCAAATGAGATATTGAAACTCTCAATTGTTCCAAAATTCTGATATTCTTATTGCAAGAGAAATAGAAATATGTTTTCAAACCAACACTCTCAAGGGTGTTAATTTTATTGTTAACAGATGCCCCCTAATGTGTGAGGTCCAAAGCTATGATGAGGGCCGAAATACATTGATTTCATTATTACACTCTTCAATGATGAAGATAGGATGGTAAAGGAGTAGGATATTGAGAGCATGAGTTTGAAAAGCACTTGCAAGTCAAACATGGCAATAACTCAAATATGCAATATCTTTCTGAGGCGGGTATACCCATGCTCAATAGTATACAAGCATGGCCACAAAAAATACACAGTGGATCCATGTCAAAATAAAATATTACAAAAATGTATACATGCACTTTGATGAGTCCAAAATATCTCGGTCTTCATGGTAGTTTGACATGGAAGTCTAATCTTGCGCAACTCAAGAAATACACCGATGAGTGATACAATTATTTTTCCCAAGGTCTTCAAACGAACCAAATATAGTACAAGTTTATATCATGCGAATAATCAAGCTGATGTCGCGCATAATTAAACACTGTCTTATTACAGTTCATTGATGTATACCTATAATAATCGAGGTTGTTTCCTTTTTTCCTTCTAATGCCTCCCTACTGTTTTTCCAGATCAAAATTTTTACTCTAGATTAGATCCAATTGGTAAGTAATATCTCAGTTAATTACTTTTGGAAGTTTATATTGGTCACTATTACTCTGGTTGGTATCCCTTGAAACAATTAATTAAGATTTTGGAAAAGGGTTTTGAATCATTGATTTGATTAAAAGGGTATGTAACAATTCCATTTACATCAGTGTATTCTGAAAAAATCAATGTCACAGAAATTGTCAAAAAAGAAAGCCTTCTTTGCAAAATGAGAACTTTTGTTAAAAAATAGGTTTTTTTAAGAGACTCTGTAAGCACAATTTTTCTACTATACACCTTAAAAGTCACTCATTTTTCTCACACAAGTTGTTGATTGCACTTCCGCAATTGAGTAGTGTTTCAACTCTCTGTTTGATCACAATCTTGGAGTTCTGTCTATGGTAAAAAATTATTTTAATTTGATTGAACAAACGAAATATTGTGTATTTAAAGAAAATGTTAATTTTTTGGTGTGTTAGTCTGATTTTTTTTTACCAATGCCATGGGTTTCATTTGTTGATGGTAAAGTCCTAATGTGGCCAAAGAGAAATACTGATGATGCAATGATAATTGGAGAACAAGAGGGAGGCTTGTACAAGTTGAAGGAACAACCTGAACAAGCATGAGATCATGAATCAATAGAACTAAGTGAACTATGGCACAGAAGGCTTGGACATGTGTTCTACAGAGCACTACCAAATGCAAGCAAAGAAGTTTCAAGAATTCTACAAATCCAGATAAAGCATCCATCTAAGTATTTGGATAAGAAGGGATGGGATTGTGAATGAAGAAGTGACACTTATATTCATAACCAGTATGTAGTCCCATGGTATATAAGACTTTATCAAGCATGCATAAGACAAACACTGGTTTCAAGAATCAAATGATGAAGTAGAACACAATGTCAAAGGCTTTAGTAGTTCCTACAAGGAGATAAGGATTAAGAGGGAGTCCACCCAACAAACAAAGAAAGATAAGTATTTAATTGTCATTTCCTGTATATATACTTACTTAAATGATATTGTTTAGTTGTGTACATATTTATATTCATGATTGAGTGTATTCATTTATGAATAATATACTACTAACTTGCATTTGATGGGTAAGTAGCTTATGGTGTTGTACAACATTCCATTGCTACTTATCTAGAATGAATCCTCTTTGTTGACATATTGGGAGTAGTGCACACTCTTAATAATGTTATGGTAGATATAGAAGGAATTTAGAAAGTTACCGTATGTATATGAAATATGGATGAATGTTGTAGCATTGGCTAATATAGTTGCATGATTGTGTGACATATATCTTTATGCATTAGAATTTGTCACTATTAATATATTTTGGAAATTATGAAATGTTTCTAATCCTACAACTGAGATTGGACTTGTAGGAAAGATGACATACAATAACCTACAAGAAAAGAAGGATGAGACTTGTTCTAAAGAACAAGTGATGACGATTTAGCTAAAAGATTCACTCCAAAAACAAAATAAAGAAGAACCTGAAGCTCCTATGGAAAAAGAAACCATGACAGAAGAAAGAGCTTCTGAAGAATATAAGAATCATGACATGACTAAAGCACACAAAGCGATAGATCCACCTCAAGAGATGAATACCATCTTGGGCATGAGAGATCATCCAAGATGATGAAAATTATGATGAGACTTACAAAGAAGTAAGATTCCTTGGATACACTCAAGTTATATGGCACTATTGAGTGACATCATTGATGCAGATCCTTCCAGCTATGAAGAAGCATCCAAGAAGAAACGGAAGGAGACCATGATCGAGGAGTACAAATCGATTATGAAGAATAATATATGGGAGATAGTTCTAAGACTAAAAGGGAACTCTATCATGGATCTACAAGATCAAGCATGTTGTAGATGAGAGCATTGAAAAACACAAGGCAAGGTTCATGGCGCGTGGCTTCTCACATAAAGAAGGCATAAACTACAAGGAGGCATTTGCACCCATATAGAGATACAATTCCATTAGATCTATACTTGCATTGGTTGCAGTAATGAAATGGAAGGTACACCAAATGGATGTCAATACATCATCCTTGAATGGTGTAGTCGAAGAGGAAGTGTACATGGAGCATCCACTAGGATTTGAGACACATGACAGGAATACCCATGAGTGAAAATTGAAGAAATCCTTGTATGGATTGAAACAAGAACTGATCCGGTGGATTATTCATCTTCAAAAATTACACTGATCCAATATGGTACAATGGGTATTTATCTATGGTTCAA